>PTEX01000099.1:2258026-2389738 GCA_003342815.1 Eudromia elegans
TTTTACACATTCAGGATAGTGAAGGAGACTCTTCTATGGACCTTCTGCACTCTCTTGCAAAAGGCATGTTGTTGATGATGAGTTATGTTGACAAGACTGCTGCAAGACTTCCAACCTCTCACAGCAGAGGAGATGCTGGAGGGCACTGTGTTGTGTAAAATGACACATCATAGCAGTGCAGAAGGTGGCCACTTCTTCTGGTCATTTCTCATAGGAGAAAAAAGGTGATTACTCCTCCTCAAAACTGGCAGTTGAGTTACAGGTTTAGTGCTCTCCAGAGTGAGGAGGAGCTGGGCATGATACCCAGGTGGCTGCTCTACCACCTGTGTCAAAAACAAATGGACTTTGCGGTAACAAAGAAGGACTGGTTGGAGATATGAAGGTTAGGAGCAGCCTTGATGGCTATAACCATGAGATCAAAGAGTTCAGGATTATATGAGGAGGAAGCAGGGCAACAAGTAGTATTGCAAAGCTGAATTTTTGGAAAGCAAGCTTTGGTGGTCTCAGGAACCCATTCATGAGTTAAAAGGAAAGGTAGTTCAAGAAATCTGGTTGATATTCAAGCATCACATCATCCAGGCTCAAGTGCATCCCTATGAGTAAGAAGTCAGGCAAAGAGGGCAGAAGACCTGCGTGGATGAGCAAGATGCTCCTGGCAAAACTCAGACAGAAGAAGTATACAAAATATGGAAAACACTACCTGGGAGAAATATATGAATGCAGGGACGCAATGTGGAAGGGTAAGACCCATTTGAAGTTAAATCTGGTAGGGGATGTCAAGGACAGTAAGAAGGGCATCTTCAAATAAATCAGTAGCAAAAGAAAAAACAGAAAAAACTTGGGCCTGCTGCTGAAGGGGGTTGGTGCCCTGATGACAAAAGACGTAGAAAAGGCAGTAACTGAATGCCACCTTTGCTTCAGTCTGCTCGGCCCTGTGTAATTGGTGAATCCTTTTCCTCAGTGGAAATTTGAAGGCTTGCACTGTTGTTACAGGTTGTTCTGAGGAGAGGATAGAAGCTCTTTATTGAATCTGTTGCTCTTATCATCACTGTTTAGCACATATAGTTCCAGAGCAAAAGAGTAACAAATTAGGTTCTGTCATGTAAATTAAACAGCAACAAAAACAACAAAAGATTGTATATTGATATTGAAGCATATTGATAGGCCCCTAATCTGCTCATTCACCTGAGGCATGTACCTCTTTGGCTCGGGAGCAGGTATTGCTTAAGGCAAGCATCGCAGACTATGGCCTTTTTCAAAAATGGGCCGTGAGAAGTATCGGGTGCCTGACCTATCCCTAGACCAACGCACCCAGAGCTACTCCACCTGTAGTGATACCTTTCCATTTCCAGACTCCTTGAGAACTGTGGATTTCCATACCTACTTTTTAGGAGCCACAAATTATCATGCCTCTGGTTCAACATAAGCATCAATGGCTTTCACCCTCAGGTTCCTTTTGTCCTTGGAAGACATCAAAGGGCATCAACAGTGATCACTCTCTCCAAGTGCCATTGATGACTGTTCAATTTAGCACCTACAGATAGGGTCCAATATGGATATATTGACATTGAAGCGTATTGAGAAGCCCCAAATCTGCTTGTTCTCTGCAGGCTTTCCCTCTGCTTCACTTGGAGGCCCATGTTGCTCAAGGGAAGCAGGATTTCAGACTATCAACATTAACTGTTCTTTTCCCAATGGGATGTGAAGAGAACTGGCTGGCTAATGTATCCCTAGGCTAACGTAACCACAAGTAATGATCTACCTGTGTCTTTAGAGACATTCCTCTATTTCCAGATGGCTGTGGAAATGGCTGTGATTAACATACTTACTTACAGGGATTAACGTACAAGGTGCCACAAGTTTTCAGGGTTGATGGGAGCCCTTGGTGCCTCTGACACACCACAGGCATTGCAGGCTTTCTCTCTCAGGTGTGTTTTGCACTGACAGTGAGCGCGTGGTCTCAGGATCAAGCAACATCGAAGCCTGTCCAATTCTGCACTTACCCATAGGCTCCAATATCAGCATATCGATATCAGAACCTAGTGGTAGGCCCCAACTCTACTCATTCTCCACAGGCATGCACCCCTTTGTCTCAGAGGCCCATGTTGCTTAAGGGAAGTGTCGCAGACTGTCAACATTGACTATTCTTTTCGGCAAGGGACCATGAAGAATATTGGTTGCTAAGTGCCAAAGCATCCACAGCTGCTGATCTCCCTCCATCCATAGTGATACATCTCCAATTCCAGATGCCTCGAAGGCTGTGGATTTCCATACCTGCCTACAGGGATCCACACACAAGGTGCCATGAGTTATCGAGGACTGAGGAGAGCCCTTTGTGTCTTTGGCTATGGCTCAGCACAGGCATCGAGGGCTTTTGTCTCGATGCTCTTGGAAGCCATCAGAGAGCAAATCATCAGCAGTGAGCACCTTGTCCTCTGCAGGGATGCACTCCTTTTGCTCAGGTGCAGATGTTGCTAAAAGCAAGCATCACAGACTATCAACACTGATGTTTTTTTGGACTGATAAGTCATGAGGAGTATCGGGCGCCTGACATATCCCTAGGTTGATGCACTCCTAGATATCTCCAGGCTATGTAGTGCTCACCTTCAAGTGCTTTCTCCATTTATATACTCTGAACGGCTTGACTCTTCAGCCCTGGCCTCTCTGCTTGGACTCTCCTTGGATGGTGCTATTGGCTAACTCCTTACCTCAGCCACGTAAAACTTTGTTGCAACAGGGACCCACATATTGGAGAACTGATAAAGGGAAAAGTAAATCATTCACCTTTCCAAAAAAAATATTTTAACAAATTTTCTTATACATATGCCCCCATATTATGGGCATAAAGTTATAATTATTTGGTTAAAACCTGTCTACTGAGTCATTTGCATTCCTTTCAACTGAGTAGACAGCTATATCCCAATAATAACACATAAATGCAATGATTCAAAAGGGTAAATTCCACAGAAAGGGGGAAATTGAGGAAAATAATTTTCATGGAAAAAATCAGGCAGAAAAGTGTAAGTGAAAAAAAGTTTATTTTAAAAAAAAAATTAATTCTTGATTAATACAGTTCCACCCCACTACAGGTGTTCATAAATAAGTTAAACCACCAATGACAGATTAAATGCCCTCTGATTCATTTTCCCCTTAAAGAGATTGGTAATTAGCAGTCTTTAAAAAGTTTTGGTCTCCAGACCTCTTTTTTCCCCTGTTCTCTCAGGCAATAAAGAATTCTTCTTTTAATTTCTCCTCCTAAGGTGGGCTCTTCTTATTGCATATGTTGTAAAATAAAATTTGCTAGAACACAAATTCAAGGAAAACAGCTTTCCTGGTCTGTGTAGGTGTACCCTTGGTGCAGCCTTAAACAGTACTATACACTTTGGTCATTTTGATTATATTCTGATTTTAGGCTGTCCATTCCTTTGGGGCTGTACACCCATTAAAAATATCTGCTTATGTTACTGTATATTATCTGTATCACTCTGGATAACAAGTGTACTGTAGTGTTCTTATTTTGCAGGAGCTGAAGTGTGTATTTCTGAAGGCTCAGGTGAAAACTTGTTTTCAGGTCAATGACGACATTCCACTCATTATGCCATGTCATTAGTTATAGCTACCTTCTCAAGATCCCCCTTGATATAAACCTGCTAATCCTATCAATATTGTTGACTTATCAAAGAATCATGCATCAATAACTTCATCATGTAGTGAATTTCTGAATGGAAAGTTATTATTAGGGAGAACAATACATCATTATTGCCGCATAAAATATATTAAGTTGATATTTATGTCTCATCAAGCCTCACCAGAACACACTAGTCTAAAAATGGAGTTCCTTTCCTATGACTACTATTCTTTTTTTCATTAAAAAGACTTGCCAAAATGTTTCTGAAAGGGCTTTGGGAAATTAAAACTGCTCATATTTGGCATTTTTATATATGCTAAGAATGCTGTATATGCTTCATGTAACACTGCAGCATTTTGTTTCAGTGCTGTTTAAGCTTATGTTTAACTAAAGTCTGTACATTTGGAAAAAGAAAATCCAAACATATTCATGTTTTCCAAGCTCTAATTTCAAAACAAAATTGTTCAATTGTCTTCAACATTTTGATTCTATTATTTGACATTCTAACATTTTGATTCTATTACTGTATTATGATGAAAAAATAATTGAGTGTATTCACCACCATCAGCAGTAGCAGGATAAATTACAATATCAATGGTACCAGCAAAATCCCCTCTTTGTTCACTGTGCTTGCTCCAGTACAAATCCTTGGACTCTGGTAAGCCACTCTGTTAAACCATAGTAAATATTCCTCTTTCTGTCATGTTAATTGCTTTAAGCAATGATATGGGAATAAAAGTTGATTTTTGTAATTTAATTGAAGTCTAAATAAAATGTGATGTTTTTACCAGTAACTTTTCAGCACAAAACAAACATCAAACAAAAAAGGCAGGTGAACAGGTCCTAAGAAACCTAAGACTGTTTTAAGAGCTTGTCCAGGTAGTCCTGAATTTCAGGATCAAATTATCCACATGAAGTTTATCGAGAAATTAGGAGGCACACCATTTCACAAGAATATATTTAAACAAAATCTGAACCCGTTTTCTATGCTGATAAAATATTTGGCACAGTTCATGGTGAAATTATTTAGGCCAAAGCTCTAAATGGTTTCAGTAAAGTTTATTTTATAGGAGTTCCCTTCAACAAAGGAGTGGTGACTCTACAGAGCAGAGCAGCCAATTCCACCTAATCATATTTCTAGAATAGAGAACAAGAATGCATAGTGTAACTACCTGGAAAGCCTCAGGTGGACACAAGCGATCTCCCTTCAGCAACTACTGAAGTATTTTACTGAGTTTCTGGGACACATAACAGGCATTGGACCTGTTCCATTGGCAGAAATGACTGAGTTGGATCCCCTTGTTTCCAAAAATTTGACTGAATCCTACCCAGGTTTTAGATGGCTAGCATAAACCAGTTTTAAAACTGCTTTAGAAGAAGAAGATTCATGCATAGTGGATGCATAAGACAAGCAGAAGAAGGATGTATTTCTTTTCACCTTCTACTATAAACACACCATGACAAGACTTTTTGAATTGACTACACAACCTAGAAAAAGACAAAAGGCCTTTCTTTTTTTCGATAAGCTCTGTGTGATAGGAAGTCTTAGACTATTCATTCCCTCTAGATTTTGATACGTATCTGAAATGCCTGACTCAGAAAGTTAGAGGGCTTATACCATCAATGAGCAGAGATAGTCACTTTCAAAGAAAATAAAGATCTCATTAGGCTAAAATAGGCTAAAACACTCTGAAGCAAAAGCTATCCCACTCCTAACTGAGGAAAGTCTGGGAGATACCAGAGTTTGTGGAACTTTGGAGTCATAGCTTGTAATTGCCGGAAGTAGCTAGCATATTGTAAATAAGTAGCTAGTATATTGTAAATTCCTGTGTAAACAAACTCTTTGACCTGTTGCTTCCAGAGTTATAACCATAATAATTTTGATGGATCAAGATCCTCCACTCAATGCTTTGAATGCTCTGTCTTCTGCTTCAGATCTTTTTTCTTTCCCCAGTCCTTAAGAGTATGTTGAATATTCCATCTTTGTCCTGAGCAGGCCTGCATCACAAGTCTGTATGAAGCGTGATTGTCTTCTACGATTTCAAGGCACCTTCTAGTGTTTCTATTGATTACTGCTGATCCCTACAAAAAGAAGGAAAACATATATATATAAGAAAAGTTGTGGGCTTAAAACTGTACTGTACAGTTCAGAATTAATACTCTTAGCCTCTACAAAAGAATCTAATTCATAGAATCATAGAATGGCTAGGGTTGGAAGGGACCTGTAGAGGTCATCTAGTCCAACCCCCCTGCACACGCAGGGTACCCTAGAGCATGTGGCACAGGGTGATGTCCAGGCGGGTTTTGAAGATCTCCAGAGAAGGAGACTCCACCACCTCTCTGGGCAGCCTGTTCCAGGGCTCTGTCACCCTCACCGTTAAGAAATTCTTCCTCAAGTTCCTGTGGAACTTTTGGTGCCTCAATTTGTGGTCGTTTCCTCTAGTTCTATCACTGGCCACCACTGAGAAGAGGCTGGCCCCATCCTCACTCCCTTTCTTGAGAAATTTATATACATTAATCAGGTCCCCTCTCAGCCTTCTCTTCTCCAGGCTGAAGAGGCCCAGCTCCCTCAGTCTTTGCTCATAGGGAAGATGTTCCAGGCCCCTAATCATCTTCATAGCCCTGTGCTGGACTCTCTCCAGCAGCTCCACGTCCCTCCTGCACTGGGGAGCCCAGAACTGCACACAGTACTCGAGGTGCGGCCTCACCAGGGCTGAGTAGAGGGGCAGAATCACCTCCCTCGACCTGCTGGAGATGCTCTTCTTAATGCACCCCAAGATCCCATTGGCCTTCTTGGCCACGAGGGCACACTGCTGCCTCATGGTCAGCCTGTCATCCACCATGACACCCAGGTCCCTCTCTGCGGGGCTGCTCTCCAGGAGGTCAGTCCCCAGCCTGTAGGCATGTCTAGAGTATAGAATCATAGAATGATTCACGCAAATGAATCATTCATAGAATGATTCATGCAGAATTCATGCAAAGTCAGAAACAGGAAAGAAAAATTTTGCACTTTCTCCATGCTAATGAAGTATGATGGCTCTTAGAAACCTCCAATGTTTATGAAAATATATTTACAAACTTATGTTTCTGTTTTCCGATTTTTTTTATATTCTGTTTTGTGGAGTTTTTACAGTTCAAAGACCATTTTTGCAGTTTTTATACGTTATCAGGTTCTACAAGAAAAGGGCTAGTAAAAGATCAAGAAAATATTCTCCTCTTATCTCTGTTAGTATTTCAGTGTAAAATATTGTGAATAGGGTGGGTGTGACTAAGTCCACTCATCATATTGGAAATAATTATGTTTATAATAGGCTGGGCTACAGAACCAACAAGATCTTAACAGGCTTCGTTAGGCAACCAGTTGTTTCATTCTGATGATGTTTGACACACACATAAAGAACTGAAGACTTACTTTTAAGGTGGGTCTAACATCTTTCAGAAACATATCTTTACCTTTTTTAAAGTTCTGTGGTTGCAGACCAGACTAAAGAAAGAAAAAATCTGTGCTATTAAAATTTCAAAATACAAGAAAAGCCATGGGCTTAAAAATGTACTGCTCAGTTCAGAAGTAATTCTCTTGGCTCTACCAATAATCTGATGAATTCATGCAAGTCATAGACAGGAACAAAAGATTTTGCAATTTCTCCATGCTAATGAATCACAGAATCACAGAATGGTGGAGGTTGGAAGGGACTTCTAGAGACCATCTAGTTCAAACCCCCTGCTCCAGCAGGGACACCAGGAGCAGGACAGCTTTTGGAAATCTCCAATGTTTATGAAAATATATTTACAAATATACTCTGTTTCTGCTTTCTGAGTGTTTTTAAATTCTATTTTGTGGAGTTTTTTACAGTTCAAAAATCATTCTTGTAATTTTTATACTTTTTCAGGTTCTGCAAGAAACGAGCTAATAAAAGATCAAGAGAATATTCTCCTCTTATCTCTGTTAGTATTTCAATGTAAAATATTGTGAATAGGGTGGGTGTGACTAAGTTCTCTCATCATATTGGAAATAATGACATTTATAATAGGCTGGGCTATAGAACCAACAAGATCTTAACAGGTATCAGGTGTTTTATTCTATTGATGTTTGACACACACACACAAAGAACAGAAGATTTACTTTTAAGGTGGGTCTAAAGTCTTTCAGAAACATATCTTCACCTTTTTCTAAGTTCTGTGGTTACAGATCAGACTAAGGACAAGAAAAACTCTACCAAAACTTCTGTTCTGGAGACTGTATAGAGCCCTATTATTTGTTTGTTGTCTTTCACCAGTTCAACTCTAGACTCAGTCACTCTCCCAAGATTTGTCTCCTGTCTAGTATTTCACTGAGAGGGGGTTATAGTAAATAGGTCCACAGTTTATATGTAAGATTAATTACTCATTAATTGTGCAAACTGATGAGATCTGAGCTGTCTGTGAAGTGAAAAGCTTCATGGCTTCCTGTCTCACCTCTCCCCTCCATTGTTGCTATCTGTTTATCCAGCTGTAGCATCTGCCAGCTGACTGAGCACAAGGAGGAGACAATCAAAGCAGAATATGAATTATCACTTAGAATCTTAAGTTTGTCAGTGTCAGCTGCCACAAATACGGCACAAATGAAGACAAATGAAATATGCACTCACTTGACAGTTTTATCATTAGCCTGAACCTAGAAAGGGTAAGCCGAGCCTGATCTCTTACAAGTGACCACTAAATGAGCAAGTGAGAATTTTTCATCTGCCTGTGCAAAAGGTTTAGATTAAGCCGCTTAATTCCACCAAGAAAGACAGGTGCACAAACCAGTGCCTATAGCTCAGATAACATATGAGAACTGGTTAAATTCTGATAGGTCAGTCAGCTGTGTATGTATGACTGTCCCCCAGTCTTTAACAGGTCCGTTTGTAAAGGTCACGCACCCATGCAAATTCATTGACTTCACCTTAGCTCTTCCACTGACATGTGCAAGTTCTGAAACTGAAGCAACCCTATTCAGAAGTAAATCCTTTTGCAAGGAAAATGTTTAGAATTCCTCATAATGAGAAAGCTTACTGAAACGTGAGGCTATAGAAACGTACGTACTTGCTTAAAATCCCAGTACATGTTCAGGCCTTTATTCACAGCTATGTCACACTGCTCTAAAACTGGCAGGTCTCCACGGCCAGGGTCAGTTAGACATCGATCAATCGTATTCAGTCGGGCACGCAAACCTCCTATGTATATTTCTCCAGTGCTGTGATAAAAGATATGCTGAAAGAGAAGGTAACATCATTGTCAATGAATTAAAATAGCAAGGAAATCTCAGATGGTTCTCCAACACACACTGAGTGAGTTCAGGTGCACAGAGCCAGCATTCACCAGGACGAATTTTATCCCCTACAAGGGACAGCACCTTTTCCTTTAACTATAACAAAAGCAAGGTATATGCAGCTAAATTGTAAACTTCATCTTTCCTCCTTCTGAGATGACAAGCAGCAAGGTGTGAGGAATTCTCAATGTCTCTCCTACCCAGTTCACTGATCTTCTGTTAATTAAAAACATTAGTCAGGATTAACATGAGGTCTTACCTTTTTTGGTATGGCTAAACCAAAAGCTTCCATTTAATGTACTTAAGTCTCCACAGGAACCTCCCCTCCTATTACTTGTTCAGGTTGGGGTGGGGACAGAATTGCAGAATTTACTGATGCAATGATTTATCTTCCCCTCTAGATAGCACAGAGAGTTTTGAAATACTCATTTCATAGCCCCATGGAAAGTTAAGTTTTGGTAATGGCTCACATCTGAAGCTTTCATTACCTGTGGTGAATACGCATGACAAACATACATAATTGGTGTATTTCCAGGAACAGGACCTTGATCAATACAAATATCTTCTTTCAATGTGTTTTTCATCTACGAGATAAAATAGGAAATTTACTGTAAGGAACAGCTATCCTGTTTCCAACACTTCACCAGTAGTTTAGTAACCTTATTCAGAGCTCTGAATCAAATCTTGAAAAGTAAAGTGCAGTATGAAGTCAGAAAAGAACCTTCTACCTTGCAGAAATGATTATCACAGCACAAATAAGAAGCAAATCAAAGACTCAGCATTACTAAAAGATATTGATCCATTTTTGTTCCTCACCCACTAAGCCTTACAAGCAATAAAACCATCCATATTATGCACTTTCCCAGGCAACTTTTATGTTCCCATCAGCACATATGAAATAACAAGTTTAGAGATTCTAGATTGGTAACAAATATGACAAAGATTTTTAAAAACTTTAGTGTCTAGAAAGATATTTGAAAGCCTTTCTAAAAAACTGTACCATGGACTCTACTCAAACCATAGTACTCTTGACAACAGCTCTTCATAACACTGGAGTCAATTAATTGTTCCATATTTGAAATGAGTTAAGTCAATACTTACTGTTCATAAGTCAATACTTACTGTTCCATAGGCAACAACGTTGGGCAGAACTACTAAATTAGGGTAAACATTTTTAATGTACCAGTCAAAGTTTTTACACTTCAGTTTTTCCCTTAGTTCCCTTCTGGAAGAAACATCTCCAAAGTCTATTCCAGGATTCTGT
Source organism: Eudromia elegans (assembly GCA_003342815.1). Lineage (NCBI taxonomy): Eukaryota > Metazoa > Chordata > Aves > Tinamiformes > Tinamidae > Eudromia > Eudromia elegans. Next base: position 2,268,209 of record PTEX01000099.1, read on the forward strand.
AAGAACACCACATTTGATTTCAGCACATTAATGCAATCTGAGAAAATACAGATTTAGAAGCCCATTTGAAGATATATTTTTTAAACCTAAGAAATTCAGATAATATTTTGTCTGAAGTTCCAATAAGCTACTGGAGAATTAACATGTTATGACTTCATAGATGTAAAGAATATCAGAATAGGACATGGGTAGGAAGTAGTATTTTTCCTGTTTTATAGTGATATAAAAAGTAGATCAAGGTGAAAAAACAGGAGAGAGTGCTCATTAGCACACTAGCTGGAGCAACGAAATGTGATTTTTTAAAATATTAATCCATTGTGAAAAAGATAGCACTTTTCTTTGTATCAGTAGCTTTATTTTTGATAAAAGGAAATGCTTCTTAAGAAGAATTCCAAATGCTTTCAGTACAAGTCAATTAATGGGACGAGAAAGTGGTTTGTTTTAAAGTATAATTTAGGCTATGTATTTTAGCATAACATTTATATTTTACTGTATATTACAATTTTTATAATAGATAATTCACAATTATCTATTCAAGAAAACAGAAGAGGGTAGGAGCATATACTCCTTTAATAAAGATATATAAATATTCAAAGTAAAACTTCATGAACTTTGTCTTCTTTATGGAAGATATTAATGCTCAAAAAATGGTGCTGAACTTCTAGTATTATTAGGAGTTTGTCATGTGGGAAGTTAAAACCATATTCAGAATTACTGAAATTAATTAACAACAACAACAAGAAAGTAATTTGAAAGGTCAGATTACCTCTAAAGGAAAAATAGAAGTGTAATTTTTCAGAAATAGGCATAAAAAATCTGAATACAACACAAAGAAAATGAAAAAAATCTAAAAAAGAATCAAACAGAAAGCTACTTTATTAAGGTTTACTTTGCAGTTCTCAGTGAATGCCAAGAATATCAAGCCAAATGAGAAATCAGTATCCTGGGATAATTGGAAAAAAAAAAAAAAAGACATTAAAAATCACTTTATATGTGTGGTGCCTATTTTAATTCACAATGCCATGTTTGCAAAATTGCATTAAAAAAAAAGAAGAAAGAACGAGAAAAGAGACAAAAGAGAAAAGAAAAAAAGAAAAATGAAAAACTTCCAACTATATGAACACTGAGAATTCAGAATTCTTAATTTCCTGATATTAGCATTTTTCTACCCTTTCTAGGATGCTATAAGACTTCTTCCTTTTTCTTCCAAGAAAATAAAAGCAGAATTTTGAAATGCAGAGAGGAGAACTCACTCCAATAGGAGTTGCTTGATATTTGATGAAGAGCAATCGATTTTTCTAGTCAAGGTTCACTTTTGCCTTGAGACAATTCAGAGACATTTGGATCATTAGAGAAGGGTTTTTTTTACAAAAATTTGTGAAGATTCCAGGAAAACTAATTCTTTCACTTAAAAAGATAAAATATATGTTAACTGGTTTGATTATAAGTTCTTCTAAACCAGCCGTCAGCTCTTGGTCTGTGAATATCCATCACAGCATAAAAGGGAATGGTCAAAGATGATGGATGTCATTTGTCAATATTAACAACTTTTTGTTATATAGTATATGTCATAACCACTCAAGCTTGCCTTCTGTCATATGATCACTTGCTCTAGTTGACCACTTTTAGACTATGTATCCCAATTTGAAATACAGGGAAACACCACCACCTCCAATGGAAGATTCCATGCTAAGTAGACCATGTACTTGTAGTCATCCATCCACACTTCTGCCACCCTCAAGGCATTCCGTCTCACAGAGATACTCAAGTCTGGCAAGTAAGGCTTGTGAGCTCTTTCCAAATGAGCGATTCTTGAGCAGGGCAATACTTCTACTTTCCCTCCACACTGCCAGGCCTGGATTGAGAAGAGAGAATTTCAGGTAAATTTGCCTGATTACCCAAACTCTTTTCACATATTGTTAGAATGATCCTATTTCTGCTCCCCATGCTCCTTTACCAGATTCATGTGCTCTCAACATTCAAAGCCCTATTTCTTCACTTGAGTAAATAAAGAGAACATTTCAGTACCTTTCATTCCATTATACGTAGCCTTATGTCAGGTCCATGTTTTGTTATTTTTCCTTCCCATCATGATCAGCAAAAATAATCACTAGTTTTCAGTTTAAAACACTCAGAGCCATTGGCCCAGATGTGCTAAGGTAAACCAGTACATATCTCCAAATGATCGGGCTGGGAGCCAGACAGCTAACAACCATCATGAATGTGGACCTGAATCTTTTGGAGATAATGATATTGCCCAGGAGATGACAAGGACAAAATTGGTCCTGCAGAATCTTAAAAACTAGAGAGAATTCAAGGAGTATTAACCTTAGGATGTTCCATATGGTATCCACAGACATGGTTAAACAGACCACAACCTATGCTTCAAAGCCATGGGGGTCCAGCACAAACCCACTCAACCTGACTGTATGAGCCAGTGCAAGTGTAGAAGCTCTTCAACAAACAAAAAGCTTTGCATAGCACTGGATCTGTGCTGATCTAAGCTCAAGCTGGGATGTTCAAATAGCAATAGCTTAGACTACATAGCACTAGCATAGCAGGGCAAATTTTCAGGCAAGACAACTGAAATGTTAACTTAATATTAATTCACCACTTGCCTTACCTGATGTGAGGTAATAACATATCAAATTTCAGTTTTACAGACAGAAATTGAAGCATGAAGTCTTTGGACATCTCCACTACATGTAATGGAGAAATGTGTCAGAATCTCCAACAGAGCATCAGTTCAAGTTAATAAATCCATAAAACTCAGTAAGCTATCTAGTACAGGATGTCAATTTACAGAGGAGTTCCATCTGTCCTAGCATTTAATAAATTTGGAAAACAGTTACTCTATGTTCTTTCCATCATTTTTTTCCACAAACTAAATAATTTCATTTCCTCCAGTCTCTCCTCTGATGTCACATGCAGCTAGACCTCTATTCATTCTCTGCTTTCCTTCAGACTCTTCAGTTGTTCCCTGTCTTTCACGACATATGGCCCCAGAACTTCAAACACTGCTCCAGTTGAGGCCTTAGCTTTAGAGAAGGATCAATGTCTTCATTCCCAATCCATCTGCATGTCTGTTGACTCTTGCACAGTCTGTTACTCACAGTTCTTTTTCAGCTAGATGTTCCTCAACCTGCATCACTGTAGCTGGTTAGTTTTCCTGTTTCCACTAATTATTGCTGCTTTTTGCCTATGCAAAAGTCATGCTAACTATCACAGAGGCAGTTTTTTTAGACAAATGTATGTTGTCTATGTTATCTTAAATGTATTTGCAAGTAGATATCAGAAAACAAGGAAGAAGCTGTAAAAACATAACAGAATGGCCATACTGGACGAAAGGCCCATCAACCCTAGTATCCTGCATGCAGCAGGGCCCACAAACTAATGCCTGCGAAAGCGGAAGAACAAGACAAGCATGGATGATACTTCCCACAGAATCCAACTTTTTTTTCAGCTCAGAGGACTTTCTGTATGTTCCTGTGGTTCACATATGCACCCTAAGTCTTAGAAAGTTTTCTTTCAATAAAATATTCATTCTGCCCGTGTATCCTTGTATGTTTTTAATACACACAATATTCTTTGGCAAAGAGTTCCATAGGCCTGTTATTTGAAGACTAAAGTACTTTCTTATATTTTTAACTTTGTAATTAAGGTGTTTCAAAGTTCCCTAGGTTGCACTTTGAAATGTGCCTTTTTCATTATTTTTTCCTCTTAATACTTTCATAATACCTCCTATTACTTTTCAAAAGTACTTGTTAATGCAATAGTGACATTTTTAGTGCTCACTAAAAACTAAAAAAACTGCTAGTGAAACTCTTCCAGCAAAAAGAAGCATCTATTCTTGAGCTGAAGACATACAAAGATGACAAGCACATCACTTTTCATGATAGAGACAGTTGTTTCTCTTAAAAATATGTCTTAAGTTTATCTACTTTTTAACTTTACTTCTTCTTTTTCTATTGCTCAGCCAAAAGACAAACTTCTGTAGAGAACCACATCTCATAATTCAGTATTTTCCCATTGAGCCAAGTTTTTGTGTCAGACGCCAAACTCCGTTAGCAGTATCTACAAAATTGTCCCACCTTAAAAACTTTTGGAAACTATTCATTTCTCTCTGTATCCAAAAAAATCTGAATTATTCTAAAAAATGTGTCTGTGCTTTGAGCAATAGCCAGTGACATGAGTACTTTCAAAAATCTTGTGCCAAGTTTTAGTGCTTCTTTTAGAAAAATAATGAAAAATAGATTTACCCTCAGGCCAAGTTCCACATTTTCTCCTCCATATATTTGCATCCCACCATCCAGAACTCCAATCTCACCCAAAAATTCTCTATGTGCAACAAAAATTCCCATTATAGATGGACTCCTGGAGAACATAGAAGTAAAATTAGAAAGAGGCAACCATGATGAAAACAAAGTAAAGTTGATCAATCACTGCTTGTCATTTCAGATGAGTTTTAGAGAGTAAGAGGTGAACTTTTTTTAAAAAAATAGCTAAAAGTAGATCAACAGGAAAGATTAGAGACATCAACCAAAACATTACTACAGGATACAAAAAGCCTTCAGATATACAAAACAAGAAGAAAGAATAAGATAAAACTGCAGGAAGCTAGGATTCAGTTAGGCATTAGAAGCTAAAACAGTAAAGCTGGTTGCCAGTGTGGACTGTGGAATCACTGTAAATTGAGGTTTTGAAAGAAAACCACTATGAATTGAGGTTTTGAAGGAAAACAGCAGAAACAGTTTTACTGTTGCTGAATTTAGCCTGGAGTATGGGGGGAAAGGGGCTGAAAGTGGACATGGTACTCCTTTGGGGGGAATCTTACAAATATGTATTAATGTCTGAAAAGAGGGTGTAAAGAGGATGGGGCCCGAGTCTTCTTAGTGGTGCCCAGCAATGTGAACACACACACACACAAGCAGCTCTGCCTGAGCGTAGCTAACTTACTGTGAGATTGTGACTGAGCATGGGAGCAGGGTGCCTAGAGAAGCTGTGGAGTCTCTCCTTAGAGAGAGATTCAAAAGCAGCTTGCACAGGGTCCTGGGCAACATGCTGCAGGTGACCCTGCTTGAACAAGTGTGCTGGACTAGATCTCCAGAGATCCCTTCCAACCTCAACAAGTTCCATGATTCTTTACTTCTTTAAATATTCTCATCCTCTATGACAAAACTTAATTCTATTCTCATTGTCCAAAAATTGCGACCTTCTCATTAACAATTCTTTAAACTATATTTAGCTTTCTTTCATTTCATTGTCCTGCCAGAGCCATTAATATTTACTATGTAATACTTTCAATGCATATAGGCTCCAGTTTCACCCACAGCTTTTATCTAGGCATCTGGGCAGCCTTATCTCCAGTGTTTGGCTATGAACAGTCACAGCACGTAAGTAAAGAATTCTTCCAGCTCTTCTGACGAACACATGATTTTGTAATGTTTTCATAGTGTCTTTGCTGTGAGTTTCAGGATTTACATATAAGTTAAAAAAAAATTATTTAAGTATATAAATTTATAAATAAATTTAAAATTACTTTATATAGATAAAATAGAACTAGAAACATCTGGTGACTATGTCTTATCTGTTGGTGGCTTTTTAATATTTCTTTATAGATTGCTATTAGCAGATTGCAAATAACATTTGTCATCTGTATAAAATATCAAGCCCAACTCTTTTACTCAGCAAAAGATGTTTTACTCAGCAAAAGAAGTACCTCCAATCATTTTATGTTGAATATATTTACACAAATCTGAGGAAACAGACTGAATCATAAACCTAGCAGTAAAGGTCTGCTTTAGGTAAAACAGCCATACTCACTGTACAATGATTGAAAAACACTGTCCAAAATAATCTCAGTCATTGGCCCTACATCTCTAAATAAAGTACATGACTTGATTCCATGTGAGTCTTCCTAGCTGGGACATGCTACTGTCCGGCAAAGCTATGAGATCCAGCCCAGATGCCTGGGCAAGCACAAAAAGGGGTGATCAGTTAAAGAATATTGGTACCACCTTTCCAAGGAAGGAACAGAAAACAGAAAAGTTAAATAACTTGACCAGGATAGCCTGAAAATTTGACAGTACGATTAGCACAGAGAAGATTCTGGAATTCAGCTGATGCACTGAGATTTTTATGACTGCCTAAATATATTTGCATCTGTTTCAGTTATCTAGACATAAAGTGATACTTATGTATCATCTATCCCACCACCTAGGAAATCTCCCATTTTCCATCCTAAGTTGGATATCACATCCCTCTCAATACTGTTCATACTCACCGAACTGGAGCTGTTTCATCTTTGAGAGCATACCATTCAGCTGGTAAAGGCTCATAAAGGCACCAGAGAGCCCAATCAAAACCATCTGCAGCCACTGCATACTGGAGAAGTTCAAAGTCATCAAAGCGAATATTGTCAAACACTGGTGATATAATAACAGTGCGATCTTCTTTTATTCGAGACAGGATAGGTTCAGCCCTATGGAGATTAAACAACAATCTAGTGACCTTGAAGAAGTGGAAGTCTTGCAAATGGAACTAAACTGTATAAACGTTTTCTAAAATTGCTAGCTTTTTTATTTAATCATTGATTTTTGCCTCTACAAAAAGAGTAATACTGTTCTTGGAGTACTAGTAATACAATTTGCTAACATCATGGCTCAATTCTCCCTTCCACTAGACAACTTTGTATTTTGACTGTCACTTAGTACACTAACCATAACCTCCACTCAACTTATTAGAATGTACTTCAACCTGGGTCTGCTTCCTACAGGCTCCAAAAATGTCTTCACTATCTACGCAAAGAGACAAAAGAAGAGAGCAATGGGAGAAAAGGTGAGACGTGCTATAACGCCTGAGGAAGATTTGTTCCCCATCTCTTTTTTGTGCCTTGATGATGGCATGGTAGCAGTATGAATGAGGAAGAGGCCAGTATGAAGGAAAGGGACAACTACTTTTTTGCTGGAACTTTTACTGTTGTTAGGCTTCTAGGAATAGACCTTTTACCTCCCTATGTACTCTTTTCAGTTTGGTCCTAAAAGCCATGACTGAAGGCCTACGGTATTACCTTTAAGACTGTAACAACTATCAGAAAGATATCAGAAAAACAATATCAGAAAGAGTACTATGCAAGGAGAAGAGAGATACCTTAATAACACTGCCTTTTGGCCTGAAGAGAGATGAGAGAACTTTATTCCCGGGAAGAAAAACAACATAGACAATAGTCAGCCACTGAATTCAATAGTCCAGAGAGGAAACTTAAAGAAATTTGAAATAAAATAGCACTGTGAAGGTCATTATCTAACAGAATACAAACATCCTTTATCAGATAATTGTTTTGTATCTCATTCCAGAGTCCTACATAACTATGATATACTATTAAATTAACAGGCAACACTGCTTAAACATTCCAAAAAGGCAAATTTGTAATAGGAATCAAGCCAATTTAAATTCACGTCAGTATTATAACTGCCTACTATAAAGGGCTATTTCTTTTCAGTACTGGAATCATCATTCTCAACCATCATTCTCATCTCACTGTGTAGTCTTTTATTTCCTAGAAATGCAATAAATATGTAGGGACAATAGGCATTGCTCTCTTGGTCTTCACTAAACAGCTTATTCCATAATCTGGCTGTTTTGCTATTTATTTCAAACAATTTTATCCCTACATAATGACTTAGTGATTGTCAATTAACTCATGGTTTGCCAGAAAGGAGAAACATGTACAGATGCTTGTCTCATTTATACAATTAAGCTCTTTGTCTTCCTCCTTTTGCTCCCTGCAAAAGTAACAATTTTAAAAATCCTCTTGGTTTTACCATGCTACATTAACTTCAATATGAGCATCCAAAATTGCAACAACATCTGCAGTTGATGCCTTCCAGCCAGAAATCCGGGCTTGTGTCAGGCCTTCTCTTTTCTGATGCCTTATGATTTTCAGCAGTCCAAGATGCTTTGCATTGTAACTTTTGATATGTGCTTCCAAAGGTCCTTTCAGATCATCTAAAAAAAGTTCCACACATTTTAGTGATTTTAAAAAATTCACAGTGGTCATTAATATTAAGAAATGGAAAAGATAATTAGGGAACTGCTTTCTAGCTTCTCCTGGTTCCAGACTGAAAATGCCTGAAAGATTCTTTAAAATAGAACTGCTAGAAGAATCAATCACATCTCACCAGACAAGATGGCAAGGTAAAGCCAGATTTGCCTGCAGCATCCAAGTGAGAGTGCTGTGAAAACTGGGCATGACAGAACTTCCACTGTAAGGGAAAAGACAGAGCGGAGGCCCTAGCAATGCCACGGTGGTGCTGCTTACCACCCACGACAACCTCTTTGCTTTCAACAATGTTAAAAGAACCTACTAACTCAGAGTTTGATTGAAATGAAAGATCATGGGACAAATTTAAGAACTCATTACTATGAGACATTACACCAAGGTTAATTTCAACAGGTATATATTACAAATTAGAGCACCTTAAGAACAGAGGCATGACTATTTCTTACAAACAATTTCCAGTCTTTTGCTTAGACTAATTCTAAAAGCAACCGAGCTCCCATTACTTCCCCTAGGAGTACATATTCCTTATTCCTTATTATTTGTCATTTTCCAAGCTAATAAGGTGCATTATTTTCTAAGATATTCTGAATTCTGAGGTCTACGCTGTGTCCCTCCAAAAGTCCAGAAACATCCTTTTAGCACAATAGTAACATAAATTAGAAAGATTTCCCCAGATCACTTACCATTTGAACTGTAATCATCTACTAGGATGATTTCTTTCAACAAATGAGAAGGTGTTCGATTAATTATACTAGTAATTGCACGTAAGATGATTGACAGTGCTTCATTCATAAATATAAGTACAACACTGAGTGTTGGAAGAGCTTGGGGATATGTTTTCCTTTGACAGCTATAATAGAAGAAGAACAAATTAGCACAGTTTCCAAAGAAACTCAGAGAACAAGGCAACTGCAAGAAGGCAGAACTAGTACATTAGACTGAAAACATATAACAAGAATTTAGTAAACGAGAGAACAGAGGAATCTCCCAAAGCCTAGTTCCACCATTCATTTAAACAACGTTATGTTGAGAATGTAAACTGTTGGAATAAAGTTAATTTCTGTAAAGATAAAAACAACTGTTTATCAGTCCTAAAGGGTCTTACAATGTTGCAATTGAAGAATATGAGTAACCTGCCAGAGGTGATCACCTTACAAAAAGTAGTGGATGTTTGACTGAATTTGGTTTCTGGCTTCTGTAGGAGAAAATTACAGTAGTCAAACTTGACAGTAAACAGGAGCAGATCATACTCCTGAGCACCCCAAGAAAAGCCCCCCAGAATTCACTTCGGAAGCCAGAATGTAATTCCCATTCTACTTCAGACACTTTGAACTGAGAAGCACACATACATAGACCTTAGTGATGGAGTTAATGCATGGTCCAGCCCAAAGGACACCCATGGTTGAGGAAAATGTAACACTGTCCACCCTAGAAGGAACATGGAAGTCTGCTTCTTCATTGGCTATACTGAAGTGGGGGAAAGGGGAAGGGAAGAAAGGCCCAAGCAAGAAAAAGTTTAAAATATGGATATACCTGTATTAACTGGACATCATATAAGTCTCTGGATATTGCAGCATATAGGAGACTTAAAAATAAACATAAGCAACTAGAGTAAAACATGTTTCAGATGTCTGCCTTTGGGGCTTAAATAAACAGACGAGAAGCTTTCATTCCTTCTGATTTTTTTATTATTTTTTACCCCTTTTCCTAGCTTTAGAAGTGCTATTTCAATTATAATGACATTACACTCCTTTTTCTTTTTTTTTCTTTTTTTTTTTATCCTCAGTAACATCCTTGCTTTATGACTTCTTTTCACACTGTGGTGTATTACATAAAAGTCGGCCTAAAAGTCAGGAAAATTATAGAAAATATTCTAAACAGATAGAGCATAAATTTAAATCTATTTTTAGATTATTATAATTTAGTCCAAAGTAATATAGACCCCTTCCCTTTAATATTATGCTGTCTTGCAAATGTCAAGAGGGCTTATACTGTACCTAGGAGATCTGGTATCTTTAATAAGTCGGTCCAGAGGTAGGCGATCGCTGAGATAAACATTATACCCATATTTTAAGTACAGATTCTGTGCAACAGTTTGTTCCTCTTCTCTTAAATCTGTACCCCAGCGCTTGAACAGGAAAGAGTCTGGATACAGCAAGCGATGTACATTCTTCTTTTCTTCTTTTGCTTTTCCAGCCTGATCTACTTCACTCTTGGAATTATCTTGCAGTTTCTGATCATACTTTATTTGTTTTATATTTTCATGAAATTGTTCCATTGATTTTGCTAATTGAAAATGAAATCATATCAATTATATTGAGAATATTATCCATCATCAATGAGCCAAATTGTCCTCAAAATGATGCAGTTGAAGAACTGTATGAAATTATAGCTAATCTGAAATTAGCATGACAGTAGCATCAGACCCTCCCCTTTAAACGTTACTGTCCACAATATCATTGAACAGTTTATATTCTCAATTACACTAGCATAGAAGAAATGAAACTGCAATGGCGTCAGTGGAGAAATCTGCGAGTAAAGGCAGCACACAAATTAAATCTGACCCAAACCAAATCCATGATGTTTGGCTGACTTCAATCTATCAAGGATCCACAATAGTGTTCCTGTCTACATCAGGATGTTTATACCATATTAGTCTTGAAGGTAAATACCATAAGTGAGCCCTCTGCCCTCTCTTTTGATCAGCTTCTTGGGAAGTTTGGAACCTCATCTCAGAGTTTTATCAGGCTTATAAATTAGGATTGTATCATAAGGCACCGATAATACTCTCTTCCAAAATATCATGGATTAACTTGGGAGGAATACTCTACATAATTTAACCTCAAAACAATGAATACAATAATGGTCAGATAAAAAAGCTGGTAAAATGGAGTAATATCATCTTCTAGTTCATGCTCAGAATACTTTTTGCTGATGGAAGGATATTCAGGAATACTTTCAGACACCAAAATACTGCAAAGCAATTTTGTCCATCTTTGCCAAAAAACAAACAAATAAACAAAAAACACCATTCTTCATATGCATTTCTCACTATTAACACAGTCAATTCCAACAAATTAGTATCCAGTTAATATAATAACCACTTACCCAAGCACAAGTGAAGTTAAAGTCATTATACTCCATTGGAAGCACAAGTAAAAGCCCGCAAACAGGCAAAATGTGTCATACAATCACTTTTGTACAGCAATTAATCTAAGACATGCACATAAGTTTTAAGCCATATTCAATTAGTGCAGCCTGACAACTATCCCACGGGTCTACAGCCTGTTAGAAGCAAAGGCATGCTATGTTGTCCTCTATTATTTCTTCCATTTGAGAAGCAAAACATTAAAACATAACTATTTGAAGGAAAAAGTACAGAAGGGACTCTTTTCCCTTCCGATTCTTAGCTTATAGAGAAATTTCAGGCCTAACATCCTACAAAATTAAGGCAGGGCACGAATTTAAAGGGAAAGGGTATTTATGCCCGTATACTCCCTATGTATATAATCTTACTTAAAATTTGCCTTAAAAAATTGCTTTGTGCAGCCATGTCCACATAGCACAATTCAGTGCCACATAGTCTGTGTGGACTTGAGCAAACTTTCTTGGATATTTGAAGCAACTTAGATTAGGACAGAAGCAATTCAGCAAATGCATACACTACCTAGCCATGTGAGAGCTGACCAGCTGGAACTGCTGTACCTATTCTGAAATCTTCCTCTTCTGGTTTTGGAGCTTCACATTCAGAGCAGACAAATGAAAATGTCTGTTCTCCAGCATTCAAAATACAGGACGTTTTCCATAACAGCAAGTGCCTGTAACCTTACTACAGAACCATCCAATGCATGTAAATAAGGAAGGGACTGTGGACACATATCGCAGAGAAAGCCCTCACGTCTTTTTTAGGAAATCATCACAGCAGGGTGCCTCTCTGAAGTGGCTGCATATTAATGCATGCAGCATGGGAAGCAAACAGGAGGAATTAGAAGGCTGCGTGTCCTTACATGGCTACGGTATCATTCAGATCACAGAGAAATAGTGGAATTGCTTACATAACTGAATAGTTGCCATGGATAGAGGCAGGTTTTTTAGGAAGGACAGGCCAGGAAGGTAAGGAGGAATAGTTTCCCTTTTTGTGAGAGATCAGCTGCAATGCAGGGGGGCAGGGGAGGGGTCAGCTGAAGATTCCTGGGTCAGGATTAGCCAGCTGACCATCATGGTTGGCCTGGTGGTGGTTACCTGCTGTAAAACGCCTGAAGAGAAAGAAATAGTGGGTGGAACCTTTTCACAGAGAACTGGAAGAAGCTCCATGTTAGCAAGTCTGATCCTCATGTGAGAATTGAGACACCTTTATATCAGCCGAAGGGAAACCAGCAGGGCCCAAACAATACAAGAGGTCTGTGGAACGCATCTGTGACAACTTCTAGCACTGAAGACCTAGTGAGAAGTGGCTCTGCTAGCTCTCATACTTCCAGCCAAGGAGGAAGTGGTCGGAGAAGTGAAAGTCAAGGGCAGCCTTGGCTGCAGCAACAATAAGACTTCTGTGATGAAGGAAGCAGGGCGAAGAGTGACAGTTGCCACCCAGGCAAGCGTGGGACTCCAGGTGATGCAGCGCGTAGAGGAGGTGTTTGCTCTGGTGTGCGAAAAGTTAACAAATGCACCATGGCCAGAGCCATCACAATGTGGGGCTGTGGTTACCTAGACACCCTCTAAGAGCCTCGTGTTTGACAATTTCAAACAAGGGCAAGGGGGAAGTGGCACGACACCATAAACATCTGAGTGCCGTGCAGCCATTTCCCACTGAATAATCTGTTAATGGGCATATTGTTACTAATGAGCAGTGCTGTGAGGTTGAACTATGGTACTGGTTGATAAGCACTTTGGTATTCACTAGAACCATACGGCTTTTGTATAACTGTGGGCTGGCATTGTTTTTACTGACTACAGAAGAGAGTAAGCCACATATGTTTGTGGTGGACTTGGACCCCACAGTCAGCTGACCTGTGGATCCAAGCACCCACCCATCAGCAAGGACACTGTGCAGGGACACTCCTGGTGTCAAAGGCCTGGTGAATATTATACGAGGATATTATACTGCAAGGGTGGCACATAAAGAATGAGAGTGGTTGCTGTACTGTGCACCCGTTGCTGAAGAATTCAGGAAAAACTATCCTGGAGTGTGTCCCCCAAGGAAAGGTTGAGAGTAGTCATTGTATTGTGCACCCCATGGTTTGACTGCTCTCATATGCATATATATTTTCAGTTCTGTTATACTTCTAACTTTAGAATTTAACTGCTTTTTAGCTACTTTTAGCTTTGTTATAATCTCTCATCTCTAATAAATTTTCATACTTGACAAGTGATGATTTCTTGAGTTCAGTGCAACTAACCCCTAGAATCCGAAAGAATCATAGATATCTCTCTATTGGCACATCACAAAGAGCAGAATCACAACCTAGACTTCGTAAGAGCAGACTCTTCAGGGACCTAATAGGAAGAATCCAATGAGAAGGAAAAGACATCTAAGAGAACTAGTTGATATTCAAGGATCAAGTGATCCTGCAACTCCACAATTTTTCATTCTAATGAATGAAAAGGGGGTAGGAGACCTGCATGGAGGAAAAAGAAGGTCCTGACAAAACTAGCAGGAAGTATACAGAAGACGTAAACAGAGACAAGACCTAGGAGGAATATAGAAACATTATCCAAGCAAGCAGGGATGAGTTTGGGAGACCTAAAGCTAAAACCCACCCACAATCATGAAAAATGCCACCCACCTTGCCAGTTGATACTGGCAAAGGATGCTAAGGACAACAAGAAATGCTTCTACAAGTGCATAAGCAGCAAAGAGAAGGCTAGGAAAGAAGATGTGTGCCCACTGCTAAATTGGTCAAGAGCCCTGGTGGCAAAGGACACCAAAGAGGCAAAGGTACTCAATGTTTTCTTTGCCTAAATCTTTACTGGTAAGCCCAGTCCTCAAGAAACCCAGGCTCCTGAAACCAGAGGGAAGTCTAGAGGACTGAAGGCTTACCCTTGGTTGAGGAAGATCAGGTTAAGGAAAACTGTTAAACAAATTCGACATGCTAAAGTCTGTACAGTCATCAAGAGTCAAAGCTACAACAAATAGTTGAAGCAAGATTCTTCAAAATTTGTAAAAATAGCACTGTGAGAAAGCGAAGGCTAAATTTCCTTCCTTGCCTTCTTTCCTTCCTTCTTAAATTAGTATTTCTTATACACAAGGTCATCTGTTTGGATGTTCGGCTTGCACCACTGGTATATCTCAACAAATGTTTTTTTGAGAGCATTTAGAACTGCTGTAGAACATGGTCCAGATAAGTAGATTCCTAAGTTCGGCAATCCTCTTTCCCTCACAGCCACTCCATCTTGTCTATAGTAAAAGTATAAGGAGTAAAGCAAGGCTGGTCACAACCCCTTTTGACTCATCCAAAAAGCAGAGGCTGAGGAAATGGGGAAAGAAGATTCCCAAAGATTCCCTCAATTTCAAGGCCAATTTAAGATTATTTTGCTTATAAGATGATCTTAAAACTAGTAGAAAAGTTCCAATATAGGAGCTATCTAATATCCAAAAAGCACAGTGTTGGTTATGAAAGGATTCAGTATGTTATATTCAAATTAAGACATTCATTTATGACATCAAGTTGTTTTGAAGCTTGCAAGAAAAAGTAAAGATTGTCCAAGGAAATCCAAATAAACATTAGCTCCACTTTCTATCATTCTATCCTTCAGGAAAACTAGATATCTAATTCTCACAAAGTTAAGCAGCACTGTATTTTACTTACAGAGGTTGTAAATGCGCCAGTCCAAATGGTCCAGTCTCTCAAAGATGGTATTTTCTTGGTTATGAGATGGAAGGTTAACTACTGAGGAGCCACTTCTTTCCTTTCTTAGATCTCGTAGTGAGGACATAATATAAAACACAAAACCTGCATTCATTACTAGTAGTATGACTTTATCCACTCTCCTCCAGGGTGCCATTCTACGTGTAAATAAACTGAGGTTTCTGCTGGTCGGAATTCGTATTTGTTTCAGGTTTCCAATCTGTTTTCTCTTTCCAAATTCACTCTTTCAAGCAGCTCAGAGTCAAGCTGATGCAGAGACTGCCCAGATGAGGCAATTCACTGGGCAGTTTAGCAGGTCATATAGTTGACAAAAGTAAGGTACAATGTAGACATATTTTCTCTATCATTTACATATATAAAAATATATATATGTAGTTATGTGTCTGTAAAAGTTACACATTGATAGAGAAAGCAGGCAGTTCTCACAGCCTGCAATGAGTCAAATGACCTGACTGCTTACCTGGGGTTATTCTGTAGGAAGTACAAGACCATAGAGTAAGTAGATATCAGAAAGCCTCTGACGCAGCAATGCACACCTACACACAAAGAAGATTGGAGTAAAATGTACGCCACTTTTGTGTTTTGTGATCGCTATTGGCTGGGAAGGGTAATATTTGATTTTAAAACAAACCTGCAAGTTTACCACAAGTGCCTCTGGGTGGAGTCTAAGTTCTCCAGTTGAAATTTTTGACATGTTGGGAGCATGCCAGAAAATAAACGCAATTATCATCAGAACAATTAGGTCTGTGCATTAGCTCTGACTTGCTTTGTTCCTCTCATAAATGAAAATAATTCTCTGAACTGATCTTTTAAAAATGCAAATAACTGCTTTTTTATCCATTTTCTGATCAATGAAATTGTATTGAGCTTCATATTCATACTTCATAATGCTATTTATCATGGTGAATTATGTCTAACTGAATATTAAGATATATGCTAATATATCCTATTGGTTGAGTTATTTCATTGTTCTTGTCCGAATGAAACAAAGAAAATAATAATTCATAACTGTACTCCCGTTGAACCAAGTTTTACATGTTTTTCAAATGAGTTGCAGGATGGGTTGCTCTTGCTCAGTAGCACACTATTTACCTATCTGCACAATGTTATTCAATTCCCATTATGTAAGAATACACTTTTTGCCTCATCATCCATATTTTTCAGTTCTTCAAAGACTGTATTTTTGCCCTCTCCATTCCAAAAATACATACATAAGCTAAGTTCCCACTGGACTTTGGTCCTTTATCACTTAGGCAATTTTGGAAATAACACACTGTGTTAAAAGGAACTCCTTATAAGCAACTGCTTATAAACAATTGTTAAAGTATTCAGGATATATCTAACATCACTGTAATAATGGAAATGAATTTGGAGAAGAAAAGACAGAGCATTTCATTACTTTCCCTTCTGTTCTCACTTCTAAACCTTACCTGGAAGTTTCCTTTTAAGTTGTAACTATCAGCTTCTGAAATGAGCTTTGCTATTTTTATGGCTACAGGGAAGTAGTAACTGAGGGATGTAAGGTCGACTGTTCAGAATGGCTTCAAAGGTTGGTTGTTTATTTTTATCTGTGATTACAAATCTAGTGGTGCTATAAAAATCACTGCTTATAGCTTATTATCATTGTTCATCAAATGGTCTTATCATATTTGTGAGAAACAGGCACAAGTCGTCTTTACCTTTGCCTGGTGACATCTAAAGGATGAAAAGAAGATAAAATATAGAATGCAGCTATATGCACCACCTGTTGAATTTGCTGCCTGATCTTATGCTACAGAAAGGTTAATAAGCCAGGAGTGACATTATTTATCCTCCCCCGCTTCATCAACAAGTAGAGTGCCTGAAAGGTTAACACTGAGGTTTCTGTCCTTCAGTATCTTCATCAGTGACCTCAGCAATACCACAGAGTGCACTCTCAGCAATCTACAGATAACATGAAACAAGGAAGAGTGGTTGAATCCAAAAGAAATACAGGAAGACTAATGTAATAGAAACCTCAGAAGTTTCCTAAGAGGTTCATGTACATAGGATAAAGTAACTACATACTTTAATACAATCTGGAAAATGACTGGTGAATAGCAGTCATGCTGGAAATAATTGGGGCTTACAGCAAATGCCAGGCTGAATATAAGCCAACAATAAACTCATACCACAAATACAGTAAGTCCAGAGGATTAAATGAAAATTACAGTTACCCTTTGCTCAACACTGGTGAGATTACACCAGGAGTATTGTGCCCATCTGTGGGCCCTGGAATTCTAAAGACATGTAGAGAAACTACCCTGCACTGTAACATTACCTCAAACTCCTTAATAAGAGTAACCTCTTCTATTAATACTTCTTGTATTATTACCCCTTGTAACTCTTTAATACATTATCATGGGCAAAACAGTGTTTTACTTTATTTATTGCCAGTAACACAAACTTCTTCTTACTAACTCAGGCATTGAAAACAAACACACACACAGACAAGCACTTAAATAAACATCCTTCCTCCTCGTTTCCGAACTTAGCCTAAGCTGAACACCTCCCCTCCCCATCTAGCCTCATCTTCCCTCATAGGTTACACACAGCCCTTTCCAATTACTTTGATGAGGCAACAGACAACATAGGAGTTTAAGGTCAGGCATGTAACAGCTTCTTTCTGCTGCCCTGAGTTTTTCTCAGTGGTTTTGCTCTGCTGCTCCACACTTCTCAGTGTTGCTGCTCTAGAATGAGCCCTCCACAAACCTGAGTCCCTTCAGTGATGTACCTGCTCCAGCATGGGTCCTCGATGGACTGTAGTCCCTTCAGAGATATTCCTCTTTGACATGGAGCACCATGTTCCCAGAGTGTATCTCCAGCTACATATCTCCTCAAAAGTTTCCCCTTTTGCACATCTCCAAAGAGCACGAGCACCTCCTCTAAATACCACTTCATATATCTCCTGCAATGGCAGTTACTGCTTTTTCTTATATAAAAGTTTGAAAGCGGGAGTACACACTTCTGTGATCCTTAAAGCACCATATGCTACTTGCACCTGCTGGACCAACAGGAGACAGCTGGAACAAGGACACTTCATAACCTCCTCCCATACAGGGCGCCTCTGCAGCTGCTTGCTACCGAAGCCCTGACATTTATTATGCTCAGTACACACATGAATATAATATAATGCTTACAACGACAGGTGTACAGTATTTTCCTTTGTATAAAACCACTAATCTTTCCAAGCTCCTCGGGTCTTTTCAGCATTGGTGCCACAGCATAGGTCCTCTACAGGATGCAGTTGCTTCCGCAGAATCTATGCTACAGGCCAGATTCCCTTTAGAGGGGTCCCTGCTCAGCTGTGGGTCACAGTCCTTTGGCAGTAACCCTGCTCTAGCATAGCTCTTCCATGGGCTATAATCCCTTTGAAAATGTCCCTGCTTTGGGGTAGGTCCTCCACAGAAGTGTCCTGGACTGTCCTTATTCCATCAAGTCCTCCTGCAAGGCTTTAGCTGAGCTGGGGCTCATCACAAATTGGATAACAAGATCTCTCTTTCCTCCCCAAATTTCACTTCAGGAAAAAAGCAAACTTGAAAATTCTCTTCAGCTACCATTTAAAACAAGAGGCCTGTAAGCATAACCGTAGTGCAACGATAAATAGGAATGCATACACCTTTCAGGTGCTTACTAAAAACCCAATTTACACAAAGGCCCAGGCCAGTGAAGCTTGGGCCACCTTCTTCATTCTTTAACAGCCAATTATGCCAATGGCCACTGGTCAAAATAAAATGTTGAAGTTTTTTCTGCATGTTTTAGAACCATAAAAAAGAAAACTTGAATGAGCTGAGGAAAGAAGAACTAGTGCACACAACGTGCCTGGGCAGGTTAAAAAGGAAAGAGAAATACAGATTATCTGAATATCCACACTAAAAGAGTGAAAGAGATGAGTAATCAGCTGCAAAAGTGGTGACTTCAAGTACAGAATTGCTTGCTTAGTGCAACAGGGAGGAAAAGTGATGAGAGAGGAAAATGCACAAAGCAACAAAAGGCATATCTGGATTACAATATAGTCCAATAGTATTTTAGAATAGAATTTTAGAATAGTATTTTAGAATACTATTTTAGAATAGTATTTTAGAATAATTCAAATATTCAGTACTATGTGTTATACTATGTAGACACATACAAATAAACTGACTACTGCCATGATTGCTTTTCCTACCTCTTCAGCCATCACTCAGTCTTTAACTGCTGCTTTCTAATGGTATATGTATATACACACTATCATATACATACATTACATACATTTAAAGATATACATGCATACAGACATACACACACAGAACCATGCAAACACAATCCAGCTGGTCCACAGAGAGCGGCTGCCAAGAATCTGCTTTCCCACAAGACTCTAGAGAGTCTGAAGATGGTTAGATTACTGTGATGACTACAGCAAGCTACTGTGTTTTCCAGAGGACTCACTAAGTGTCCCATTATAAACAAAATATACAAATCTTCACTAGGTAATGGGAAACAACAAAAGCATGTTTCTGGCTGTCTTTGGTGTCAGTCACATGTCTTTTTTTTATGCCACTGTATCTAAATTTATTCATGCATATTTTACGGATTGACCTAAAAATCCCTTCTGGGCAGCCTTCTACTCGTGTGCACTTAAAAAAACAGTAATAAAAATAAAATAAAACCCCAGACAGCCCAAAGACTGCTGCTAACACTTTCTAGTCTAGCAGTGACCTCTCGTGGGCAGGGTGGAAAATAACATGTCTTTTCCCATCAGTACTCTTGAAGAACGTCCTTTCCAAAAGCAGCAAAATCTGTGCCTCTAAAGTCTATGAGGAACTGTTGGATGTCCAGTTCCGGAAGACATCAAGTAGAAACTGCTGGGAGAGGTTACCCAAAGAAGCACCACTCTGCTACAGCTTGTTTCTCTAGGAATCTTTTTTTTTTTTTTTTTGTCAGTTACAAGATTCTGAGCTAGATAAACATCTATCTGGTCTAATAAGAGAGATTTATTTTTATTTAGTGCATCCTATAATTCTACCACAAAGGTACACCACTAAAATAGAATGAACAATTAAGCTGACATTATTCTCTCTTTTTTTCTTTTCATAAATAAAATTGAACACCAAGTGAACCTAAATTATGTCTAATACTTTTATCTTGGGAATTTTCATATGTGTTTTTATTGAATACATATGATGGGGGGAAGTCACCCCAATAGGAACTACTGGATACCTCACCACAAATAAAAACTAAAAGTATTTATTAAAATTCAACACTGAAGCTGCAATATCGGAGCCCCAAAGACTGGAAATGTCACAGTTAAGGTTATACACTGGCTTAAGTTTTTACTTTGGATGTTGTGTTCTGTACTGCATTACAAAACATTAGAGACATTTACATTCAAGATCTCTGTGCCCTAGATAAAATGTTTTGAGGAGTAAATAATGATTAATACTATTGCACTTTCTGCAAGAAAGGAAGCAGTAAGTCTATATAAGGCAAATATTGGGGAAAATTTAGCCAACCTGATAGCCTTCTACAATGGGATGACGGGCTGAATGGATTAGAGGAGAGCAGTGGATGTTGTCTACCTTGACTTCTGCAAGGCTTTCGACACTGTCTCCCATAACATTCTTCTGGGGAAGCTCAAGAGGCGTGCTCAAGAGGAGCAGGTGGATCAGGAACTGGCTGCATGGCAGTACTCCAGAGGGTTATGATAAACAGTGCCAAGTCTAGTTGGAGGTCTGTGACTCGCAGTGTCCCACAGGTGTACTGGGTCCAGTCCTATTAAGCCGAATCGTCAATGATTTGAATGAGGGGACAGAGTGCACCCTCAGCACGTTTGTGTGATACAAAACTGGGTGGAGTGACCAACACTCCAGAGGGGCTGTGCTGCCATTCATGCAGCAGGTTGGAGAGTTGGGCACAAAGGAACCTCATGAAGTTCAACAAGGACCGGTGCAGGGTCCTGTACTTGGGGAAGAAGAACCCCAGGCACCAATACAGACTAGGGGTTGACTTGCTGGAAAGCAGCTCCACCGAGAGAAATTTGGGAGACCTAGTTGACAAGTTACCCATGAGGCAGCAATGTGCCTTCGCGGCCAAGAAGGCCAATGGGATCCTGGCCTGCATCGGGAGAAGCATTGCCACCAGGTGGAAAGAGGTGATCCTCTCCTACTCAGGTCTGGTGAGACCACACCTGGAATATCGTGTAGTTCTGGGCTCCCCAGTACAAGAGGGACATGGAACTTCTAGAAAGGGTCCAGCGTAGAGCAACAAAGATGATTAAGGGACTGTGAGGAATAATATGAGGAATAATAAGAGGAATAATATGAGGAAAGACTAAGCAACCTGGGTCTTTATAGCCCAGAGAAGATTGGGAGAGCATCTTATCAATATGTACAAATACTTGAGAGGAGGATGTAAAGAGGATGAAGTCCAACTCTTCCCAGTGGTGGCCAACGATAGGACACAGGGTAACAGGTACAAACTAAAACTCAGGAAGTTTTATCTGCATATGAGTAAGAACCTCGTTAGGGTGACAGGACACTGGAACAGGCTGCCGAGAGAAGTTGTGGAGTCTCCTTCGGAGATCTTCAAGACCCACATTGATGCATTTCTGTGCTCTGGGTGACCCTGCTTGAACAGGGCAGTTGGACTAGATGATCTGTAGAGGGTCTTACCAATGGGAACCATTCTGTGATTCTGTGAAAACTGAAGACTTTTAGCAACATCAGCTGAACACTACTGTAACCCTTCTCTTACCAGTATTTCCATCTGCTGTGCACAGTTTACTTAAACCAAATACTTTATATGACTGTTCACCGCAAGTTTTCCACTGAGTAGCTGTTTGAATTGAGTTTCTGCATTATTCTCAATGTTGCAAATGCAGTTACAGAAAAACTAGCACTTTAAATACGGAAAAAAAAAAAAGTAAAAAGAAAAAAAGCCATCAGATTATGATAAGTATTCCCCAAACATTAAGTTCAAATAGACTTAAACCAGAAGAGCATTCCCTTTGCCAGTTTTCTTCAGCCTGTTTGCCATCTGTAAATGGAAACACTCCATTGTCCATGCATGAACAGGATGATAATTGTTCATCTCTGCACCCTATTTGAGACAATCCAAAATGTACTACAGTTTACTACAAAGTACTACACTTTACAGTATTATGCTGTAGTATTACAGTACTACACCACAGGACTTGAGTAACATGCACTAAATCAACTATATGCCACATAAATTATATCAAACAAGGTATTTGTTATGATTTGTTATGATATTGAAGATTCTATGGGAAAAAACATACAAGCAAGTGAAAAAAAATCATAACAGGTAAGGATCAAATTAAAAATATGCACTTCTAGTTTTTGCTAGTTTTCAATGTGTGACTTGGTAAACTTACAATGAGTGAATTTACTTTCACAGAAATAAAGAAATAAACAATCCATAAAAAAGAACTTGAAAAGGCAGGATCAGAAAAATCTATAAAATCCTCCCAACTATCAGAAGTAGGTTGCACATCAACATGAATCCCCACTCAAATTAAATAAACTGTTTGGCTATGGTTTTACAGTAGCTTGGTGACAAAGAAATGGATTTTTATCTTTTGTTTCAGCAATGACATGATGTAATGGAGAGACCTGTGCTTCTTCTCCTAACCTTGAATTTTTGTCCTTCGTTGGACTTTTTGATCTGCTCAATCATTTTTTTTGTCTCCACTCCTCCTCTATGCTCCATACTAATCATCTACTCAGTCCTAACCTCCATGTCATGTTTCTCCAACCTCACTAGGATTCTATTTTTGACACACTAATCATTTGTCCACTTTGTCCCAGTCCCTCTTTTCTGATGTCACAACCAACAGAAGCAAACAGAAAAACTTCACAGGGAAAACCAGATGTTGTCACTTACTGTATCCTCTCTTCCAGGCCCAATTAAAACCAGGTTTCTTACCAATCTCAGCTCATTCTAATTAATGCAACATGGCCTTCTGACAGAACTAAAAGCTCCCTTGATTCACAGAATTTCTTTCCTCTCTTTTCTTGGAGTCATCAGAGCACTGCACTGAGAACAGAAGACCTAGATCTCTCCTCAGTCCACTGCACAATTATAAACTGCACCATCCCTTATAGTGTCCCGTCAAGATTTAATCAAAATTTAACCAAATAGAAATCAAAATACTCTGTCAAATTCAGGTAAGATCCTTCTTTGGTCTTTAAGTAATAATTATTATTATTACTATTTAATTTTGAAACATAGCTCATCCCCCTGTCAAAAATTAAGGCAATGCCTCTACACATAAAAGCTTGGAGCATCTCAAAATAATGAAATTCCCAAATTCAAAAGTGGAGTAAATGACATGTCCTCACGTCTGACAGCCACAAGACACAGAACTGTCTCAAGAGACCATCCGATAGGAAGTTTGCATGTAACTTTTTTGCCTAATCCACTTTCTTGATTTTAAAAACAGTATATGCTATTTTTTTTCTTTTTACAATAATTCATTTTAGGGCTAATGGAAAATAAAGGTCAAAAAAGTAAAGAGTAACTAAGAAAATAGTTTTATTTCACACTTGATAATCTGAATAGGTGGCAGCACTGGCTCTGCCTATCAGAAAAGACATCTTTCACATCTCATTTTGAACTGTAATATTCTTCAAGTCACTTAAGGAGAGCACTTACTAAAACCTAATGAAAAGCTTGTTTTGAGAGGATAGGCAGAAACTGTCTATAATGTATAGCACATTGCCACTCACAAACTGTGGAACAACATGCAAATTTGTTTTCATAACCTTTTAAAGAGAACTACTACATATCATTTGAGATTCTTCCATTATTAAAAACGAGACAATAACACCAGTGAAATATAGTTTACGTGATTAACAGATTTTACTCAGCGTGTACACAGTTCTTCAAAGTAGGTTACAGGGAAGCAGTTTAAGAAGCATGAGTAACCTTGCTAACTGTTACATGGGGTAAGTCTTTGCTGGCTTTGCTTCCTCCAGCTCAGTATCCAACCAGCGGAATCTACGGTGGCGGCGCAGAACTTCAATCGCCTTTTGTTCTAGAGGCGTTGGCTGAATACCCAGGTCCTCCAGACCAGGAAGATCAGGAAATGTCATGTCAGTTGTGTGAAACTGAGGAGAGAGAGGAGGGTGGGGAAGAGAAGTCACTTCATAGAATAAGAAAATTATTTTAGGGATTAGGGATTTTAGGGATGATCAGAACACAATAGGTTAAAAATACTGCATCATAACAGAAGACATTCTCTCTGTGAGAGAATACCTACAAGTTTCAGAGAACAGCATGTGTAGCATATAAGTGTCAAAGTGTACAACTCTACTCTCGCTAAACTGCATGTAGGCCAGGTTTTGAAATTAATAGTTGTTAAAGCTACCATTTCTTTACTTGCAGTATGTTTTCTGCAGCTTATTTGTTCACATATTCTACTGTTCACATAATTTAAAAAGTAGGCAATAAACAAGAAGCTACAACTGTTTCATTAGTTATGGAATCTAATGCTAAGTATGAATTTTGGCTGTAACCAGTGCAATTAAGAGTTGTTAAAATTCCATTATCTGGAATATAAGCACGATGCTATTCATTTGAATGCAGCCAGAGGAACCTAAACTCATCAGTTATTTAAAGAGGGAAGCATCCATCCCCAGAGAGGAAAAAAAAATGCCATTAGCTGCAGACTGGATCTCTCACTTCGGCTTTTCTGGTTTTAGTTCGTTTGTTTGTTTTGTTTTCTTTCCTGTCCATTTTTCCTCTCCATTGTTTTTGAAAAAGCAAGCAGTCTTGAATAGTTTTAATATCTGAAATAAAAAGCCCACCCATACTATGTTACTTTTTGCTCTATAACCTTCCCATCAGATGTTTCAAACTTAATAAATATATTTAAATAAAGTCAACTACTCCTTCTCTACTCATATTGGCAATGATGACTGCATCCTAATGCCACCCTAAATAATAAATATAATAAAAAGTTAGTCTGCATTTCCTGCTCTTTCCAAGACTACCACAGAGTACTCTCCAAACTCCTTTGACAGTGCAGTGAAGCAGGTCTGGACAGATAATTGTGACACTGCAGGAGATTAGCTGAAGTAACATAAAGGAAAAAAAAAAAAAAAAAAAAAGATTTTTTTGAGGAACACGACAGAGACATACTGAAAAATGTAAGTTGTTGTACAATGCTCACACAGTCTGAAAGCAATTCTTCATAATCAAATTCCAGACAATGAATTGACTGGAATTCTGTGACACGTGCATGCATTTCAGCACTCCCTGAATTGTAAAGTTGTAAGTGGAGGTTACAAGCACACGTCAAAACATTCCCAAGAAGAACTTTAGGGCTGTCCTATACTTACCCGATCCACTTTATCTCGTGTTAACCATGGTTCAAATGGACTAATCTCAAAGCATCTTCCAATTAAACTGCAATCAAAAAGAGTGCAGTCATTATGCAGGAGCACAGAAGAGTATTTCAGATTCAACTTACTCAGAGTGAGCAAGGGGTGGTTTTACAGCTCCTTTTCTAAATTAAAAAAATAATTTAAGCTAATAACAAGTAAATAGGCGAATTCTTAACTCTGTTTCTGGAAACTGACTGCCATCCAATTCTTCTGTTCCCTATTCTTCCCAATTCAGAAAAACTAGAGGAGCAGATATTTGGAAATAACTCTGCCTAGTGAGTGGGCAACGTAAACCTCCATTTTCGATTCCCCCCACACTATAAGGTTCAGTCTTGCCTGCACCTCTGCTCTGAATTCTGATTCCCAGTAGCATAGGCAGTAATCTGTTTAGTCACAAACTTTGATTCGTTGCCTGCATGGGAAAAAATACTTTCCACCAACTAAATAATTTAACAACCATATAGATAGGATGAAGCAATCTGCATCTATAAAGAGGATGAAGATAACTGTATTTGTAGTTTCCAGAAATGAACTTCCTTTCAAAGTAAATAAATCTAGCAGAAAGAAAGGATACGTTTTCTCTTCAGTGTCTCAGGACCAACAATATATAAGGTAGAATATCTTACAGAAGTGCTCACGCGGCAGGCTAGAAGCTTAAATAATTAAGTTCTCGCACATAAACAGAGCTAGACCTGACAGCCTTAGATGCATCTTTCCTCAAAAGCAAGAAAATATACTTAGTTTAACCTACTAAGAAAAAAATTGATTTAATCCGGCCCAAGGATAATGTAAACTAATAAGAAGACTAAACGGCCACATTGTTACTTTTAAACAAGCTTCCTTGTGTCACCTGAACCATGAGCTTGGCTGTTTATGGCTAATTTCTTCAGGAAGAGTTGCAACAGTTTAAGAAGTTATTCTAGTATTATTCATCATGAGTTACATAAATGTAATGTGAAGACCCACTAGAATATTTATAGAAATGTTCTTCACACTTTTATCTTTTTAGCTAAGTAGCTAACATTGTACTGCAATGAAGCAGGATCAGCCCTCAAACACTACCACAACTTAACAGTGCAAAGAGTCACTTTTGAAATTGGTGTTTAGTGCTCAAAGTAGCTCTTCAAAAGGACATCTGATTATACCCTAGCAAATAAGCCCATTATCAGATTTATACTGCACCTTTTAATGCACTACTACTCACCAGTTACAGTTTAGCAATCAGTTATTTACCATTTCAGTGCCTCCAAGTGTCTAAGATGTACAACTGCAGACCACAGTGTGTGGAAGCTGAGCCTTCACAACACATCTGCTGTAGTCATCTGAAATGGTACTACACCCTTCTCTAACTTACATTTCTTACTATCTTCTAAAGATGTTATTACCCTCATATCACAGGGGACAAAGAAATGTGGGTTCACACCTGTGTTGCTGAACTCCCCAGGTCCAGCATCTCAGCACAAAATTGCCACCACCACTGGTTCAAATCAAAAGACTTAACTAGAACAGTCAAGATACATACACATTCTTATACAATTTCTGCATCCAGGACTGCAATGTTTAATAGACAGGAAGAACAGCTGACAGTAGCAATACACTGAACAGCTGTATAAAATTTGTCAGAGTCTACAGTCAATGGCATACACAGTTTTTTCTCTATGGTACTATTAGATATTCACTTAATTTTCTAGTAATAGACTATACTCAGAGCCTTAACTCAACAAAAGCAATGCCATCCAACAACTCTGTAATAAATAGTTTTGTTAAGTAGTCTTTTACAAGTACACATTTAATATCCTGGTTCCTAATAGCTGACTTGTTGTGTAGAAGACTGAAAGGTAAATGAGTACTTTGGGAAAAACTAACTTCACAACACCACAATATTGAATAACATTAATAATATTAAATTAGCAATGCAATAGTTATTTACATTTTTTATGTTACTTGATGGATTTTTAGAGAAGAACTGCACTTACTGATAAAGAGGACGTGGGAGCGGATATGGAAAAAAGGTTCGAAAAGCAACAGCATAGATGTACTCCACCAAGTCATAAAGGAGGTATCGATTAGGTCTGAAAAACAAACAAACAAACCAAAAAACAATAAACAGTACAGGCTGTCATTTACTTTCTCCTTTTTTGGGGGTTGCAGGGTTTGGGGTTTTTTTATCCCTTGCTGCATATATTTAAATATATCTATCAACAGTCTGTTTTCTTTATTCTAAATGATTTGCCATTTTCTTCACAAAAAGGAAGCAAATTCTGGTTCTAAAGATTCTATACTGCTTGAAACAAAGAAAAATCACATCACACAAGTGATGGTAACAATATACTTTATCGGTTGCAAAATTGCTTCAAAAATGAAATTTGTTCTGAACACTTTTGAAGAACAGTTTTAAGGCACTTTCTCGATGCAAGGACTGACTCAAATTCTGAACACTAGCTTTTCAGCACTGGAACAAGACTTAATTTGCAGAAATCCATTCAGCATCTTGCAAGAGAAGAAAGCCAGAAAACAAACAGTGAACTTGAGATTTGTTAACAAAACATTCCTTCTTTGGTAACAAATGGTATTAAAGAAATCAATTCACTTAACTAAGAACACAGCATTCCCTCCAAGAGCAAGAGGAAGAAACAAAGATAAATTCCCCTAAAAGAACACATTTATCCTCCAGAAAAATGGAGAGAAGGAAGCAATGAAGATTCCTGCCTATTTGCAGTAGATAAAGAGAAGCATACAGCATTGGGAGTTCCCATTCCTTTCCTGTTAAAGCTTTGCCTTGGTACTGACTAGATGGATTAGACTGACAGAAAAATCTCCCTTGTCTTTTAAGCACCTTACTGGTATTTCAAAACATTCTGAAAAATGTTTATGATGACACCCCAGAACATGCTGTTGAACTCCGACATGTCACTTGGCATTTCAGCCTTCAAAATCCCATCCACCTGTTCATAATCAAAAGAGCAGTAAGCACACCAAAACTGGTTTTCTACCAATTACCTGCTATCACTTTTCAGCTAAGTGGAAGGCCTCAGTGTGTGGCAATTGTGTCGCCACACCAGAACATAAAACCATACTATTTTTTTTAATAGGAGACACTGAAATAGTGTCAGATCTCAAATCCCAGAAGAATGTAACCACACTGGAATAGACAGCTTAAAGATGAAAAACTATTCAATCTAGTCCAGAATCTCAAGGCTGTAATACAAGTAGCATGAATTTCATTTTGATAAACAAAAGATGTGATTTCAAAGTTTGAACTTCCAGGCATCCAAACTGAGGCTTCAGTAAACTTTATATTTCAGAGAGAGAGAAAAAAAATAAAAAACACAAAAACAACAACATGAACACAACAACGACACAACAACCACAAACTAAAATACTTGGTTCATGTTAGAAAAAAAGACAAAACCCTAAATCACATTTGCTGCTTTACTTTTTAAAAGCAAAATTAGAACAACACATTCTCAAAGCTAGATGAACATATTCAGGACAATTCAAGATTTCTGAATGTGCACTCCTTACCAAGCTGCTATTAGTGTTTATAGAATCTGTGAGATTTGAATTTATGAAGTTATATTAAAGGAGCATCACTGAAAGAAGGTATTAATATTCCTTTTTATTAAAACTTCAGAGAGAATGTATCGAATTCCTAGGCTTCTGCAAACTGCCCAAAACAAAAAAAAAAAAAAAAAAGAGACTTTGAAATTGTAAGAATGCATTCAAAGTTTAGCCAACTGCTCTTACAACCTTCTGCTTAGCAATAAATCCTCCATTTCTCCTTCAGTTGGCATAATTGCATTTGCTCAGGCAAAGCGTAAAAGAAAAAAGAACGTCTCCTTCTCAGGCAAAAACACTCTGAGTCCGTGTTCATTCATATTCAATTTTGCCAACATAAAATAAAGCAGTCTTGCAAAAAGGATAATTCTAACACATCTGTGCTGGCTGGAAAGTCTTCCAAATCAGGTGCATTTCCACTCGTGTTGTGCCCATCTGATCCATGTGCATCTCTTTCCTTTAATAAAAAGTATTCTTGAATGTCTGCCTAGTATTGGGTTCTACTTATTGTTTAAGGCAGCACTTTACGACATTCCAGTGATTTGAAAGCAGCTTGACGTAACTTAATAACCTCATCGTGGCTGTTAGCTCTCAGACTTTTGTGGGCATCTTCAACTTACTTTGCCAGTTTTTCAGTAAAAAGTAACTCAGCATGACCCAGAAGAAGTTGAGAGCCTGCAGACACTACACCAGCACATCTAGTTTCATCCTCAACAGTTTAGTTAAAGTACTAAAGCAAGTGAAGGACTAACCAGCAATCATCTCTAGCACAGGAGCAAAGAGCTGCCATTGTAAGAGTGACAGAAAGCGAGTTGGGAAAAAACAAGGAAGTTGCTGGCACTCCTTTGGCAAACTCCAGACACCAAATGTATTTCTAGTGCAAAAGGAGGGGAAGACACAAAGATAAGCATACAATAGAAAGAAGCAGTGTTTAGCATCACTTGTAACTTGACTAACTAGAAACTGTTCTCTTCCATGTATATAAAGCTCCTTTTGCAACATATACTGGACAAGAACCAACTCCAGTAGCACATAACAATATCGAAACATAAAACTCAACCTTTACCATGCCATTCTTTTTCTTAGAGTCAACTCTACTTGAAATTTTTATACATAGGCTATTCAAAAGGGACTGCTGCCTCCATCTGTTCTTACCCCAGGTCATTTCCACACATTTTAGGCAGAATTTTCTCCAAAGCTATAGCTTTCTCCATTAAGAGCTCTGGCCCTGCTTTTAAATTCTTTTGTTAAAGTTTTGCAAAACTTTTGTTAAATTTTTGTTTATTCTTTCAGTTCTTTTACATGATTCTGACTATATGCTGGGTTTTATCCTTCAGTTCTGTAAAATAAGTATCAGTTTTTATAAGTCCAGGAAGTAGGTTTAAATAATCTCCAACAGGTACCTATCCTGTAACAACAGATATGCTGAACTCAAACTATTCACTCACAGACTGAAACTCTCACATATCTTGTCTCACATAGCTTGTCTAATAATTTTTTTCAAGATGACCTATTTCTTTGCATGAATTTCTTTGTACGAACATTAAGTGCAACAAGGCCCAAAAATGCTGATTAGTGTATTCACAAAAACAGTTTGAGTCATTTTTCCTCCTAGAAAGGAAGTGCATTTATTACAGCTGAGACTGTGTGTATGGAAAGAAATTAAACGTTCATGCCAAAAAATGATGCCAAGAAGAAGTACTTCAGTTAATTAGAACCAGAAAAGTAACCTACCCAGCCAAGGCGTATGTTTTTCCTTTAGCATCAGGATCCTTAATTGCATTAATAATTGCCTTTGCAACATCAACTACCTGCAAATTGGAAAAATAACCATTAGAAGACACAAAATGTACAGACACACCTTTCTTCCGGAAGTGACTAGGGGGAAGGGGTAACTTCTTTCTCACACGTGAGAGAGTGGGTTTAGGACTGCTTGTTTTTCAGCCAAACTTACATATACTGGTTGCTTCACTGTTCTTTTTCCCAGAGAAATAAGAGGTACACCACCAAACCAGCGCATGTCTGAATAGAGAGACACATAATTTTAGCACAAAACTGTCAAATCCTCTGCAACTAACTGACATGCTGCACTGTAGCAAAACAAATCCAGAGTGCACCTATAGCAAGGGTATTTCTTGAACAAAAAAAAAAAAAAAAAAAAAAAAAAAAAAAAAAAAAAAAAAAAAAAGACAAGCAAAAATATACCTAGAACAAGTCAAAAAGAAACAAACGACTACTATCCCATTTCAGTAACTGCTTTCAATTAACATTCTATTTTTTAAAGTCAAAAACCACCATACAGTTGCATTTATTGCTTCAGAATGGCTCAGAGTTCTCTCAGTTTTGCAAAACAGAAACAAATCCTCCTCTATGTTACCTAGCAATTTACCATTATTCGCCATTACCATTACTTTGTACAAGCCCAGAAAAACTTAACATTACAGCACTACCAATGGGAATATCCCACTTCACAGAGATTTCAAATCTTATCTCAGTGTAGAGCAATCTAAATAAACAGCAATAATACATGAAAATCGTCAGACTAAGTGGATTAAGAAGCTAACAGCTCAGAAGTTACCATTTCATCATAAAGTGAAAATTTATTATATTTTCATTATCTAGTTTGCAATACAGCTAGCAGTATTTCTGATAAAAATATACCTTCCTGCTTTTCAAAATGACAATATCTTGCCCTTTCTTCTCTAGATATAGATAAACAAGAATACTCCAAGAATGCATACTTGCATAATGATTGAGAAAACGGTCCTCTCTCCCAAACATCTCAGAGGGCTTCAAAATTATAACATCTGGAAATTCTTCCTTCACTGCTTTCTCTCCAACTGCCTGTCATTAAATTGAGATGAATATAAGTAACAGTTGTTAATTAGACCCAATCTGAATAGGGCAGAATAGAATACCCTTTTGGAACTTAGCACATTTTAACTACAGTAATCAGTGAAACAATACTGCCAGCAGCACAATACTATTTCTATTTGACCAATTTCAGCTTTGCAATGTTTTGATAAGAAGCAGGTCTCACAGAAAGCCCCAAAAGTCCCTTATGCATGTAGATAATTTATAAGTAAGATTTAGTACAGTCTCAGCAGTGTAGAGTTACATGTTTAAAATGACTAAGCTCAAAAAGTGAATAAAGTACTAGGTATTTCTGCAGCATATCAGTTGTTCCAAGTACCTCTCTGGCATAAATGAGACCAGGGTTTGGAAGAAATCAAGAACCCTTCTATACTATAACCCTGTTATATTATTGGAACATTCTCAAAATATCTTACCTACAACTTAAAAACCAGTGGTAGCTATCTACTGTTTAACTAGAGTCATGGCATATAGTCATTGCACAGTGATGGATACTGTATTTTAACCCTGCTTTGAAAATTGTGTTCACAGTACAAACTAAAATAACAGAAACCAATGGGCTTTAAAAATTCCGAAGCTGGGACAGCATCCATCTAGTGAGGAGTGAAGAAAAGCAAGTATGAAAAAAAGCTATACCAGAAACCAGAAACTGATATCTCCTAATTAAAAATTTTAAAAAATTTAAAAAAAAAAAAAATCTGTACTGAAACAGGTAACAAAGTCACTACAAAGACTGCATCACTAATTTGTCACTGCAGCAGTCATTTTGGTCTCGACTTACATTTACTTACATTTGCTAGGTCAATCCAATCTTAGATGTTAGGATTGATTTCAGAATCCATTTCATCTTCAAACTAGTTTCCCTTTTATAGTGACAGTAATTGTAAATGCAGAACATTTTCAAGGATAAAAGCAAGGAAAGGTTTTAAGGAATAGATAATCAATTTCCCTTCAAAGAAGATGAAGTACTAACCAGGATCTGTAGCTGTAGGAAGCACACAGTTTAAGTCCACAACACACAAAACCTATTTTCAGCTGAGGAAAAGATTCTTTAGTAGAGAAAATCTCTCATACAGAGATTTTCTTCAAACATACCTAGTTTTAAAAAAAAAAACACAAACAAAAAATCAAAACTCTTTAAAGGTATATTTAAAAGAATTCTGTACATACTTTACTTCTGAGGTATTTGGAAGGACTCTTCATGTTAGCATTCAGATGAGATATATGCACAAGTGTTTCCACACCAGCTTCCCTAGTTGCCTGGGCAATACTTCTAGGAATATTTACAAATTGATCTTCAAAACTGAAATTTCTAAAACAATACAAATAAAAATTTTAATTTAGGAGCAACACTGACTGCCAAACAACCAACAATTAGCAACACGCTCATTGTTCAGTTATCACCAGGAACATATTTCACAAACTTATTTTGATGCCCTTTGTTAGTGAGCTTCCTTTACTGAGTCTTAATAAAACACAGCAGAAAGCAAATCAAATAGAACAGAAAGTTGCAGTTATGGCAATAATATTAACTCTTTTTTTTTCTTCTATTAAGATTAAATCCATTTGAAAAACTCTCTGGCCCATTTATCCATGACAAATATTCTTGCAAATGGAAAACAGATATTTAAAGAAGTTCTGCTTTTTTTAAAGTCTGCGCAATGCTGTCAATTTTCACAACACTTGTCTAAAATGTGAGTCGGTGCCTTCAATTAGAGAGGAGCTCAAGAATCCTGAGCAGTCTCAGACAGACGAAAGATTTGGAAACTAGACAAAAACTCACAGATAGTAAAACAAATGGAAGATTTTACATAGCTGTAGCAATTACAATAGTAACATAGCAGCTGTAAGGTTTCAAGGAAATCATGCAGAAGAATTCTCAGTTTATGGCACTCAAGTTGCCAAATTTAGGGGATTCAACTCTAATCTTGCTTGGCATTTGATCATAAATAATAGAGCAGCTCAGTTTCCAAGCAAAACTGACACTGTAGCCTGGCAACAACTCCCAGATTCCTTCCGACCTTCTCAAGACTGATGGGAGAGGAGGGGGAAAAGAGAGGCACAATTGACTTCTCATGTTTCAATACTGCCTTTTTAAGCATCCTGTTCTGTCTTTTACATTTGCTTTTGGGTAAAAGGCATTTTGTTCAAATGCCTCTGTCCTTATCTACTCCCACAACTCTTCAGATCCCTCCAGAGTTTAAAGAAAGTCTTAAAAATAAAATGTTAATTTTAGATCCATAAGTAGCTAATCTGGTCCTGGGAACCACTACTCCTGTTCTACTCATAAAAATAGATTTTAGAAACACACAAGAACAAACAAAATCTCTCCTGTAGCTATGGAGTTCTCAAACAACACACAGTATATACAGATGATCCTGTATACTAGGACAAGGCAAGAAGGAAAGTATTTAATGGTAGGCTTTAGTTTTTGACTGATTTACATTTCTAACCTTACTTTTTTTTCCCCCCCCCCTGCTTATGCTGTTCATATATTTTGGCCATAGAATATTATGGTATAGAACATTATGGTAGGTATCCAACATCACCACTGATGTCAAGATGGCTGTTCTCACATATGATAAGGGTATCTGGGAAATACAGCATTCATTTTGCTGCTCAAATGCACTTAACTTAGACCAAGACCCCTCTACTTTTGATCCCTCTCATGCCAAAAAACATGATAGAAACTAGGCTTGATTTTTTTTAAAAAATTCAATGAAAGTTCATTTTATTGTTGTCATTGAACTTCCAAAGGCTGAATTTCAACAACCAAAGAGCTCTCGCTTACATAAACCATATATTTAACATAAACCCCTAAATTTGAAGGGAATGCACATGAAAAACATATCTGAATGACAAATGGAGATTGTAATTAATAATTGATATTATTCACTTCTACCCCAACAGCAATAAGAATTTAAAACTTTCTGTTTCTATTCTATTAAAAACATGCACTAATCTTGGCACTACTAAGTTGGTTTGTATGTCATCATCTATATCTCCAAGTCTTAAAAAAGACAAAAAGAACCCCAAACCTTGTTAGATCTACAAAATCAAAGTTGAGACAGATTGTATTCTTTTTTTTTTTTCCCCCTCCCTTCAGGAATTAAACCATGATATAAACTCCAAAAGTAGAATAAAGGATTAAATAGTACAACAGAAGTACCTCTACAAGTTTGAATGTCAAATCAAAGCGTCTCCCAAAAGTTATATGACACTTGACTAGACAAGAGTAAGCTGAAGTGGATGTTTGCCTACAGACCTACTAGTTTAGGAAAAAAAAACCCCTAAATTTCAGACTACAACACTAAATGTCATCCACAAAAATGGGCAACAAAGGCAATAGGCTTATAAATGCAGATTACACTAAGATCTACATTGGTTTCTGTCTGCTGCAATAGGAAAATTATATACACACACACACACAAATACAGTTTTAATTTAAATATATACACACATATATATACTAAGTAAAAGCAAATCACACAGTTAATGAGTACCTACTCTGATAGTTTTCCAGTAAGAAGAGCTTAAAAACAGCTAACTTACTTATTGGTATTAAAAAAAAAAAAAAAAAAAAAATCAGATTATTACCGGTATTTTAACCTAAAACAAATATTACACTTCATGAATTTAAGAAAGGGATTATTTAAAAGCTCAGCAAGTTATAAGTACAGCAAAACTGTGTAATATGCTAATACCATGTATGCAAAAATTCTATCAAGGAATGACATTATTAATCATATCCTTAGAAACGCTCCACTGGCTATTCCCATTTATTAATATTTTCCTGAAAAAAATAGAAACTTGACTGCAGTTTATTATACTAAGTTGTAACTCATCAGCATACCAACGCAACAAGATGAAAGCCCACTTCTGCATTGGGGCTCGGAGATTAGTAAACCTCTATCACAGATAGGAAATCATGCACTGAACATTAGCAAAGTTTACATTACAAAAGCAGCTTAAAGGAATCTAACTATCCAACAGGGCAAGCATAGTACATTAGACAATTATGTTTTTTCTTGAATATAATTCTTTCTTGTTCTTTCTTCTTAGAAAGAATGTTCTTTCTAAGAGGATATCATAAGCAAAATTTCAGTTAATCATTCAAAGAAATGGAAGTACTTTCATGTATAAGATTTCTATTTTGTCTCATCATGGAAGGTCAATGAAAAATCAGTTTCACTGTGTAATGTAAATGTGCTGTAAAAGGTTGCCACAATGCCCAATATGTTGCAAATCTATCCATAAAAAAAAGAAAAATTTACTTTGTTTCCCACTCTTTTCCAACAAGATTAATGACCACATTGCTGTGTTCCACGGCTCTTCGGATAGAGTCTTTATCCTTACAGTCCCACTCCTGTAACCAGAGAATCACATGGGAAAGAGGTGAGATCATATGCAAACAGGTATTATCAAAAAAGTTCTTTCATATTGCTACCATTTAGAGGCTAAAAAAATAGCTGGAGTTCTGACTTTGATAGTGATTAATGGATTCCCTTGTATAGCAATGGTATTGTGTTTGATCAAACAACAAAGTGAAACACTTACCAAGAAGAGAAGTTGCCCCAGGTCACCCATCGGTCGCAGATACATAAGGTCATACTGATCACAGCGATAGGGGATGATTACTTGAGATCCAATGCGACCTAAGTGTTCAGAAAACTTTTCATTTGTGTTAAAAACTACTACATAAATTTGAGATAATCTTCTCTATGTTATGTCTTTTTTTTTTTTCCCACTGACATTAAAATACAACAAATAGGGTATTTGAATATTCACGTGCAATGCTGAAAGAAGTATAGAAGTTTCTCAACACATAGTATCACAGACATTCCTAAGCAAGGATGGTTGGGTGAACTAATAGTCAAGTTTATAAGTTTATAAAGTAAAAGATATTTTCAATCAATATATATTACAAACATAGTACAACAACTAAAAATGTCTCCCTTCTAAGAAAGGAAAAAAAAGGGGAGGATGGAAGGGAAAAAAAGGGAGAGAGAGAGAGGGAGATAATCGTCCTTAACTCCAATCCTAATGAATTCTGATCAAATTACATATTGCTGCAAACATTTTAGCTAAATATTCTAGTATCACTGAAAACTGAAGAATCAACTAGGAGATTATTTCTTCTTAGAATTATATATCTCATGAGCTCAAACAGATAAATAAAGTAAAAAATACCAAATGAAAGAGAAGCATTTATCATAACAACTGGAGCAACATTCAAAAGTTTCTGTATTTTCCTAAAATAAAACTGGGCATTTTTCAGTACTTTTCACACAAGTATTACACAGAACATATTTGCACTGCACAATTTTTAAAATTAAAAAAATCTAGAGTTATTCCATAACCTAAAGAAATACTGCAGACATGAACTCTTAATTGATACTCCATGGATACTACCTAAACGATTGACAACATATCGTCCCAGGAAGCCTGTAGCTCCAAAGACAGTGGCCACAATGCCACTAACAGAGGACCTTCCACTTCTTCCATGAGGGATAACTGCATGATGAACTTGGCGGTGTTTGTGCAATCTAGGTGGCAATGCAGATAATGCTGAAATGCCAGAGCCTGCAATACAAAATGCGGGACAGCATGCATTTTAACTAAGAGTTATTATTGTCCATATTACTATAATGTCAAAGTGAAGGTTATCTTCTCATTACAGACCATTTTTTTCCCAACCTGTCTCAGTAAAATTGACCTATACCAAGATTCCTGTCAGACTATCTCAAACAAACCTGGATAAGTTGAGAGAGCTTGAAAGCATGGTGCATAAAATTCAAACATGAAACTAAGTCACAGAAGTGGAATAAGACCACTAGTTCCTAAACATTAAATAAAGCTTAAGTGGCTAGCGTTAGCACGTGATGTATGAGATAAGGCATAAAGCCTAAGTGAATAAGGACTACCAAAACCATGCTGCCTACATGCAGGGTTCACCTGAGTACTGTACAGGTATGTCCCCCCCCACAATACTCTCAGATCTGGGACTTGTGGCACAAATACATCAGAATGGTTCTAGGTACAGTAAGCATACTTCTTACTCCAGTCCAAAGAAAACGTTCTCAACTGTTGGAGGAGACAACAATCCTCCAGACTGACAGTCCTACACTGATGACAGCAAAGAGATGTAGAGTCAGATCAATTTGGTATAAAACATTGCCTATTTTCTCAAGAAAGACCAAGTTACAAATAGTTGAAAACCACTGAAAAAAGAATTGTTAGTATTGTGATAGAAGTTCGTAAGATAGCCTGAATATAGAGTCTGAAGAGAAGAAACCTGCTTCCTTCACAACCAAGCTAGACAAAAGGAACAAATAAACTCTTTCTGAAAGATTCTTCAAATTAAGTTACTGCATGTCCATGCTCTTACTTTCCAAGTGCAGGTGAAAAAGCAAGTAACAGACTAGGTCTAAAGTGCACAAGCACACTACAGACATACTGCAAGTTGACAAGGTCACACTGTAAGAGCTTTCTTTATAAAATCACCATCAGGATGTAACAGGAAAAAAGTATCTGACATTTGAAATATTATTAAATCATGACCATATGTATTTTATGGATAAACAAGTTGCACTTCCGCCATCAACCTAGCTGACAAGAATCATAGTGAAAACATGAGTAGTATTTGATACCAGAATGACAGATGTTTATAGGGATTACAAAAAGAAAATTTTACTTGAGCAATCAGCATGCCAATTTGATTTCAGTGCCCTAAAGAGGAACATCTGTGGCCAAACATTTGTCTAGCCTCCTCTCTCCTTCCTCCAAAAAGGCAGCTAAACACCCAACTAAGAAAAGCAAGGTGTAACAGATACATTTGGACTCTTATCAGCTTAATCTAATATGCCTGAAAATTAGATTTTGTCCTGTTTTTATTGACCAATTGGCATGAGATATTACCTGCACAAGCATCAGGTAGGTATACAAGTTACTAAAATGCAATTCTCCTATGAAAAGGAACCAAGCTTAAGAACAATGAGATTAGGTATGGAGCCTTATCTCAAAGCAATAGTCCACAAAGATGATGATAAGACTGGAGCAGCCCTCGTATGTGGAATGGCTGAGAGAGTTGAGTTGCTTAATCTGAAGACGACTTTGGAGGAGGGGCGGTTAGGGTAGGGATCTTATTGTCAATGTACACAACTATCTTAATGGTGTAAAAAGGATGGAGTTAGACTCCTCTTTTTTTTCAGTGATGACCAGCAACACAATGAGAAGCAAGGGGCACAAACAGAAATGCAGGAAATTCCACTCGAACACAGAAAAAAACCTTTTTTACTGTGAGGGTGACTGAGGCTATGTTGGTATCTATTCATGAAGATACTGAGTAGCAGTGGAGTTGGACCAGATTGATCTTCAGAGGTTCCTTCCAACCTCAACTACTCTATAATTCTGAAAAGGTAATATGGTGACAGACAGTTGGGTAAACTCTGGGTTGGGTAATTTCTCTTTCTCAAGACTTGAAAAAAATGTGCCCAATATGGATATTTAAAGAATTACCACTGTATCTCCACTACTGAGAGATGAGAACGTTTCAAGCCTTACAGTATAACACACATAAATAAGATTTTAATTCACTCTGAGCATATTATAAAACTCATTATTAAATAGATCAACAGATCTTGCAAGAAGAAGAAATTTAATATGAAAAAATAAATCTATACCTAACTGTTTTAAGATTTCATAGTACTTCTATAAAAAAATTATAGTAGACTCTGCTGCTATCACTGTCATACAGAATAATATTATTGCCTTTATTTTGTTAAATTATGTGTTCATACACCCACCATTATTTGCCTTACAGTGCATGCTCTTCACTGGTATCTCTCTTTTTTTTTGTTTCATAGCTGTACAGGAGCTTCACAATATATCATAGTCTAACTAATCTGACTAAATGCTCAACTACCACTGCAACGTGAACAACAAAATCTTTAAGCAATGAATAATTGAAAAGCTCAGCTGATTTACTCTATACTCTTAAGGGTATGGAATCTCCAACAAAATCAAGATACAGAAATTCTGCCTCTATGTTCACAACCAGAAAAAGGTCATCTTTATGGACTCCTGCCAAAATAGAAGGCTTAGTAAACACAGATTAGCAGGTCTTAGCGTTTTCACGCAGTAGACGTTGTTCAAAGCTTTTTGCCTTATAATCACACGTGCACAGACTTATCCGGAGATTTCTGCTCCAGAACAACAGGATTCTTTCTCACTGACTACAGTCTATTATTATTACTACTGGATAGGTTATGTACAGCCTTTACTGAATGTTAGTTATGCGTCTGAGCATGCTTACAGACCTAAACTAAATTGTTGAGCTAACCTATAAAATAAGAAAAATAATTCAAATCTTCATTCCGCAGGACAACATCTCATAAACAGCAACTTTGACAGTCCCAGTGAAATATTGTTATTATTATGCAGATAAGCTTGTAGCTCGAGCAAACTGCACCCATCACAGTGGGCTACAAACTATAGTTACCCAAAGACAGAAAAAGAAAAAAAAAATGTGCACCACTGCAGCCGCCCAGATGCAGCCACAGGAGCTCAGGTCTACCCCATGGATAATGCACTGAGACGAGGGCAACTCACACCTATAGGCTGGCACAGCACCATAGCACCTAGCACACCCTACCTCCTCTCAAAGCCGAGCAAAGTAACGGACAGCGGCGACAGGCGCGGAGCTGCCACATAACCCTCACTCGAGTAGGGACGAGACCGCGACCCTGGGCTGCTACTCGCCATTACAAGCAGTTCCTGCTCGCCAATCCCGTCCTATCTCAGACCCCCGTGGCAGAGAGCGCAAGGGCAGCCTGCATGCCAGTACTCCTCCAAGCAGGAGACATCGCGACTAAAGACAGGAAGCGGCAGCTCGCGAACCGCCCTCCGCGACGGTGACACCCACCTGCCCTTGGCAGCAACACGCCGCGAAATGACAACCTGCTACCCACGACGGCCGCCATCTTGCCTTACCCACAAACCTTCACGCTGGACGGAGAGCGGGCAGAGCCAAACCTACTCAGCAGCGCATGCGCGGGGTCCGTGCGTTCGGCTGGAGAGGTGAGCGGGGAGGCGCGGCCGCGAGGGGAGCTGCGCAGAACTGCAGCGCGCAGCGTCCCTGGTCTGCGCAGCCGCGAGGGGAGCTGCGCAGAACCGCAGCGCGCAGCGTCCCTGCCCGCGCAGCCGCGAGGGGAGCTGCGCAGAACCGCAGCGCGCAGCGTCCCTGCCCGCGCAGCCGCGAGGGGAGCTGCGCAGAACCGCAGCGCGCAGCGTCCCTGCCCGCGCAGCCGCTGTGCGGGGCGCCTGCCGCTCGCCCGGCCGCACGCCGCTGGGCGCCATGCTGGGGGGACCTGGCGCGTTGGGTTTAGACCGACAGCTCTGGAAAGGCGGATTTTTAGACGCACCCAAGCAAGGTTAATTATCGTGTGGATAGGACCTCCCCGCCCAGCTCCTTCTGGTGCAATTACTTACTCTATAAAGTTGTTTTTTACCGGTGTTTGGTGCCATCTTGCAAATGTTAGTCCAATTGGAAGTGAGTCAAGTATGGCAATCAATTGATTAGCTTTTGGCCACTGCTGAGCTGGACTGATTTAAAATATAAGTAACTCGTTATTTATATCTTGAATTATCTAGTCTCATTAAATTAACCATAAATTGTGATTAAGTAAATATTTCATATGTATATTCTGCCGGTATTCTATAGATACCTAGCCAATCCAAAATTCTCCATTCCTTCTGTCATCCTAGGTTGTCAGTAATTCAATGAGATTTTTTCCTCTTCCTCAGTAAGCACTGCTGTGACTGCCATCTCCTATGGCTGTTTTTGTTATTGATTTAACACGAAGGAGAATTCCTCTAATCTAGAGAATAGATTGAGACTAAGGC
Organism: Eudromia elegans; assembly: GCA_003342815.1. Lineage (NCBI taxonomy): Eukaryota > Metazoa > Chordata > Aves > Tinamiformes > Tinamidae > Eudromia > Eudromia elegans. The sequence goes on from PTEX01000099.1 coordinate 2,309,872, forward strand.
AAGAGGCTATAAATGAGACAAGCCTTCTATTCCAGCCTTACCACCATGTTTTGCCGTAGTTTTAGAGGAGCTAATACTCAGAGTTTAAGCTTCCTATATTTCTCAAACAAATATTTTACTATTTCAACAGTGTATTTATAGGCGTGTGCAGAAAATCTCGCAATCAAGAACCAAATGTCCAAAAAGAGACACAGGAGTCTTAAAACTTTATTCGAATAAAGGGAGAGTTTACCAGGCATATACCCGTGGGGTCTCTCATAGTGCTGGAGGTCGCAGCCCCCCTTTTATCCTACGTTCCTGGCTGAGGTTAACCCTCTCCTTTTCCCCACTGGCCAAGGTACTCGGGAGTCACAGGCTGCCCGGCCGCCTGCACCAAACTCCTGCCTCCCGCCAGCTCTTCTCACCTGAGGTCCCCTGACTCCTTTGTCCCCCTCACTCCTGGCTCCGCTCAGTCTCCCCCCTGCATTTATTCCTGTGTCCCGCTCATCAGCCAGACTGTGGGGGAAGTCCCTTATTTGTAGATACACGAACTGGTGTGTTCTGCTCAATCCTTTTTTTTTTTTTTTTTTTTTCTTTCTCCTTTAATATTTGTCTTCACAAACCCCTACACAGAATCTGAACCGCAGTGGCCTTTACATAGGTTATTAAATAACCACTTGGTTTCAATAGGGTTGGCCACCCCTGGATAGTGTTCATACCCTCCTGGACTCCCCCCCACACAACATTTATTCTCCTGACCCGCTCCCACCCAGCAGTACAGATCTACGGAGAGCTAGCTGGGTCTTTCCATCATCCCCCTTCAACTGAGAGGTCCAGATATCTGGAGTCTTGGAGATCTTAACTCTGGTATGATGAGTCCGTCCATCCATGCTCTGCTGTCTTGATTGATGTCTCTGTGGTTAGTAACACCTGAAAAGGTCCATGCCACTTTGCTAGCAGTGGTGCTTCTTTCCATTCTTTGACCAAGACCCAATCCCATGGCTGGATATTATGGACTGCAAAATCCAAGGGTAGGGTCTGTGCGACCTGGGTTTCCTGTTGGAGAGACTTCACAAGAGAAAGTATTCTGGTCACATATTACTTTAAATATATATATATATATATCACTTAGTTCCACCTCCCTGCCAGGCTTGGTGTTACCAGGATAGGGAATCCCAAACATTATTTCACAGGGAGAAAACTGAATGTCCCCCTAGGCTTTGCTCTTATTCTTGACAAACTGTGTCCACAGCATCTTAGTTTCTACCACCAATTTCAAAAGATGCCTTTTAATGTTCCCATTCATCCTTCCCACTCTAACACCTTGAAGGACCTTTCCTTTAAAATGAGTGCCTCTGTCCAAATCTATTGCCTCTATGAACCTATACATTGGAATTATTTGTTCTAAGAGCACCTTAATTACAGATCCAGTTGTTACTGAGGCAGTTGGAAGTCCCTCAGGCCATCCTGTCAACTGACATAGGATTACACAAAGATACTTACGCCTCCCTATATGAGGCATCTGAGTTTTTTTTCCTGCAAATGCATACAGAGAGGCCATATGAGATGCCTAATCACCCCTTTCTAATTGGGCTTCTTTCTGCTCTAGCTTGTGCCCTGCACAGTTCATCTTACTCTAACACAGTTATTCTCCAATAGAGCCAATGCTTCTACAACAGCAGCAACTGTCCCTCCCCCCACACACCAAAACACAATCTGCCCTACCTAGCCAAAGAGTACCTCTCAAACCTTCCCTCGCCCGAGTCTGGACATCTATTACCTTTGATTCTGCTCCCTCAGGGCCAGTCAGGCAAGAAGCTGGGTTCTTAATTTTAAAAGGTCTTCTTAATTTTAAAAAGTCTCCTGACAACACCTGCCGCCTTAACCAATAGAACAATGCCACAGATCAGAGGAGGGGAGAGAGGAGGTTACTGCCATCACTGCTTGCCCCTTCCCATCAGGATTCCTCAGCAGCAGGGAGCAGGCCAAACCCGCCGTCATTTCTGAGATGCTCAGCCACAAGTCATCTGATGAGAGTTGGGGCCAGCTGGAGGGACAGAACAGGCCACCGAGCTGGTTTTTAGACAACCTGCAGAACAAGAGGCCCTTCCTCAACCTGCAGGGAAACCAGCTGCAGTGGTGGTGACAGCCCCAAAGTGATCAATCAACACAGGCTGCTCACACCTATTATCCCTCGACACTAGGAAGGGCCAGTGCCAGCCTGCACTGCCTGCGCCATGTGTTGTTTGTCCTCCCTCCTCTCGTTCCCATTCAAAGGCAAAATACTGTATTACTGTCTGTAATAGGACATGCCCCAAAATTCTATAGGTTCCGTCGAATATCTTGACTGTCCTTTTGGTATAAAATTCAAAGGGGATCAAGAGGCCCCTGTGTCTATCCAGAAACACACCACCTCCTGAAGGCAATCTAAACTAACTTGAGCATTTGGAGTCTATCACATTTTGGTCCCCCTGCGTGTGCTTTACTTTGCATAACTGCCAAGCTTTTTGCAAGATCACAATCTGCATTTCTTAGATATTCATCTATCTTTTCCTCATAGGGCAGTTCTTTCTTTGTTCCCGTTACATCTTGAGTGGTCAGGGGCACAACCACAAATCCAAACTGTGCCAACACGCCCCCTCCAGGCTCCTCCTGGAACCTGTTGTAAAGGCCTTTGACTTTGGGGGCTTTKGGCAGCTTGTACTGCCTTCCTTTACTTGTTTTTCAAAGGGACAAAAGGTCCCATTCCTCCTCCTCTTTGCTATCCCTAGAAGCAGGAGGTGCAGAGGGGCAGGAGCCGCGGCTCCTGATGGTTCTTTCTCCCTCCTTCAGATTCTTGGTTTTCATTTTTCTCCTCTTCCATAGATTTCTCTAGGTGTTGCCCTTAACCATACTGACCCACATTCTTTCTCGATGAGACCCTTCTCAGTATCACTGAGATACAGGCACAAAACCTAACAAAGACTAGGGTTATCATCCAGCCCTAGAGGGGTTCATCTAAATCCCCCTGGAAACATATCCTAGTGGTCCTTTCCGTCGGACCTAGTAGCCCTTTCTGTCGGACTACTTGAGGACCCCTCCGGTCCTACCTGTGGATCCCCCTGGTCCACTGCCCCCATGGGCGTCCACATAGAGGTCGTCACCCCTTATCCCATAGTGCTCACGGATGAGATTTCAGCGGTCCTTTTCACTGGACCTTGTCCTTTCCGTCGGATGTAGTGGTACCAGGTGGTCCTTTCCATCGGATGTGTTACCTGGTAGTCCTTTTCCTCGGACCCTGTCCTTTCCATCAGACTTAGTAGTCTTTTCCATCGGACTACTTGAGGACCCTCCCCTGGTCCTACCCGCGGATCCGCCTGATCCGATGCTCATCTGTCTCTGGACAGTCTTGGGAACCCAATCAGTCCTCCAGTGCTGGCCACTGTCAACAGGAGTCGATCAACACAAGCTCTGGTGAGGCGCACCATCGACCCCGATCGCCGACTGCCATCCCCGGAAGGTGGAAGGATCCCGGACGAGCCCCTATTTGTGCGGAAAATATCACAATCGAGAACCAAATGTCCAAAAGGAGACAGAGGAGTCCTATAACTTTATTCGAATAAAGGAGGAGTCCACCGGACACATCCCTGTGGGGTCTCTCAAAGTGCTGGAGGTCGCAGCCCCGCTTTTATCCTACATTCCCGGCCGAGGTTAACCCTCTCCTTTTCCCCATTGGCCAAGGTACTCAGGAGTCACAGGCTGCCCGGCCGCCTACACCAAACTCCTGCCTCCTGCCAGCTCTTCTCACCTGAGGTCCCCTGACTCCTTTGTCCCCCTCACTCCTGGCTCCGCTCAGTCTCCCCTCTGCATTTATTCCTTTGTCCCGCTCATCAGCCAGACTGTGGGGGAACTCCCCTATTTGTAAAGACACAAACTTGTGTATTCCGCTCAGGCATAATATGTACAAGCTGACCATAGATGTTCACATGTTAGGGTGATGCAGTCATAGAAAGACACTAAGGTAATGGATACATACAAATTGTTACAGGTTCAACTACAGTTAAATGAGCAAATTACAGAGAGCTGGATTTGATTTTAAAAACAATTCAAAATGCTAAAGTGCTGATTAGTAAATTATTAAAACCAAGAGAAGTTAGAGCCCAATATCTAAATGCAACCTCAGGGATAGAAAACACCTATGATATGTGAGGATTTACTAACAGCTACATGGGTGTTTCTGGCATCTCTCAGCATTCCCATTCCAGACAAAGGGCAGGTTATTTGTGTATGCATATAGCTGAGGCATGCCTCAGTTTCTAGGAGGACCTACACCTTGGGTCTCCTGGAACCCCTCCTTGCTGTTGCTGTGCAAACACCGGTGTTCCCAGGGGCATTGTGATGTCACTGCTTCCCAGTTGGAGCAGAAAAAAGAGAGAGACCACAGAGTCTCCCTGGTGAGAAAAACTTAACAACGTGGTTGTAAAACCACCATTTAAAAGCTCTCTGGGACCAACACACCAATGCTGCTGAGGTAGGAAACGGCAAGCTATTCTTTGTTTTACAACAGCTGATCATGCAGGGCTTAAAAGGTAACACAGGCAAAGCCTTCTTATGGGCCTGTTCAGAACCAAGTAAATCAAAGATTGCTAAAGTCACGTGAGAGAAAAATGAGACCATGAATTACTGACTGGAGGCTCCATTTGCTGTCTGGTTTCACCATCTTTGGATTTGTCTGGATGGCTCTGCAGCTTAAGAAACCACTATGAAATGATATAAAATAGTTTTAGAATATTTGTTTCTGAATCCTTCCCCTCCCCATAGTCTCCCTTGCTCATAATCTAACTTCTTTGAACAAGTCTGTGAAGAACAGCAGGCAGATATCTTTCTTTGAAGAACTGCAGGCAGAAGATTCCCCTTCCTTTGAAATTCCACCACCTTCTTCCCATGTGTTTCTCTGCTGAAGTGTAGGTGGCTTAGTCTGGCATTCAGGAGGAAGGGAGTATGGAGAGAAAAAAAAGAAGTACCTTTGCTAGGTACATGCTGTGTTTCATCTATTTCATTTGCTAATATCTATAAATTAAAAATTATTTTTAAGATGTAATGAAACTTTCCCAAGGAATTGACAGCTTCTGCAGCAATTGTCATCCCAAGTGTTGGATTGAAGGCCTTTCCGAGCGCAAGAAAATAGATGCCTGATATTGAGATCTATGTGTGACAAGATTTTTTCCTGTGATGCTACTTATAAGCTTGATTCAGATGAAGCTAAACTGTAGGTGGCAGAAGGGAGTCACAGCATTGTCAGTGCTGGGATCAAGGACAAAACTGAAATTCAGGAACCCTGGAATGCCTTCTCAGTTCTACTCCTGGTCAGCTGTGTGGCTTCTGGAAGCCACATCACTTTCTTATTTTTTAGCTTCCCCATCTGTAAAGGGAAATAATAATACCTAATTTGTGAAATGTTTAGAAATGTAATAACGAAAAGCACTATACTAAAACAACATACTTGTTGTATGATGATATAATTGTCCTTGGTTAACTTTATTTGCGGTAGGTAGTATATTTCTGAAGTTTAAAACTCAATCCTAAAATTTCCTCTGTTTATATGGTATTCTAACTTCTATAGAACTCTAACCTCCTGCCAGAACTAGCTGTCCTGCTAGTTGAAACTTGTGCTGCCCTGGTCTCCACTCAGCACATCTGACATCAGAGTCCAAAGCCCTTTCAGATATTCCGAATTTGGAGAATTAATGTTCAGTAGCAAGTTTCCTTATTTGAGGTTATTTGATGTTATGTGAGATTTAGACTTAGCAGAATGTTATAGCGAGGTACTTGTAGTACAAGAAGAACTAAAGTGGAGTATATAGCTGAATAATAGTACAAATGGGTTTCTCATTATGGATCTTACCATCAATACCGTAGATGTTCAACACAGAATGAAGGGCAGTTGGTGTTTGATGAGAATTTTAACAACATTTTGTTTTGCTCCTCCCTCCCTTTTTTGGGGGGCAATCAGTTATATGTTTAGCATCTAATGCGGTTTTGAAATTTTGACTTTTGATTTATGTTGTTCTCAAATACAGTGCAACACTTTCAGTAAAAGAAAGCTTAGTGAATTAGAGCGCTAGCATTACCGTTTCTCAAAGATATGCTGGAAACAATTTTTCTCCGTTTTAGACTCTGATTTTATATGGCTGCCTACAGGAGTTGTTCTTGGAAATTGTGAGGAAAATCACAAACCTTCGGATTTTCACAGACATTCTAGTGAAAGTAAGTTATTTCAAAAACTTAATTTAATTACAGCTCACTTCAAAAAGAATAAGGGGACATTTTCTAAGAATAAGGCATTAAATCTGAACTTTCCTTAGCTTTCATAATCTGTAATACATAAATGACTATTCGAAATTTTCATGCTGCCCCTACAAAAGCATTATTTATTTTTGATGGTTGTATTTCCATTTCATAAAGAAATTATTAGAAGAGTTTATTTTTTTCTGAAAGATCCCAATTTCAGTGTGAATCTGTTCCATCTATCAGACCCCTTTGTTCCATGAAAGTAAACAGAGTGTAACACTATCAAATTAAATCCTGACTTCTCTATTGAAAATTTGAAAACATATTTTCATAATTCACCACATACCAAAAACAGTTCTTTCATATTTGTGCCATTCTAAGGGTTTTTTTTTTTTTTTTAATCACAGATGTCTGAAAATATTGACTGGTTGCAGAGCCAGAGAGGCCTCTGTAAAATGGATCGTTATACTCCTGGAGGCGAGAAAGAACACAATTGGACAGTAAGAAGTGTTCTTTTTATTCGCTTGTTTTTTCCTAATTATTTTGCACTGACATTTGCACATAGAAATATTGCCCAAGAAGGTAAAAAAAAAAAATTCAAATCCAAATATTTTTAGAAAGTAACAGGTTTTAGTAAATGTACCAAAAAAAAAATACTTTGCACTGAAATGCAGTATCAAATATGTGCATGTAACAACTCTGGACCCTTCTCGTTTTTTTTCAAAACCTATCATCCATGAATGTAGGAAGGTCTGGTACTGCTGCCATGCAATAGGGAATTTATGGCCTAAATAAAGGAAAGGAAAATTTTTCAGTTTCTCGTACTGTAAATTGAGTAAGCACATGCAGAGAAAAAAAATATTTCCAAGTAGAAATGAAAGAAGAAAGAATAGGTAAGAAGAAGGTAGAAAAAAGAAATAAGAGTCCACCAACAATATAATTTTGTTTCCACTGAATTTTTGTGTTAGGCTCAGGCTTCATCTTGCAGTATTTATAGCTTTTATAAATGATGGAAAAGATTACAGAGTGAAAGGAACTTGTCTAAGGAAGTAGCAGGTAGGAGAGAGCTGTATTCAGAGGATTCAGTGATGAGAAGATAATACGGAGAGTTGTATAGGATTGCAGTTCTTTACGCTGTGTTCCCCAATATATGCCAGGGTAAATAAAAAAATCTATGCAATATTCAAATGACAAATGAATCCGTATCTTATAACATAGAAATATAAGGAGGAAAGAAATGATTTGTGACACAGCTGCAAGATGGATGGTACCTAGCTGATGGCACAGCTGTCCACTAAAGTCATATGTGTTGATCATCCCTGGTAGCACTATACCATTAAGAGCAGTCAGAAGAACCCAAATAGGGTTTAATGACAGTCCAAAGGGTTTGAAACTTTTAGGTCATAAGGAGTGGCACAGCTTTGCATGTCTGATGTTTCTGTTGTGGCCACTTTGCTGACAATGGTGCACTGGCAAAGCTGTGTATGATGAATTCTAGCAGGTGAGTGGAAGCTCCTTCAGTCGAGTCTTTGCACTACTGCAGTTATCCAAATGAGCTCATGTCTATCTGGATAAGAATAACTCTACCACAACTTACATTAGCCTTAATGCTAAGAGAAAGAGTTTTTCTCCATGTGCAAAACCTTCTTATACCAAAGGTGTTTTTTTCAGCATTGAGTGGGAATGGGCTTAAGAAATTTGCCTTTAGAATTACTCCCACCTCTTGAATAATAAGAAGGAATGAGGACATTTAGGGATATTTACACATCCCTAAATTCCCTCACTGTTCTGGGACTTTTCTGGCACGTTTTCCTATTTGAACATGTTACTCCTCCCCTTTTGCTATAGAAAACTATACAGGAGGAGTAGCTAGCTGACTACAATGATTATAAGGAACAACAACAGCACAGAGGGGTAGGGGATAAGAGACTATGTTTCAATCTAACATAAAATAAGAAGTATCCACAGTATGGGATGGCTGTAGTCAGCCCTTACAGAGCAACAGTACCCCTTCACAGAAATATTAAGACAATCTTCAGCCACTTGATGGCAAAAGCACCAAACACCAAGCCTTTTCTTTGTTAGTTATTTACATAGTTACTGTCATGTATGGAGGTGATTAGTGTCGTTCATATCATATCACTGATGTCAATATAAATATTGGTTCTTCTGTAATCACTTAGTCAGAATTTCATCAGGTACTAGCACATAATTTCTTCACATAGGAAGAGCCTTTCTTTCAAGGGTTGCATAGACTGGGTAACAAATCTTCATGCATTTCTATTTTGTTTTATTTCTCAGACTGATTCAGCAAAGGTTTTCAAACAGGTTACATCTGATCCACTCAAAATCTTGAGCTGGCTTCGAAAAGACCTTGAGAGATGTGCACTCAGCATTCAGGATGTGCTAAAGACTGCTGAGCAGCAAAAGGCTGATGGAAACTCAAGAGAACTATCTAATGAGGGGCAGCGTAGTATATCACCAGGAGGATTCAGTGTGTATGGTGAACATATTAGTATGGATGTCAGATCCAACACTGGATCACCAGATTTTCATTTTGAGGTAAAAACCACTTCAAATCCAAAGGACCCAAAGGACACAGATGATCAGGCTGCTACTACAGATGGCAATCAGGAGCTAGACGAAGTTTCCTTTTATGCTGATAAACTCTCTAACCTTGTCATTGCAATGGCACATAAAGAGATTAGTGAAAAGTCAGATGGTCCTGACTCATGTATACACAAGACACATTTTGCTGTTCTTGGGGAACCTGGTCATAAATCTGTTGGAGTAGGTACGAACGAAGATAAAAATAATCCATCAAAGAATGTCAATCATGTCAGTATCAAAGAAACTAAATGTGAAGATAATCCACCTTCCAAGAAAGCGTTTTTTTATAAAGAAATAAGACAGTCTTCCAATAGGAATGAGCCTGTCCAAGAAAACAAAAAATGCAATCACAGAAAACAGTTTGGCCAAGATGAATTTACAAATACTTTAAGCAAAGGGATACTAAATTATGCCAATAATGTGGTTTCAGACATGATGGTCTCAGTTATGAAAACCATGAAGGGTCAGGCAAATGACTCAAATATAGCTTGTATTGTGCTAAAAAATGTTTTACTGAAGCACTCAAAGGCAGTGGTTTCAGACTTCATTGACTCCTGTATGAAAAACTTACATGATGTAACAGGCAAACTTTTGACTAATTCAGATTTTGCTTCTTCAGTGAAGCAGACTCTGTTCACAGTAGGAAGTCGCAAGACTGCAGAAATTGTACAAGCAATGTTGAATCATTTACACTCTAGCTTAATAGTGCAAAAACCTGGAGGGGAGAGGTCTCAGAGTCTATCATATTCATCTATGAAGACAGGTTCAAGAACAGGAGATGCAAGGGCTCAGAACTTGAGGTTTGCAGCAGCAACAAAATCTGAAACATTTTCAAAAGAAATGACCTGTGCAGAGGTAGTGGGTAACCACATCCTTAAGCAAGGGCTTACCCTCTGGCATGAAAACCAAAAACAGTGCAGCCAGTGCTCAAAATCACAACCAGGAAAGGAAACCAGAACAAGATCACCAGACAACATGCCCTGGGGTTCAGAAATGCAGGATGATGATGACAGCTCATCAGATTCATGGGCAGAGCGCTTGATTGTAACTGCATTATTACTGCTACAGTATCATCTAATACAGCAGGAGAATGCCAACAAGAAAGAAACAGAAGGTAACAATACTAGCAAACCAGGTCCTGCTACCTTTGGGCTTTTATTAGAGGAGTCCTCCTATGGTCCCACCTTCCAACAAGGTTCGGAAACAAGCCAGGATTCATTGAAAGAAGCTGAAGAATCAGATTCACAGAAGTCTGACACCGAAAGACAGAAGTCTGAAAATGGGATGTCTAGTGCTATGTTAATGCTCGTCCGGAAGTTAATAAATGAAACTGTATGCAAAATAGAAGGTCAGCCTGGAAATACAGTCATGGAGGAATTAAAGCAGAATTCTGTCAAAAGCCCTGAGGGACATATTAGCCTTTCGGATGTTGAGCAGTCCTGTGAAGAGGCCGTGTCTGGACTGACTAAAATATTTACTGATCAGCTTGACCTAAGTGGAAAAGATGGGAGCAGCGCACAGTTTATTGACAATCTAGTAGATACAGTGACAAAGTTAAGTCTTATGGTAGCCAAATACAGCAATCCTGAGTCATCTCCAACAGAGACAGGGAGCAGGGAAGACGTCACAGAATCAGTAGGCTCAAAGGGCACAGGAACTGCTGACTCTATGGTTGGGTCCAGTGAAGAAACTGTATCAGGTCACCGGGTGGTGGTGATTAATCAGAATCCTTCTGAAAACATATATAACAAACAGGTTCGAGCTCTTTTGCAGTGGATGGTTGCCTCTCAGACAGACATGCCTGTCCTGTACTTCTTGGATGATGATGAGGAATTCCTGGATAAGGTAAGTAGGGCAGAAATTAGAATGTGATTGGGCTCAGCTATCTGTTATCTTCCCCCAATTCCCAATCTTACTCTCTTTCAGAGAACAAAAATCTTTTTCTCAAGAAATTTTTTTTCTATATATTTCTTTAAGTGAGTGCCTAGGATAGCTATGTGATAAAATTAATGCTACTGGCTTGTTACAAGACAGTAAGCTTACAAGAATCAGAGATGTAAAGAAATATATGTACTTTTAGTCCAGTACAAAGGTGGTGTAATTTTGTAGCTGTTTTTTCCACAGATCTCGTGGGTTTAATTTTAAAAGTAACAAATACACTTGCTTTCAATATTTATTACATAAAGATTTTTATATTTATAACATTTTTAATAGCAATTCCAATACCTATACTACTGAATTGCTATGAATTATAAATATCAAAACAATTTAGAATTTTTTTTCACTCTATACTCCTTCTGTATATATATATATATTCAATTTTAATAATGAAGAGCAGCTTGAGTTGTGTTTGGAGTCATTTTCCCTTTGCTGATGACTTAGCAAGCTGCAGATCTTCTCCCACTGTAATTGTCTCTGGGGTGGCAGACTCTTAAGAGTCCAGCCACCAAGAGTATAAAGCCCCAAAAAGGAGAGTGGAAGTAGTCGACTGAGGTACTTTTTCTGCATTACCATCTCCCTCTAACACACACACACACACACACACACACACAGAGCACATTTCAGTTCATCTTAAAAATACACAACCTTAGCAGAATTTCTGATGTATCACGCTTGCATTTTTTTGTGTTTCTGTTTTTCCACAGCTTCAGAAACTGTCATCAATAGCAGTGGAGAAAGGCTACAAAGTTGGAGAAATTATACAAGCAATGCTGAAATATGAGAAGGAAAGGCAGTCTAGTGAGGCTCTAGGGAATGCTGAGCGGTTGCCAGTCCTGGACTGGCTGCTTCACAACCTGTGAGCAGAGGTATTGCCTCTCACATCCTCACTAGCAGCATGATGCTGACCAGCCAAGCACAGAATTTTGATACCAGCCAAGCACCTAGCAGACCACCATCATTTCAGACTCATTTATCCACCAGTAATTTGGAGGAGCTGATATTAATTGTACTACTCCTGCTGAGCAAGCATATGAATTAAAAAAAAAAGAGCATACAAAATACCTCTTGAAATCTGTCTGAAAACTTCTGGTTGTAAACTCCCTTTTACCTCTCTCTACAAAGCAAAGTTGTGGCTCCCTCCACTACAGAGTTCCTGTCTTTCCTCAGACACAGTTTGTCCTGGTACAGAGGGACTTAAGTCCTTTACCTAGAATTTAAAACATGCTTGGAGTCAAGTCTGATGGATATTGACTGACAGGTTTGACAGGTTTGGTTGTCCTCTGCAAAACGCTGAACATGATACTGTTTGCTTCTTCCTCCATTTATAGGATAACTGCCTATGAATGGAAAGAGAGAGTGGGAATATCCAAGTAGGAGCAAACTCCTTACTTTCTGGAGCAACTCAAATGTTGTAACAAACAGGCCTATCAGTCGTATAATCTGTCCATGCCCTATTTCCCACCAAGCATTTAGCATTTCTCAAAGTTAGCTCATTATTGTAAAGCATTTACAAGTGTGAGAGTGGTGTATAAGCATGTACAAAATCAAGTTCTGTGCTCTATACTGCATAGTTTGTTCTTTAGAAATTTACAGTATCAGATCACTGCAAGAATTTCTGCCCACTGAGGGCATAGACTATGACCCAGAAAATTATAGATACAGGTAGAAAATGTAAGGATAGATAGAACTTAGAAAAATACAAGATAGAAAAAAATATTCTGAAACACAAATATGCAGTGGAAGCAGAATTTAGGAAAACACGTGTTTTTAACACACAATTTTGTTCAGACGCAAAGAGACTGTAGAGAAATACAGTGAGACCTGAATTAATAAGATGCGAGGGTGCATGTGTCCTCAGTTGCACACTTCCAAAAGATGGTTCCACTATTTAAAAGAAAGATACTGGAATAATGGAGCAAAATTAAAAGACACAAATGTGTCTTCTATGCTATTTTTTTTTCTTTAAGAATAAAATATTTCTACATGATTTACAAGGTGATTGAATGTCACAGAAAGTCTGCATGTGCCAGAAATCTGTAAATATGTATATTCTATAGCAAGAAAGGAGTATATTTAGATGGTATAACAAAGACAGCAAAAGTAATCAGCCGCAAGTAATCATCATTAGCCTTCATCAAGATTTATACCTGTATACTTGAGAGCTGATATTGACCAATCACTTGTGTTACTTTATGAACATATATGTAGTCAGAATATATACATTAATGTGACATAGAAGTTTGATTAATTGAGTAGTCATATCCTTCTGATATCATTCAGCCTAATGAATGGATTTTCAATACATTGAAGTTCAATCCTGTTTACACTAGTGTAAATCTAGAATGACTGGTGTGTATTCAGTAAACCAAATGGCTCTCTGCACCTTAAAGGGGTTCTTAGGCAGAACTAGGACTACAACGTGGAAGTAGCATGAGTCACCTCCAGTGGCCTGGGCTATACCTTCCCAGATAGCCCAGCTGCCTCGCTAGGCAGATTTTGATAATCTAGTACTTCACAGGAGGAGACTGGTATGGCTTATGCCAGGGGTGATGCTGTATTTTCCACCATTGGAGGCCCTCAGAGAAGATCCTGCCAACAGAATTCAATAAATGATTTTGGTCTTATCCACCCTGGCTTCTCTGTGTTTAAGTTGGTGCAGCCCACATTTTTTTTTCCTCTGTGTTTATAAGATACAATTATAGAACAAGAAAACAACAGATAACAAAATTCCTTTCATAGTGAACAGGAAAAGTTTCATGAGGAAAAACAGTCTGCACAGCTAGAGGACCAACAGATCAGTCTCACTGGCCAGAATATAGTCAGTGATCTCATTTCAGTGCCTAATGTAGTTAGGACAGGGAGGCCTAATTAAAGCTTGCTTTCAATATGGAAATTATATCAACAGTGGAAAGAAGTAGAAAGATTGTTTTACTCTGTGATTATCATCTTAACAAAGCTAGGAGACCGACTCCTCAGACTACAGGTCGCTTGTTTCAGCAACATTACAGAAGTTTGGTTTCCTGCCAAATGAACAAGTAAAAACTGTCAAGAGTCAGTGGGAACATCCAATTGGAATAGTTAGAAAGGTAACTTGTATTTATGGCAAGGCTGCTGCACATACTACTGACAGAATGGAAAACCTGTTAAAAAAAAGCATAGAACGATTGCTCCTATACTTCAAGGAAATAAAAGACTTTTGAAATTAACATTTTGTTTTTCTATATAACTGGACGAAATTGCACTACTAACAGTGCACAAGGTGGAGTGTAATATTTTTATCTGTCCTGACTGCCCACATTTTAAAGCTTCTGGCATAATCAAAGGTCTTGAGATCAAAATGATTGCCCTACTAGGCCAATTTTCTTACATGGCTTTAGATCAACCTGCGTCAGGGATCCAAGGCAGAACATATTGTCTAATATATTGTTAGAATTGGAAAAGCCTTTGCCAATTTATGTTATTTTTATTTATTTATATGATTTATTTATATGATTTGTGTCATCATTGGAATTCTTCCCTAGCTGGTTGCTCTTTTTTCCCCAGATTATCTTAGAAATTTTGAAACTCCTTTCTTGTACAGTTTTGTGTCAATAGAAGCTGTGGAAGAATTGCTTGAAAAGGGGAACCTAGGAGAACTACTAGGGGCTAACAGAAGTTATGGCATGACAGAAGTTTGCTTGGGATGATACACAGTTGCCACTTCCAGGATAGTTTGGTGTGCACAGGCTCTGCTCCTCCGCTGCTTCCTAGGCGACACCAGTCAGCTGATCATGCCGTAGTTGACCACAGAACTCCATTTGTTGTTCTGAAGATGATCAGACCTACAGTCAACAGACTGTGAATCTAGTGCTGTAAGAGCTGGGTCTATAGCTTCCACAGTATTTGATGTCCCTATGAGAGATGAGTCCAGCCACCCCCAGTTAGTCTTACCTCTGAGGATTGGCTGGAATGCAAGAGGATTCATCTCTTAGCAAACTAGCGCCCCTTCAACAGTTCTGCAGCAGAAGCCAACAGGAGGAATATCAATGTCTACTAATGTCAATGAATCCAGACTCGTGACTTCCTTATTATACCTAAATTGGAGGGAGGAGGGGCATAATGCCTGTTTGCTTTATTCGCTGAATTGAACACAGTGATCAAACAGATCTTTCCCAGACCATATCACTAGAGCTAACTGTCTCCAGATACAGTATCACTGACTCAACACCACATTTTGTTCCCAGGGCAGGTGATCAGTTTAAAATACCACGAATTTATAAACACATCCAGATATATTTTCAAAGAAAGTGTAAACCAGCTTGTAGAAGACTGCTCTGAGTCTTGGGGGATTTATTAATGGGCCTTGGGCCTCAGTTATAGCAGCAGCAAACTTGAGCCTGCTGAGCTGCTTTCATTATAATGGAACTCTAAACATACCAATCTAATTTGTTGTCCTCAGTCAGACATAAGACTCCTTTGAAACATAAATGATTTCCAGATTTCTTTTTCCCATTGAGGATATTATTTCAGATTACATTTCACTGAATGTGTTAACATGCAATATTCAAAGCTGAATCATGCTTTACTTTAAGCTTATGTTTCCAATTCTTGTATGTTATTTTTATCTTTTATTTGTAGTTCCTCATATGTATATGTTATTAATATTTAGTTTGTATACAAACAGCTTTAAATTATTACTGTACACCTTTCCGAGTTTAACATGTTGCCTGAAAGTTGTTTGTGTTTGTAGGCACAGAATCTTAGGAGATTCATTTACAGGAGATATCAGTAGGTCTCTTGATCTATTCCCCTGCCCCACCATAGGATCAGCACTACCTAAAGCAGGTAGTGCTAAAGCAAACAGTTGGGTGGTCTTTGTTTAAAACTGTCTAGAGCTAAAAAAATTTATAATATCTCTAGGCAACGTATTTCACACTCTTTTATTACTCAACCTTAGCAATAGAAAGTTTTTTGTTTAACTCTGCCTTGAAAGACTTGAAGTGGCTGAATATTCTCCACTTTGGTCCTTCATCTTAACGAATTTTCATTCTAGAGTTCTTTTCCAAGATGATCAAAGTGTGCTTTTAGATCATTTTTAGAGAAAATGGAAAGAATATTAACAGCTCCTTAACAATCTCAGTATTACTTCTTTTTTTCTTTTTCTCAGGTTTAGCTTGAGAATGATCCATAGCTAAAAAGGTTCTCAGAAGACATCTTAAGGAAGCAATTTCACTTGCTATTATTAAACTTAAGACAGTGCGGCAAGTACAGTAGCTAATAGCCACAGAAAGAATCACAGAATGGTTGAGGTTGGAAGGGCCCTCTAGAGATCATCTAGTCCAACCCCCTGCTCCAGCAGGGACTCCTAGAGCATGTGGCATAGGGTGATGTCCAGGTGGGTTTGGAAGATCTCCAGAGAAGAGACTCTCCAACCTCTCTGGGCAGCCTGTTCCAGGGCTCTGTTACCCTCACAGGAAAGAAATTCTTCCTCGCATGGACATGGAACTTCCTGTGTTTTAATTTATAGCCATTACCCCTTGCCCTATCACTGGCAACAACTGAGAAGAGTTTGGACCTCTCCTCAAAACATTCTTCCCTCAGGGAAAGGGGGAAATACCCCCTCAGTATTTGTTCATATCAATAAGATCCCATCTCAATCTTTCCTTCTGCAGGCTAAATAGGCCCATCTCGCTTAATCATTCCTCTTAGTCATCTTTGCGGCCCTTTGCTGGACTCTCTTCAGAAGCTCCATGTCCCTCTTGTACTGGGGAGCCCAGAACTGCACCCAATACTCCAGATGCAGCCCCACCAGAGCTGAGCAGAGGGGCGGGATCCTCTCCTTCAACCTGCTGGCAATGCTCCTCCTGGTGCAGGCCAGGATCCCATTGGCCTTCTTTCCCACGAGGGCGCATTGCTGACTCATGGTTAACTTGTTGTCATCCAGGATTCCCAAATTCCTCTCCATGGACACCTTAGGAAAAATTTCACATGAGACACAGTGAGAGAGGATTTTTAAAAGTCTCAGCTGTATTGGTGGTGGTGTAATTGGAGGTCAATTCTTGGACCTTTTTTTAAAACTCTTAGTATATTGTTGAAGAAAGGAGCCAACCTGACAGACTTACTGATTTGGGGTAAGAAACCTCACCAAACATAGGTAATACAGAAACAGATTGATATTTGTGTAACTGTTGAGCTCCTTTGTTAGGGGACACATTTGGACTGGTAAATTTATATTGTCTCCTGGGCAATTTCTTTTTCTGGGCTATATTTCCTTGTTCAATTTCTGGCTGCAGGCGGCTCTCAAGAGTAACAAGTATATTGGTCATTAAGCATGCTACTGCAACCATCTTTTCACTTAATATAACTCATTGACTACCCACTGATTGTTAGTAAATTCTGGTAACTTTGGGCCTTGATTAGATTTCATCCAGATTCATCCAATCTAGATGTCGTTAGATTTCATTTGATTAGATTTCATCCAGTTTCTTGGAGATCAATTCACTACTCTGTGAGAAACAAATCTTTCCATCAACTTTAAAAAGCACTAGGTTGAGCTGTCTTCTTAGGGTCACTTTGTATTAGAAGCTGTCACCTGCGACATTTTTATCTGAGTCACAACTAAGGCTAATGACCCATAGAAAAAAGGCTGTAAATTTTATTTTTATTTTATCTCTGTCCATAAATATTTGACACGTCTGTATTACTAGGAAACAATCAAGCCCCAGACACCAGAAGGTTTTAGAAGGATTACATTAGCACAAATCAGAGATGACCTTCAAGGGCTAATAAATAATGGCATAACAGTATGCTGGATTTACATCTGTGCTGGATCTTTAAAGAGAGATTCCACTGCTTTTAACCTTCCAGTGTCATATCTATTCAAATTACTAAAGTGCCATTTAAGATTTCACTTCAGAGAGCCACAGATAGCGGAGAGTGGGTGAAGAGCAGAATGGTAATATCGCTGGTGCTCTACTGGCATCAAGTGTCAGTTTTGCCTTAGCCTCTGCACTTTTCTCTCTTTGGATCACTTTTCCAAGTCTCTCCATTTTTTAACAAGGAGATTAGAATGTAAAACATGTGCACCACCTCATCTCAGAACTATAGGCATTTACGTATGTTCAATTTCTCTTATTTGTTAACTCCTAATTCACTTTTTCATTTCAAGCCATTCTTTATCCTTCCTGCTCTTTCCTGCTCAATTTGGATTGTTGCAGCATCAACAGATCAAACTAAGACCATTCCCATCCTGAGGAGTTTTAAATCTGAGTGGACATGAAAAGAGTAGAAAAATGATTTTGCCAACGTCACTGGCAGACACAGAAATTAGTGCTTTGTCTTTTCAACTTCATATCAGCCTAATTCCTGTCTATTATACATTATTTGTCTTCATTTCCTTATGTGTGAAAGCACATAAGTCCTGGAAAACTTGTTTTCTGCCCATCCAGGGACAAGACAGAGATGGATGGACAGAGTTTTTTCAGGATTATTTGGCTGTCTTCCCATGCTTTTTCACTAAACATGGTCTCTGAAGTTGAGGCATTTCCTGGAATCTGCATAAAAATGTGCTATGCTGGCTCTGAAACTCCATCTTCTTTTGCTCCGATACCTTGGTACACTTGGTGCTCTCTATGTACAGGACTGAGCCTAATCTCAAGTCTAAACCAGCCTACAACTTTTCAAGCATCCTCAAAAGCTTTTATCACTCTCTGGAAGACAATGTGAATGCTTTTTGCTCATTAAAATTGGTTGTAATTTGTTTATGTGAGGCTGATGAGGCATGGGTAAAATGAAACAATATAACCCCTGCTGTTCACACATCTTGAGTTCAGCTTGCTTAACCACAGAGTTGACACGTTAAGTACTTGCTACAGCGAGCAGTATGGATAGAAAGTCCCTGAACTTGACCCACTTAACCCTGCTCACCACCTCTCAATATAGTCAAAACTCCAGGTGGCCCTCCACCTACTGCAGAAACAGAAACCAACTCATCTGTAGAATAAATGAATTCAAAATTGTGTTTCACTTTGAGAACAAGGAATAAAACTATCTTCTCTGTCTCTTCCCCCATGCATTTGTTATCTTAACTGCTTAAGCTTTTGGTGGGACATCTGCAGGGTCTATTGTCTCTTTCTCATATTCTGGAATAACTAGGAAGCTCTATACAGAGAAACATCTTTACAAGACCAGATCTGAGAGGTTTTCCTTCCTGTATTTTAAAGCCTGTATTTTAAAGCCTGTATTTTTAGTCTCTTGGACTATGTGCTTTTTAAAATGGTCTTTTACACTTCTGATACAAGGATTTTAAATTTATAAAGAGCAATTTGGTCAGTCTGGGTGGGAAGGGAAGGGGAAACCAGAGCACAAGCTTATTTGAGAACCAAATAGAAGGAGTAAAATTAAGCAAGAACTGTTTCTTCTCTAGAGAAAATCCTGATATTTGAGTTTTTTGACTAACAAAATGTTACCCCAGTATAATTATAGAATCTGCCGTCAGTAGATTTACTCTGTGGTTTAGAGATTATCTCCAGGTCCATGGTTTTATATTCTGGTACATAGTGTATTTCAACTGCATACATTTTAGAGATATTCATTAGACTTTCAGAAGGATATTCCATAGCTGTAAGCATTTTAAATCACATACAATGTGTTTCTTATTTCCCTATGGCATTCTGCTTACATCTGCTTGGTATGTGGAACATCCAGGCCAGTTGCATTTCAGTGAACCATTTGCTTCCCAGTGATGAAGCATGTGGCTCCATACAGGGACATGTAAGCATTCTTGGTACTTTTCATTGCAAGTACATGCCTAATGTTAAATACAGTCAATACAGTACTTCTCCTCTCTACTGCAGAAGAAGGGAAAATATAAAATATTGACCTATTTCTCCTTGCAGAAACTTCATATTTAAGGTTCATAGAAAAATGTCCTGAAATTTACTCACACTGAGGCAACAATGAGGATTCCTTACAAAGATTGTTGATTATATTTTCTGCTGTCCTTGCTAGACTATCAGTGCAGTTCTTCATAGTGTCATGGTTTACTGAAAGCTGCAGCAGGCACGTAGAGGAGAGAAATCCTGCAGGAATGCCTGTGTGAGAAATCCTCCTGTTCTTCCTTTTTTTTCTTTTCTTTTCCACCCTCCTGGCAAAAAAAAAGAAGAAATGCTAGAACACATTCTTTACATTCTTCAAACACTGTACAGTTGCCTAAATTGCCCTTTTCCCCACACAATTCATTAAAAACCTGAACATTTGCTGATGGGAAAATATATATCACTTCATTCTCTGACCAAGGTGAATACATCAAATTAAGCTAATTAAGCTCTGTTGTGCTCTACAGGAGCTCTTCCTCTAGTTCAGCTTGTAGGATTGCACCTAACCTGTTTTCAGAGCACACCTCCCAGTTGAAGCTATGTACACAGAAATCCAAAAGATATTTTCTTCCCCTACCTTAAATGCTGGGCACTCTTATGAAATGATCAAAATGGAGGCTCAAATCCCTCTTCAGCCTGAGTAGCTGTGTAATCAATTTCTAAAGCAGACAGTGAATACTCAGGTGACTAGTTTCAAAAGGAGGCGTCATTCCCACATATAGCTCAGTGATGGGATGTTAGGCTAAAAGATGGAAACCATAGCTCAATCCCTCATCTACAGCAAGCAGAGAGTGAACTAGTGAACTGTCTCTGAACCTAGCACAGACAGCTCCTTGCACTTAAAGCTGTGTTTTGTAAACAAGAGCTGTCTTGGTTCAAACAATAAGCCCTGTAAGAGGACTCACAGGTGGCAAGCCTAAACAGTGATCCCTTCAGATCCTAAATTATTTCATCTCCCATTTAGTAGTGACTACTGAGATGTCTCCTCATATTTTTCTTGGAGATACCATGCTTTCAGATGCCTGGCTCTTCACATATATTTTTTTCAGGGCACCTCACTTGATCAAGGACTCTGAATTAGCTGCTTTGGACCCCCAAATGATATGAATCCTTTTGCAATGAATCCTTTTATGAATCTAGCACAGAAAGCTTTTTCACAGGCCTTAATAGATCTGTTGGAAGAAATCTACAGAGTTATCAGGACAGCTGTTCCTCTCAGCAGTTTTCAGTTTGTAAAAAAGACATTGGGTCTATATTCCGCTGCTTCCAAAAGCAAGACATTTAGAGAGAGAGTTCCTCAGCCACATTAAGCCATTATGCTTCATTAAAGTTGTGAATGTCGCTTTACATTCACTGAGGACCTGCCATAGCTTTTGTTTTTACTGCTTATTACTCAAAGGCAATATATTCCCAATATAGCACAATTTTATGGGAAAAATTGTCAAGTTTTAGTTACTCAGATCCTCAGTAATAAATAACTATACCCATTTTGTTTCTGTCATTAAAATTTTGCATGGCAGGACAAAGCAGGAGGTGCCATTAAATGGACTTAGTGTCCCCTTTCACAAATGAAGTGTGTAGAAAGTGTGTCAGCGTTTCTGCTGTGGCCCTTCTCCTGAAGGCTGTTAATTAGTGCAGAACGCAGACTCAGTTCTCTTGCCAGGGTAGATGAAAATAGTTTTGGAAGACAGCCCAGACAAAGGAATTTGTCATAGTTTGGAACTGTTCCAGCTCTAAGAACCAAATGTACAACTTAAACACAGAATCTGTGTTTAACAAAAAAAGATTTTTTTTTTTACTAGAAGCAAGAACTCACTTGCCAAATCCTATCTGAAATCAAAAAAAGAAATTATTCCTTTTAAGCCCTCCCCCAAGAGAAAAGTGTCTCTAGTCTAAAACATGTCAAGAAAGAGCTGGGATGGAAGAATAAAGCAAATGTTCATAGGAAGTAGAAACGGCAAAGCCCACTGACATCATCACTCCATCTGCCTCAGGATAGCAGATTTCTCAGCACAATGCACTCCACAGTGCATTGAAGGCAAGGCTGGAGGAGGTACTGAGCAGAAGCCCAGCGTACACTAATGAAGTAACTCCAAAAATTGCATGTGCCGATGATAACTGTCATGTGCCATCACTGTCCCACTGCAGAGACCTATTCACAGTGCATAAATTTGAATGTTGGTGTGTCACCTGTTTCAAATTATTCGTGCCGGATTTTGTCAACTGCTAGTGAACAGTTTGATGTTTTAAAATTTGTAAGAGCAACATTACAAATATTGTTGAAACCAGCATTTTCCCAGATTAAATTTAACATAGAATTCCAAATAGAGGTATACACTTGCAACAAAAAGAAGATTCAGCTCCAGAAGCAAAATTCTTTTACTTTTTCAAAACTTACAAATATTATGTCTCATTTTAAAAGTTCCTGAAATGCGAATTGGCAACAGGCTACAATTATTATCAGTCACTGTTGTTCCAGTGAGTGCAGAACATCAGACAGATTCACACTCTGATCATTTATAGTAGAAAGCTTCTGTCACCCAGAGTCACATAGGTACCTTGGTGGATTCACTTCATTTTGGTGTTTCCACTGTTATTTTAGAAACCGTTTGAATTACAAGGTGGATTAATTTCCCTTTGGATCTTCATGAAAACAAAATCACTGTATCTTTCATTAATATGGGGATTGAATTGTGCAGCAGTTCTCCAACTATAACAGATTTAGGGTTTAATTTCTGGGATACCTATGGTTAGGATTTAAGTTATTTTAAATTGTGATTGTATTTCATTATTTCTGTTACTGTATGTCAAACCATACGAAACCTTGTGTCACTACTGTAAAAGTAGCCAATATGCACCTGCTTTATCTATGTATGGATGGTTGCACAGATATTAGTGGACTTGCCTGCATGCTGAAAGCTGAGCCCACACCTGTTTTCCTTACAGCCCTTGTGTGCCAGGCTCAGAACTGCTGGGTAGGTTTCATAACTGCAGAAAGGTGTGAAAAACACTCGTATTTTTTGAATCCATGTGTTTAGTCCAGGACACAGCATGAGGGCAGCAGTGAGTCAGAAACAATGAAGGGCAGCAGCCCTGGACCATGAGCAGACGCAACTCCAGAAGGTTAATGATCAGCAGGACCCAGAACTTCAGGGAATTACTAAGGTCTAGGGAATTCAAATCTCACCCCAGCTGAGAAGCACATGTAAAACTGTTTCAAATTACTCAGTCTGAACTTTTTGAACTGAGTCTCATTAGAGCAATGTAAACCTATTTCACATTCCATGACAAAGGCAAAAGGAAAAAAAAAAAAAAGAGCTGCACCAGTCAAACTGGGAATATTTGTTATGTTTATAGATGCAAAGGATGCAAGGACTTAGAGATGGAATGATTGATATCCTAACCTTACTGATTTTAACAACAAAAAAAGCAGCAGCAGGCAATTCAGAACTTCCTCAATGAATAATTAAATAGAATTGCAAAAAAAGCCCATGAGAGGTCAGCAAAGAGAAGGATGGAAATTCTAGGCTTTCCAGTCTAACTGTCTGATTCAGTGTCAGCGACAAAATAATGACTTTGCTATATAGAATATCAGGATAAAAACAGGAAAAACAAAGAACTCTATTTACAAAATCTAAACTATTTCAGAGACATTCTTTATCTCCGCATATTTTTCTGAAAATCACTGAGTTTTTCAGAGGAATGTTCAGTTCAGTGAAGGAGGAGACAGGTCTTCCCATCTGGTATTGAAAGTGTCATAGCCCCACAGGAACATGTCACAAAAACATCAGAGCTTGAACAGGAATATTCACTGTCTGAAACGAAGTGTTAGACTTGGCCATTGTCAGAAAATATGTTTTAAAAATTTATTTATTTCTGTGTATATTAGATGTTTGTTGGCATTAAAATTTCTGTGAAATAGCAGTGTTTAACTATTGCAGGTTAGTTTTAAACTCTCAAGTCCAAAATAATTTACAATACAGTAAAATTCTGGAAACGCACCTCTGACATTTGGAGCAGCAGTGAGAGGAGAAATAATTTTCTTTACACTTAGTCAAGTAAAGTATCTTTTCTAGCAGGATGGTAAGTATAACCTTCCTTTCCATGGCAATAAACACAGAGCAGTGAAGTACTGAAGCAAAACTCCTAGTTTACATCTGTGAGGTCACATTTTGTGTCAGGGTCATATTAAAGCATTATGTAAACTTGCCAGTAGCGTAGCCCATTTAAAACATTTCAGCTGATTGAACTTGAAAGCATTAGAATGCAAAGAAACGAACTGCTGCTAGAGACTTAAAAAAAAGATGTTGCTTACTGTCTTCTGCAAGGGCAAATTTTGGTCAAAGCCTAAGCTACATTCCCAGAAAGATCTGTGAAACTGACACAAAGCATTTCTAGGAATCATGCCTGTTCCTTTCAATGGTAGTTCAATGCATTTTTTTCTTTCCCCAACCCCTTCAAATCTTTAGCTTCAGTTCAACGGAGAGTCTGAGAAAAGCAACCGAGACCCTTCTCCAGACACCTGAATGTAAAAAAAAAACTAAGGCCCGATTGTAACTGTATTTGCGCCAAGCCACACAGGTGGTGAAGGCAGGAAACCCTCCTCCCCATACTGTGATAGGACCTGGAAGTTGCTGATCTTCTCACCATTCTGTGCCGCCTCCCAAGCCCACTGCACTGAGCACAGAAAATCCATAGTAAAACTCAGTCTGCACTAGGACACACTTCAAACTGGTTGAGTAGATGAACATGAAGGGGAAGGGGGAAAAAAAAGGGAAAAAAAATGCTCCATTGAATGAAAGGAATGAACTGTCTTCTTGATTGCTCTCACACTTCTCAGGGGCACCATGCCTCCTTTCTCCTTGCCGATTACGCTTTTCATGTGTCACACACTGTCATTTTGGACACTGGGGTGTTACCTTTCATGGGCATTGCTGTCATTGATAGGGGAATTCAGATTCTCCATTTTGCCTCCTTTCCTTGCTCAGGACTCCATGCCAAGAACTTGAGGGTATCTGTACCTTCATCTCTACTCATGTCTCATTTTAAAATATGTTAGTTCAATTTCCCCTTTTATCTCATTTTCTTTTCTATTATTATTCATTTTTCTTCCACATATATGAATAAGTCTAGTAGTACTTGTGTTATTGCTCTGTATTTTCTATTTATGATCTATGTACAATTTAATTCCTATTATATTTATTTGATTTCTATATAAAGCAAAGTTTATTATAGGGGGAAGATCCAACACTGAAAAAATCACGTTTTTTCTCCCCATCAAAAGCAGAAGTTACACATTCAGCTCTCTAAGTGAGTAACTGTCTATTTTCAGAAACTTTTTAGTCAAAGCCACCAACTCTGTTATTTAACAAAATCTGATGTCGTGTTGAAATTTTTCGTTTTTGCTCTGCTCTACCACAGCAGTTCTAAAATAGTGTACCTTCACAGCTATTTTCCAATAAATAGTTGCCAGTTTGGGGAAAAGCAATCCAACTCATGTGATAACAGTAAGATCTCTGAAAGAAAGCAAAACAACATCTCAATTTCAAGAGCACCGAATTTTGAAGGGAATTTCAAGATTGCTGAATTCGATGAAGAGGCAGAGAAGGGTTATTTAAAAGCAACGTATTTTGTTTCCTGTGTTAGGTATATATTTATTACAGGAAGAACATTTTGAAATAGAATCATTAACCCTGAAAAAATAAGGCAGAACTTTTCAGGATGCAACAGTAAGCATTTCACAGATAAGAGATTTCACATCCTGAATTATGGATAAAGATTATTTTTCTGCTCTGTTCACAACCTTGTTTCTTTTTATAGGAAGGCTGAGGCATCTCAGAAATGGAGTGGCAAGATATCTACCAGCATGTGGCAGCATCACTGAAGATATGCCCCTGGAGGACCCGGATGGTTTTATTTTAAAAAGAGTTTTAAACCACCAGCCCTGTACCTCCCACTGTGCTGCCACTCTTACTACAGGAGTCTAAACTGGATGTCCCACCTTGTGGATGCTCAAAATGATATTGCTTGCGGATACAAACATGTAAGCATTAAACCTTAAATCAGATCATAACAGTACAAGGTGTTACAGCAATACATGCCTAAGCATCTTAGTAAGATATTCCATCTACACTATTTTTCCTCATTGTAAAAGAAGGCATGCAGATTTGTGTCTGATACTTCTTGCAGATTTAATACTCAGGAGAAATAACTGCTGTAACACTGAATAAACTGACATTACATTTTCTTTTGAGTGCCCTACCAAAACTGAGGGACTCAAATCCTGCCACAGAATTTTCCAAAAGAAAGAAAGTAAAAGCATTTAGTTTGCAGTCCTAGTAAACATACTGCTGCCACAGAACAAGTTAATGGGAGAGACTCCAGGGCTGATCATAGTCCTCACCATGCAGAGCTCTGGTCATGCACAGCAATATCCCAGCTCTGCATTCTCGATGTGGCTTTTCAAGTAGCTTTTCAGAATAATGGAAATATTATTCCCTCTCTCCCAGGCAGTAAAATAGAACCATTCTGAATCTATATAACTCCTACAAGAACCAGATTGAACAAGATTTAACAGAACTCAGTGGTGAACCTCACAAAAAGCAAAGTAGGACCATGCCCTACTGCCTCAAATATATGTTGTCTTGTGTCTACTAACCTCATCTCTATCTGTACACCTGTTTTTGTGTTCCTTGTCTCTACTGCAGATAGGGAAATATGCTGGCCTCTCATGTCAGTGCAGTTTATGGGAATTCCTCATGAAGCTGTCAATACATTCCAAGGCAAAGGCAAGGACAGCAGAATTTCTTCCACTACTAACAGAACAAGGCATTAGGGCAGACCCAGTGTTGATCACAGAGCTGTGTTAGTCCTCTTGATTTGACTGAATGAGCTCACCTTGAAATCAAGAAACAAGGTAATTAGCAAAAATCCACAGAGGTATCAGGAGGAAACACTTCAGACGAGATAGAAACAGTCCTATGCCATTTCAGATTCCCACTCCTACATAGAAGTCATTAACCAAAAAGTGCAAGTTATATTTCTGATCTTGACAATTCCTGTTCCAAATCAGAACTCCAATTAACTGCATGTTCTCCCTTACGACAGTTGGAAAAATAGTATTTTTCTTTGATAATGTCTGAGTGTCAGGTTCAGGGAGTCTGTGAAGATTTGTTCACCAAGCCTTTTCCTCTGACTGAGATTAGGTACCATCTGGTAATGCCTCAAAGAAGAACCTATCCCCATTGTCACTTCTTTTGTCTGTTTGTTTTGCCCTAACATCTGAATTCTACTTTGTAGGTCACACCCTTCACCTCATTTCATTCCAATAGGAATAATGACAGCAGGGTTAAGTTCACACAATAAGTAAGTGCTACTTGTGAGCACTGGACTTCTGTAGCCCTCTTTCTTTCTTTGATGATAACACTTCTGTTTTGACTTTCTTGCAACATTAAATCAGTCTGCCCTATCTGCTACCAGTCTGGTTCTCTGGATTTCAGGGATCTGCTCTTCTATTTCTCTCACTTGATTCATGATCTATGAAAACCCTGAGTTGAAAGTGTGAACCAGTTGTCTTTGAAAGTTTTTTATTATTATTATTTAATTCTCTCTGTGTTCTAGCTTCAGTATTATGGCTCTTATTCTTCGTGTAGTTAATACCCACTGACCACCAGAGCAAGGGATAGCTTCTGTCCCAAAGGACATTTTTTTACTCCTGCTTCTTAAAGGAGTGAATTTAGCAGCAAGACTCCCATCAAATACTGTGAGAACAAGATTTCATGTTAAGCAGTTTGCATGTATTCATGGTAGAACATTATGGAGTCTCAAATTTCCAAATGCCAGTCCTGGCTTCTAATAGCACAACTGCATACCTCCTTACACGAGCTCTGAACCAATGTTCCCAAAGGAAAAAGCACTTTACTGTGGGCTTCAGAGACAGCAAGACTTGGCCCACCATGGTCTTCCAGTGCCATTTGTTCTACTGCTATACCAGGCATTCCTTTTCTCACTCCACAGAGAGAGAAAAAGGAGTTAGAAAAAAACTTGGCTGACGACAACCTTGGAAACAAACAACTTAAAGCCACACAAGAGATATAGATGAGGAAACAGAAACACGGACTCTTCTTGCCTGAGTCTACCTGGTTTTGAGCTTAAAGGAAAACTCTCCTTGTGCCAAGATAGGATTTTATTTTCCCTGGCTATTCAGATGTGATTTTTTAAGAATTTTTAGCAGATTCTGTTACTTGGGTCCTTCTGGAAATCACTTCAGGTCAGGTACCTAATTCCTCTTCAGTTTCTTAACTGACATGACAGTGGCAAGAAAATAATACTGAAAGAGCTGGCAGTTGGATATATTTGCCAGGGTCCTAAGAACCAGACTGCTGGAGAGCCACAGCCATCACAGCCATTGTCCAGGATGACAGACACAAACAAAGTAAATGTTTGGTTTTGAGCTAGGCTGTAATAACATAGGCAAGACTGAGCAGCCTGAACCTCTAGTACTATGAGGAAGCAAAACAAGAGAATTGCTCTCACTTTTCCTGAATCCAGTTTGGGAGGAAGCCACAGGTCTCAGCCACCCTCAGTCTGCAGTGAACCATGGGGACCTCAGGAATTTATAACTTCTGGTGATTGAACTCATCAGTGAACACGTTTTCCCCTAGCTCTTCCAAGATGCCATGCTGGTTTTGATCACGTGCAAATTTCTGCTGCAATTCCTCATCAGGAAGGCTGGAAATTCCTGGGTCGCAATTCACCATAGAGATGTATGCATGTAGAAGGAGTACGCATAGATAGTAATTTAATTGTGACTGGGGCTGAATCAGTTGATATTTCTTTTCTAAGTGCAGCTCTGAACAAAGCTGCATAAGTGTCATACACTGCAAATAGCTGTCCTCACCACTGTTAGTGTCTCCTAGTGGGTATTTTGCATTTCTTTTATTTCTCTGTTATTGCTAGGAATAGGTTTGAAATGTCACTCTTCTGTTGGTCATGAGTGAAATAAGTTTCAATCAATCTTTCTTATAGTAACTGCAAATATTTTCCAAATTATTTATTGAACAGGCTTTTAAACTTTTGAAAGCGTCAAAATGAAATTATTAGCAATAATTCAAATTGTGTTTTGTTATACAAATAGCTTACGTAGAAATATGTGAGGGAGACATTGCAAATTGAGATCACTGTTTTTAAATCGGCTCAGCAGTGCTTCTCTGTCTCCAGCACCTCCCGCTAAGAGCTGTACGCTTTCGAGGACCCAGTCACCGAAATGGATGGAGAAACAGGAACGGCCTCTGCCTGACAGGACCCGGATCCGTAACACGCCAAACCGGCTGGTAGGTCCCTGGACGCCTGCAGAGGGCACACTCGGCCCGGGATTGAGGCTATTTGAGCTCCTGTCGCCTCCCTGTCACCATGAAATGCGCTCGGCTCCCACAGAGGTGAGCTTTAGGCACACAACTTTTTCATCAACATCTCTGTTCATCATTCCTAGGAAAAGCACCGAGGAATTTAATCCCCCCGCTGGGATGATCCACTGGCTCTCTGCCCAACCTCTGGGCTGTATAACAAATTGTACCTGCGTAATAAACTTGGACCTGCGCCACCAGCCTCATCCCCGGAGCCTTCTCTCCCTCGCCACCCTCACCGGGGCACAGGCCACCCCACATTCAACTATGATCTTGGTCTGCTCTTTATACTTGGGCATGTAATGGGAGGTCTCAACAGAAACAGAGAATGAAATTATCCTGTCTGAATCCTATTCCTAGAGCAGTAGAGCCATTAAAAAAAAAAAAAAAAAAAAATGCCAGGAGACTGAGACTTTTAAAGACACAGATTTTCCATGTTTTCATTATGCATCTCCTCTTTCACTCCTTCCTCCTCTGCTTTCATGTACCTGCTCAGATCTGAGCTACTGAAACTGTTACCCTTCTGGAGCTGACCTCCCTTTAACGCTCCTGTGGTAGAAGACCACAGCATAAAGAAGCATACTTCTCCTGAGGAACTTCTTTACTTTTTTTGCTCATAGAGGTGCTTGAGGGAACTTAAGTAGAAAGTGAGGCCTAATGCTATATGATTGTTTCAGTCTGATGTTCAGTCTCAGGGTGTTTGCTGATGTTGTGGGTAGGCCATCCCAGACTTGCAAAGTTGCTAGGTTTGCATGTGAGTAGCACAAGGCATGCAAGGATTCACTTGTCTTTCCAGCCAAGGAATGCCTGCTAAAGGATACTTATAATGCTTATATATGTTTTACACATAATCTCTTTTGGCCCATATGAATAATGCAACATTTCCTCTGTACTTCCAAAAACATGGAAGACCTAAGGGAAAAATTTTCAGGGCATCTCTCCTTGGATTTGACATTTGACATATTGACATATTTGACATACTGCAGCACTCAGAAGTTAACCACACAGCTAGTAAAAGAATGTTCAGTAATCCATTTTTAATGATAATTTCCTGGGTGTATTATTTCTTATGCAAATCTTAAATAGAAAAGTTCTTAAATAAATTCTTAGATATTATTCTTAAATAGAATTATTACTATACATAAATAATAACATTATAAATAATATTAAAAATAGTGAAAATAAAAATAATATAAATATAATAAATATTAATATTACTAATAAATAATAAATAGCAATATTAATCTTAAATAGAATAGGCTCTGTCAGCATATTCTGAGCTGGCCAGGAAGCTGCATAATGCATGGAATTCTCTAAATTATTTGTGTCAATGCTTATTGTCAACAATCAGCATACTGATGATCATCATGGGCATGTGTTGGCTTGCAAAGAAATTATTGCATAACTAAGGACCTCATTAAGGGTTTTCAATATCTCAGAAGAATGACTTCTATCTTTCTGATTGTTTTCATCCTATTAATAACACCATCAAACAAGCCATTCCCCAGTTGCCTTCTAACAAGCATGTTGTTTTAATTACTGAGAAGTTAGGAAATTAAGATGCAACATATTTGAAATGATGAACAGTGCAATTATGCCCAGAGTACTTTGATTAACAGAGAAGAATGCCTGCTTGTGAAACTGCCATCTGGCCAAAGTAACACTGTTTCATTCCAGCTTGCCTGGGTCATTAAGCAATGGTTGCAATGTCACTCCAGGAACCTTGCAAAAAAGGTACAGGAACAATTGTTGTTAAAGATAACCCTCTGCGAGACACTGATAACAGTACCAACTCAGCCCAGCTGAGCAACAAACAATGCCTCACAGCTAAATGACAGCTGCCTGACACTCAGACAAGATCATCTACATTAACAGGGCATCAAAGCAACAAGCATCCTGTAAGCTGAAAAATTCCAGGGAGTATCCGTTTCCTGTTCCCCTTCCCCTGCCTCCTCCCTCAGGAGGGCATAATGCCATAAATGTCCTATCATCCAAAATAATCTGAAAACCTTTGCCACCAAACCTGAACTGTGCCTGAGGGAATTGATCAGGGAGATTTATAGCAGGATTAAAGTATCAAAATGTACACACACTGGAATTGTATTGCAGATGCCCAGGTGACACCAAGACCATCAGAAGGATGCAGGCCTTAAACACTCCTAAGCCTGAAGATTCTGTGCACAGATAGAATGTGTGATTATAGGAGTCAAGTCCAAACTGCAGGGTTGGTTCTTCTTTTCCAGTTGTGGGCTAAAGGCCTGCTTCTTTGTTATATCTTAAGATGAGTGGACAGTGAGGTGGATTGACAACTGGCTGAATGGCAGAGCTCAAAGCATCATGATAAAAGGGGCCACGTCTAGTTGGAAGCCTGTGACCAGTGGTGTCCTCCAGAGGTCAGTACTAGGCCCAGTACTGTTCAACTTGTCCATCAGTGACTGAGATGAGGGGACAGAGTTCATCCTCATGGAGTTTGTGGATGATACAGAAGTGGATGGAGTGGCTGACACTCCAGAGGTCTGTGCTGCCATTCAGAGGGATGTAGACAGATGGAAGAGTTGGGCAGAGAGGAATCTCATCAGGTTCAACAAGGGCAAGTGCAGGGTCCTGCACTTGGGGAGCAACAACCTCAGGCATTAGTACAGGTTAGGGGTTGACCTGCTGTAAAGCAGCTCTGTGGAGAGGGATCTGGGAGTCCTGGCTGACAAGTTAAACATGAGGCAGCAACGTACACTCAGGGCCAAGAAAGTCAATGGGATCCTGGCCTGCATCAGCAGGAGCATTGCCAGCACGTTGAGGGAGGGGATCCTGACCCTCTTCTCAGCTCTGGTGAGGCTGCACCTGGAGTATTGTGTAGAGCTCTGGGCTCCCTGGTAGAAGAGGGATGTGGAACTTCTGAAAAGGGACCAGTGTAGAGCAACGAAGATGATTAAGAGACTGGAGCATAAGCATCTATCTTACGAGGAAGGACTAAGTGAGCTAGGCCTGTTTAGCTTTGAAGAGAAAATTGAGAGGAGATCTGATCCATATGTATGAGTACCTGAGAGGAGTATGTAGGGAGGACAAGGCCAAACTCTTCTTGGTGGTGGCCAGTGACAGAACAAGGGATAACGGCTATAAATTGAAACACAGGAAGTTCCATGTCCATGTGAGGAAGAACTTCTTTACTGTGAGGATGATAGAGCCCTGCAACAGGCTGCCCAGAAAGGTTGTGGAGTCTTTGGAGATCTTCTAAACCCACTTGATGTGACCCCGTGCAATGTGCTCTAAGTGTCCCTGCTTGAGCAGGGGGATTAGACTACATGATCTCTAGAGATCCCTTCCAACCTCAAACATTCTGTGATTCTGTGATGACACTAGAAAATTAAGGAAGACAACCACAATCCACACTGCAAAGCAAGGAAAACAAAAACTACTACTGACCTCATCAGTGTAATTTAGGACAAAGTTCTATCTTGCCCCTAGATCTGGTGATTGGTTTGACCCAAGTATGTGAGCCATGTATGTCCACAGGTACTCAAGAAATTTCCAGTGACACTAGAAGTATAACCATGCTTGTCCAAACTCCTTTTTCTAGCTGAGACTAATCCAGTGCTTCAAAAGCAGAACTGAACTTAACAATGCAGGTGATAAATCATAGCATATTTGCAGGATTTATTCCTAGTCTTCATGTAGCCAGTGCAAGCACTGCAGCAAATTGCAACTGTGTCATCTTTTTCCCTCCTACTCCTCACAAATCTAGCCTCACTGAAGTCTCTCTAGCAAGTTTATGGGATGATATGTAGCTCAGTTCACCTCCTTACTCTTTTTCCTTCTCCTCACTCTGAAATTTCAAAGACTTCTGTAGTGTATAGTACCACAATAACTCTACAGTAGCTGCTACAGACATTGTACCACCAGTTATGAACATGCAAAACAGTCATTACAATAAATAATAACAAGAGGCTATTCTGGAGTGCATGGAAGATAACTTCCTATCACAGTTAGTAAGTGAGCCTATGAGGGGAGGTGTCCCGCTGAACCTGCTCTTTGCCAACACAGGACTGGTGGGAGATATGGTGGTCAGCATAGTGGCATAGTCTTGGGCATAGTGACCATGAAATGACAGATTTTCAGTACTTGGTGAAGTCAGGAAGGTTATCAACAAAACCTTGGACTTCCTGAGAGCACATTTTGGACTGCTTAGGACATTGATTGGGAGAGTCCCTTGTGACTTGGGGGCCAAGCCCCTGAAGAGGACTTGGTCCCCTGAGCTAGAAGACACCTATATTGTGCAGAATAACTCCTCGTAATCCAGGAGGAAACAGTCAGTGACTTACCACTCTGCTTAGATGCCCACAAGTCTATGGGGTCAATTGGGTTCCACTCAGAGGTTCTGAGGGAGCAGGCAGAAGTGCTCACCAAGCCACTCTCCATCATCTATCAGCTGTCCTGGTCACCGAGGAGGTCCCAGACAACTAGAGACTTGCTAGTGTGATGCTCATCTACAAGACGGGTCAGATGGAGTATCCGGGAAAATACAGGCCTGTCAGCCTGACCCCAGAATCAGGAAAAGTTATGAAGCAGATCATCTCTCAGCAGATCATGTGCAGGACAACCAGGGGATCAGACCCAGCCAACATGAGTTCATGAAAGGCAGGTCCTGCTTGACCAACCCGATCTCCTTCTGTGATCACAGGACTAGCCTAGTGGATGAGATAAAGGCTGTGGACATGGTCTACTTAGACTTTAGTAAGGCTTTTGACACATTCTTCTACTGCCTTCTGGAGAAGGTAGCAGCTCATGGCTTAGACAGGAGTACTCTTTACTGGTTAAGAACTTGGCTGTATGGTGAGGCCCAGAGAGTGGTGGTGAATGGAGTTAAATCCACCTCCCAAGTAGAGTTCCCCAAGGGTCAGCATTGGGGCCAACCTTCTTTAATATATTAACCTAGGTGAGGAGGCTGAGTGCACCCTCAGCAAATCTGCTGACAACACCAAGCTGGGAGGAAGAGCTCTGTCTTCTCTGTATCCTCCATCACCAAAGCACCCACCTCGTATATGGTGTTTGGATGCCACCCAGGCATCCTGGATTGTACTAGGAACAGTGTAGCGAGCAGGACTAGGGAAGTGATTGTTCCCATGTACTCAGCTGTGGTGAGGCTGCACCTTGAATACTGTATTCACTTTTGAGCCCCTCACTACAAGAAAGACATTGAGGCACTGGAGTATGTTCAAAGATGGGCAACAAAGCTGGTGAAGGGACTGGAGCACAGACTTATGAGGAGTGTCTGAGGAAGCTAGGGTTGTTTAGTCTGGAAAAGAGGAAGCTCAGGGGAGATCTTGTCGCTCTCTACAATTACCTAAAAGGAGGTTGTGCCGAGACAGGTTTCAATCTGTTCTCTAAAATAACTACAGGTGGGATAAGAGAAATGGCCTCAAATTATGCCAGAGGAGGCTCAGGTTACATAACAGGAAAAAATTCTATATGGAATGAGTGGTGAAGCATTGGAAGAGGCTATCCTTGGGAGTGGTGGAGTCACCATCCCTGGCAGCACTCAAGAAATGTATAGACGAGGCTCTTAGGTACATGGTTTGGTAGGCATGGTGTTGAAGGGTTTATGCTTGAACTTGTTGATCTTGAACATGTTTTACAACCATAATGATTCTATGATTCTAAACCACACCACATCTACTGATGGGTGATTGTGTGGGTGATACATGAGGCTCTTACAGCATCAAAAGAATAGAGTGATTTAACAACTTCGCATCATCCCTCCCCTAGTAATCAAGTATGGCTCATTGTTCTTTCTTTCCTTAGAAGATGATCACAGACTGCAACAGAAGCAGCAGCTGTGTACATAACATATGATGCATAGAAACCCTGAGTATAATAAATGATAAATTCTCAGTCCTGCCAGCAGGAAGTCTTTCCAGTTTTACTCCAGGTAGGCCCATCTCACATATTACCATGCAATATTGTGGTATAGCCATAAAACCTTTACTTGTAAAAGTATTTTCTGAGGAGTTTTCTCTATTTGGGCAAAATTTATGTCTCATCTCTAATTTACCTATCTGCTTTGCTAATATTGCCTCCTGAGATTTGTCTTCTTCTATTGCTGTTTCCATCTAAAGCTGTTCAAATATTTTTTTGCCACTTTTTAATTATATCCACTTGGAAATATATGTTTTTATGCTGGTGCTGATCTCTAGTGGGGATGCTGCTGAAACTGAGAGCAAAGCTTTTGTGGCCCTTTGGACTGCGTTTTGCAACTGTTTTTGATCAGGTTTTGCCTGGGAATGCCAAGCTGCCTGTACGGATTCTTCACATACTTCATAATAACTGATGCAGCCTACAGCTTGTGAACAGCAATGGCTTGTGGTCGTTAAATGACTGTTAATTTTTGCCCAGGCCTGCTCAGCCTTTAAAGTATGTCTTACTTCTTCACATAATCTCCTTAAGCCTAAACACCAGGGTGGGTGCTTGCTAATCCACTAGCTGTGTTAGCCTTATGCTTTCAGGAGTGCGTGAAACATGGGAATGTGGCTTTGTCTGACTAAGGACAGCCCCTGCCTGTGCTTTCCCAGTCCCCTCCCTTGGTGTCAGTGTCATTGCTTTAAGGTCTATGTGGGAGTCCAACCTTGGAACTGATTCATTGACAGCTAGATGTGGTGGGGGAAGAGGGAAACAATTTATTTTCAGCCAGGTTAGTCACCTCATTCAGCTGATCATGTCGCAGCTTCAGATCTCAAAGAGATACAACACAGGGCAATGAGAAAAAGCAGTCAGTACCAAAAGAAAGGAGAGCATTATCACTTTAAATGGCCTCCTAGCTGAAAGTTGTTCTACCTTAATTTCAGTCACGTAATCCTTGCCATCTTCTTCATTCTCATTCCTCAATCCTGTTTCCACTGACCGTATATTTCTATCATCTCCCATCCAGGCTCTCTAGATGTCTCACTATCCCCTCCATTAGGATCCTCTGCCTTCCCATCTTCTGCCTTAAAACCATGCTGGCCAAGGTTTCTGCAGTCAATATAGACAATTAAAGTCAAGAAATGAAACAGAGAAAAATGAAATTGCAGAAGTAGGATATTGAGCTAGACCCTGATGTGCTGCAGTAACATGAAGTCTGTGTTTCCCTCAATACCTACTGATATGCATTAACTGCTGATAAGTACAATGTACAACATGTACCTCTAAACAGCAAGTGGGAGATTTTGGCTTTCTCATTCTCCGGTTTTAAAAGTTAGTTGTCTCTGAAAACACAGAACCTGAAGGAAGGTCCCATGAAGTCAACAGAAAAATGACAAGGCTTTCATATCCTCTAGGATCTTATTTGCATATCCTACTCCCTGGAGGGAAAAAATGGAAGGCAGAGCTATTGGGGTAAAAGCAATTCTCATGCTTGACGCATTCTTTCTGGATTCCTAGGGGGGTGTCAGGCTTGCGGCATGCCAGTAGCTTTCAAGTGCACACTTTGAATTCTATCCTTTGCCAAAACCTCCTATTGCAATCAGATTAATATAGGACCTTCATTTGATACGATTTATTCTGCAACACTATTGGTACAGGGCTTGAATATCCCTCTTGAATCATAAAGCACTGCAAATTTTTCATCCAAAGTGCTCTCAGCCTGAGAAAAATGGTATGCTCACTGTATCAAAACATTACAATTTCTTTCGAGAAGTGTCTTTAGGTTTTGAGAAACTGAATGAGGAAAAAAGACATCCACTTCAACTCCTCCCTCCATTTCTGTCTTAAGTATCAGTTAAAAATGATGAAAATCTGTCTTTTAGTTTGAATGTTGGAGCCAGATTTTGGATCATCAAAGATTTTGCAGCCAGTCGGTGCTTAAAATCTCTCAAGATTTCTAATAGAACATATTACCTCCACTAATAGGAATAACAACTGAAATATATATTTTTAAAAGTTCAGGCACCACCAAGAAAAATATCTTTTTCTTTCAATTTTTTTTTTAATTTCATATGTGAATTTGAATGTCTCTCATGGTCTACTTAAAATATAAAGTAATTTTATGACTTTTTTTTGAAAATTTTGAATTTGTCTGAATGCTGAGTATTGTCACTAACAGCAGTGTGAACCAAATGCTTTCCTTTCTCCATATGCTTCCTTAATATTTTCAAGCACTTTAACTGCTCTTTAATGAAGACAATTTTGGAACAGAAATTATAACAAAAAGTTGCACTAACCCATTTGTCAGAATAGCAATGAGCAGCACTCAGTGAGACCTGTTAGATTTATAGAAATAGAGTTCTGAACATTTTTAATCAGGACAGAAAAAGATCTAACCAAAAATATTTTGGCTGCTGAGTGGAGGAAAAATTAAATTCCATTTCCATCTGCATATCTTTCACACAATGTACAATTGTGATAATGGTGGTTTATTACACGGAGATTATCATCTTCCGCTTTTCAGTTTAAAGAGAAATTATTGTGAAGAAAAGCTTTGTTTAACACCTATCTTGACGGTGATTATGAAAACAGCACTGTGATTTCCATGTGCTCATGCGTAATTAAATGCTGCCCATGCTTTTGAAACAGATGTTCACTCTGATATTGTGTAAAGGTATTATTTATAAATATTTACCTTCTTTTCTCTTGTGTTTGTTTATTCTGAATGGGAATATCCCATCTGTGAGGTCTAAACTGCCACAAAAATTTAGATGAATTGAAAGAGCTGAGAAAAATGCAGGTATGACCATATTTTTCCTCTGTGCACAAATTACTCCCATTTTATCCAGAGAGAAAAACAGGGGCACAGACTTGACCCCAAGAAGCAAGTTCCGGAGCCAAAAACCAATCCATGTCTCAGTATAGACTTCTGTTTTAGCCACGTGTGCTGGGTTAGTTAAACTGACTATAGTTAGTCTATAGATAGTTAAAAGTATGCAGCAGGAGTGGAGCAATGCACTGTAAGCACATACAAAATTAAACAAGTGTAACATGTCTCTCTGAAGGAAGGAGCCCGAGCTTTCTCACCTTTAGTCAAAAAATGACTGAGAGCTGCAGCTAGAACTTAGGAGACATTCATGCTAAAATAATGTCTGTCTATATAGAGAGAGATGTAATATATATGATATAATAATTAAGATACAAGAATTTTTAAGCATTATGAAGCTTCTTGAATGATGTGGAGCACAAATAATACTCCAGTTCCCACTAGCACCCAGGATAAAACAAATCCCCCTGGATAAGGTACACATGAGAGCAAGAAACTGACTATGATATTCCCTAAATCCCACAATTGAGGAGAAAACACCAGAACCTCTCAGCTGTATAGACCAAGTTTCACCTTGAGATGAAGGATTTGGACTGGGCCTCAGCCAAGCTGCTTCTCATACTGGAAGGAGATAATCAGAGGGAAGGTAAAGCGTGTAGCATGAGCAACCTAAGACCAACCTATTCAGCAGTAGTTGCAGCCTTGTTCTTTCCCTCAATAATAATAGCAGCAGAGGTAATCTGGGCCTTCCAGTGTTCTTTCATATAGGCAAAACAGACAGCTAGACTATACATATTCTGCACACACACTTTGGACATACTAGCTTTGCCTGTGCTTGGACTATCTTATAGGGCACCCCTATGTGAAGGCCTGGCCTCTAGTATAAAGGGAAAACAAGTTCTGAATGAAAAATATGTTAGTGAAATAATATAAACCTCATCACATTCTTTGCTTCCACAGCTAATGAAGGCTGCCCCAAAAAGTGACTGTTTATAGAATGTCAAATACATCTTTTTAAAGGAATCAGTGACTTAGAGAAGAGAAAGAACATTCTTCCAAGTCCTGATTCAATACCCTATGTGCTCATACTTCCACTGACATTAATAGCTATCAGACTCCATGAATTCTTTTGTTGGCGCATATGGTCAGGTAAATGAGAAGGAAGTACCAAACAGTGAATCGGCCTACATAAACGTAATCTGATCACAAACCAGCTTCTGAGTGCCTCATTTCATCATCTACCACCGGTTTGTGTTTAACTAAAAGCAGAATCAGATATACTGTTTCCTAATTTCCCAGATATGGTTATCCCCTGATATATTACTTCATGCCTGCTACTTGCTCTAATTACAGACTGAATCCAAATGCCCAGTAGACAATGATAGATTGATTGTAATATTGTAATATTCCAATCAGCCTCTTCGCTGATTAGATCTCTGCTGCTGATATCAAAAATTGTCTTCCCCCTGCTGATATCATAAATTATCTTTTGGACAGCTGTGGTGATGGCATGTTTGATTATGTTTTTGGTGTATTAGCCATAGGTGTATCTGAAGTGCTCCAGTTGATTGTATTATCTTGTGCTTGAAATTGAATGCAACCATCTAAGCAATACATCTCCTGTTATGAGGATTTCTGCATAGCCTACTGCAGTTTCTCATTATGTTTTTTCTTATTTCTACTCAAGTAATTTCTCAGTCAACACTTTCACTGGTGTTTGTCTGGGTTTCCGTCTTTTGGACCCTCCAGTTGCATTTACTGTCTTCTGATTCAGCATCTGCAGCCCTAAAATTGTGGTCAAATTTCCAAAGTGTTCATGCTGTATTGTCTTTTGAAACATATATAAGTATCAAAATGTGATGGTTAGGTTAGCTGTAGAATTTCTATCCTCCTCGGGGGAGCCAGACTGGAACAGCACCCCAGAACACTCAGGAGGCTCACTCAGCTCACCCTAGAGATGTGTCCAGTACCCTTGGGACTACTGTAAATATTAAGACATTTCAAGTTGATTAGGCAAGGATATCCTTCTCTTCCTACTTCCGAGGAATACCTGGCATTAATACGTACTCTTTACATTAGACGAAAATACTATCTTTTCCCACCTTCCTACTAAATTCAGTGTTAAATAATAGAATTAAATGAATAAAACTGGTACTTTCTGTAAAAACCTGTGTTCCTGATCAATCCTTGGTCATTGTTTATGTTTTCCAAATCTATGTGTGGACATATGCTGCTGGCTATTCCTGTTTGAGACAGAGGGTGGGTTGTCTCTCTTGATCAGTCTCACTCACCTCAGAGAACCCCTGAACTGACTCTGTTTACTCCTTTTCTGGCCTCATTAAAGTTGTTCTTGATTTTGCCACCTCTTCCTGCAGTTGTGCTCTTGAATTTTACAAAATTAAATCAGAAAAATCAGATATCAACCTGTTCAAAGAAAATAAGAGGAAGTCAAGAACGGAGCAGCTTCTGGGAACAATTAGACAATCTTTACTCCCTCCAGAAGAGGGCAGGAAAGGAGCATTTACTTCTCATCCACCCAGGAGGTTTGACTTCAATTTCTCCCTCGAGAACCCCTAAAGTCAAAAAAGAAATCCAACCCCCGGTTTCAGTGGGAGGTTTTTTTGTTTGTTTGTTTGTTTGTTTGTTTTTTGTTTCTTCAGTAATTTACCCTTTTCTCATAAGCTAGAAGCTATTGCCACATTTTTATCGAGTTTCTCTCTCTAAAAGGTACCTATGCAATACGCTCCAGAATGAATCAGATTCCCAAGTTCACTGTAACGTTTTGTCACTATCATTTGAAGACTATCTGTTAAGAAGATGTCCTTGGTTCTTTCTATGGAAAGCTTTCCTGCCATGTGAGCGCATTTTGGAAGAGCCCAGAAACTCATCGAGTTCTTCATAGCCCACAGCATTGTGAAACTAACTACTTAATTGCAAATAAGCTTTTGAAAAGGGATCCAAGATTATGGAGAGGCAGGGGATGGAAGGCAGGGTGGCCTTGCAATTGTTTGCTTAATTTTTCCCTGTAGCTGTGGCAGCCCAGGGACTATGTTGCCCATGTGAACAGTTGGCAATAGTACAATCCTGTGACTTTCCAGGATTCCCTCCAGGTTTCTACGTGCCATTCAAATACCCTTCAGAGCACGTCACTATGTGCCACTATTTTTTTAAGACTATGAATGTTAAAGATAACTCTACACAGAAACAAAACTGAATTTCACTACACAAAACCGTTGCCAATCATTGTATTTGGAAATGCTGGGAAAAACTGGGCTTTGATGAGAAGGAAGTTCATGGATCTACTGAAGTACTGAAGTTGAATAGAGATGATAGCAGCACAAGATAGTGTTTCATCCACAAACATTAGAATCACTGTGAACGGTTTCCCCACTGCGGATGGCTGACTGCTCTATTATGCTGGCCACTGGCCTCAAAGACCAGCTGTGCATTAGCATGAAATGTAGCTGATGTACCAGACATCTGAGAACAAAGGATATAAACTTGTACATTAACTACTCTGACCTTGGCTTTAGTTACATTTTTACCTATGTTTACTTATCTGTGTAATAAGCATAATATTTATCTACCTTATCCCATCACTGTGATGTTTCAGTGGATAATATTTGTACAATGCTATG
Organism: Eudromia elegans; assembly: GCA_003342815.1. Taxonomy (NCBI): domain Eukaryota; kingdom Metazoa; phylum Chordata; class Aves; order Tinamiformes; family Tinamidae; genus Eudromia; species Eudromia elegans. Next base: position 2,351,288 of record PTEX01000099.1, read on the forward strand.
CAATGCTAAGTATTGTATGATGGACCTGGGAGGTGGTAAAATACTGTTGAGATCAAAGAGAAGAACAGGCTAGACTCAGAAAAGGTAAAGTTGGTAAAGTTGGTGCCTTTTTTTAACCTCAAGGAAACTGGTGTGAATCAGCCCACTGAAAATCTAAACTTAATGAAGAAAAGGTGGAGACTCTCAGATAGGCAATAAGGAAGAGTAGGACTTCTTCAAGGCGAAGAGATGAGTTCAATGAGAGAGAACAAAAAAAAAAGCAAGATGTTGACTTGCAAAAAAAAAACAGAAGAAGAAAAGAAAAAAAGGACAAAAAAAGAATAAACACACTTCATTTTCAAACTCAAGCCTCAGCTATCTGAGGTTTGGCATGGCTGAGACAACATGAATAGCTTAGAAACAGGATGCAAAAGGGAAATGAAGAATAGTGTGAAAAATATGAACACATAACTTTGCTGGACCTTCAGTGCAGGAATCATCTTGTATCACCTTTGTACATTATCTAATACAGTGGAGGTCATTTTCTGAGATGGCTCTATGATACTAGCGCAGTATAAATGAAATAATAACCAGCCAGTAACATTCAGTATTTGCATCAGCTGATTGTTATCACAGCAAGAATAATATTAAGGTAATATGTCATACTTATTTTTGTCTGCTAGAGGCTGACCAGCAGTCATAGTTGCTGCAACAGATCTGGAATTTTTATTCTCATTTCATTCTCGTTTACCCATTTGTTAATTAGGAACACTAAATTCTGTTATAAAATAAAGTTAAAAAAATTTTGAAATGTCTTCATGCATGTGACTATGATTGACAGGAACCACATGACTCCTAAATTCAAAGCATATTTGGGGCAGTGGTCCCTTTGAACTTCTGAGAGGCTTTTTGCAATGCTAAGGGTAAAACAATGTAAATACTGAAATAAGATTTTACAATATTTGCTGGGAAAAAATAAACATATTTTGGAGAACTTTATCTTTAGCTGTCCTTAGGGTTTGCTTTCAGTGAATATTCCATTTGCAGCTCAATGAACATTCCAGAGACCAGATTTTACTTTATCCAGTGTTATCCAGTGTTGATCAATTTCAAAACATTTACACAAAACTCGATGCTCCTGGAAAGGTACATGCAGTAAAAGTCATCTTTTTTTTTTTTTTGCCCGGATTTACAAACACTCAACTCTAATGCAACTTTCACATGATTCAAATTAACATCAACATCAGAAAGAAGCCAGCATTAATCATTTTTCAAGCTGCTAATATGCAGAAATTGGGAGAATACAGAAATATGAATTACCCAGCCACTCACCTTGCCCACAGGTATTCCAGAAGCATGAGAAAAGCTATGGAAACACATTTGCTAAAGTGTTCAGGTACTTAATCTCATTGGTTTCAATCGAGTCAGGCGTCTAACTGCTGCTAAAAATATGGACCCAAACAATTCAAATACCATGCACTTTATTCAGGAACCATGCACTTTATTCAGGAATTTGTTCTTTAACAAGGATTCTAAAATATCCACTGAGGTTGGTTCCTCTCTTTTTCAAGTTTTGATCCCAAAAAGCAATTACACATGATTCATCACTAAGAAGGAATATATGCTGTGTGGTATTCTGCCAACCAGGCACCTGAATGACTCAGGTATTTTCCTGGGCAGGCACAGCTACCTTCTGCATCTCAGCCCTCACATTCCACAACATTTGCAACCATGTGAAAAATGCATGGTATTTCTCTGGATATTTCTCACCAGCCTCCCTGATTTACTAAAATTGGACTGAGGCTGAAGGTTTTGCAATACGAGGAAATCTTTGGAGAGCTTATAGAGCTTCCTTGGCTTAGTGCTGTTAACAAGAGACTGTTCAAGTGTATTTCCATTCCTGGTAGGTCCTCAGACTTGTGCAACATAAGGCAAATCACTTAACCTTTCCACATGTGATTTCACCTTCCAGTGAACTAAGAAACAAGATATCTCACTCCAGTACTGTAGTTTAATACCTGGGCAGCAATTCAGACTCTAGTTCTGAACAGTGTCACAGAAACATAAAATGCCTCCCATTGCACTGACTCAGGAAGACTTACACTTCTCATAGGTAGAATACTGCCTTTCCAGGGATGAGAAAATGTTTCCTCATTTTGCTGGGAAATCACTCTGGTGCAAAAACTACAAAACCCTAAATCACAGCCTCTTCCTCCTCCTGGGCAGATATTAAACAATACCAATTTTTCTGTCTGACACAAGAAGTTTTTGTCATGGATGGACTCTTGATTCACATTTAGTTTAAAGAATACCCCTATCTATTGCTCATCAGGAATGTAAATGCATGCACCTTCAGAATCCTATTCCTTTCATGCATGCCCCAAGTCCCCTGAAAGTCCCGAGGGCTCAAGGTTATGATATACTTGATTTTTTTTTGCCAAATAAGGATCATATAGCTGCTCAAAATCTTCTTATAACTTAGTATTCCTATTCTTTTCAGAAATCCATGCCCATCTTCTCCTCACTGGTGCTGCAGAACCAGGCTCAGCTGTGGTCACCAACACAAGAGACAACAGCATGGGGACTCCTCCCATGGTGAGTTAGTCTGGCTCTCTACCTTATCACAGAACGCCCACATTGCATTCATTTCCATCTCCTGCCTAATACAATGAAAATTCATATCTGTTTTGCTTGTATCACCAGAGAGTGTCTGAGCATTGTTTGCTATAAAAATTCTACCTTCTTGATGAATAGTCAGGTTTTTGAACGTGAAAAACCTTGAATGTGAACCTTGATTTGAATGTGAATGTGATATGTGAAAAACTTCTTACCTACTAACTGTATTTCCAGCTCCTTCTGTGCAGTTTGCCTATCTCCAACACTGTGCACCTGTAAAATCAGCCAAAATCTTGATCTTCTTACACACACTCAGGTAGCAGTTACTTTCAGAAGACATCTCAGTCACTCAAGCTCACGTCCTGGCCCATTCATATGGCCCACGTGGCCCACATCCTGCCATTCATGTTAGGTAACTTCAGAGAGGGAAGTGCAGTCCTTGAATTCACTTCTTCTCCACACTGCTTTGGTCATAATGTAGTCAAGGAACTATTCACAACCACTTACATCTTAAATTAAGAACAAAATTTAGGAAATTCCTTCTCAGATAAGGCCTGAACAGAAGGGAAGAGTAGAACAGCACTCTTGATGCTTTTGAGGACTCTGTAATAAGAGTATGCACTCACTTACTCAGTGAGACTATTTACGTGCCTTATGTATACATAAACATGTGTCTAAGCACAACTTTGTGTATTTAGTTGCATGAGAACCATATGTCATTTTGTAAGTTAGGACCTCAGAGTGTTTTTGCAAAACTTGATGAATGAATTCTCCTGACAGACAAGTAAGTATTCATTTCCTCTTGACAGACACAGATCAAGATCCAGTTTCAGTCTCCTAAGTCTCCTAATACACCTTTACAAAGAAAATATAACATACAGAAATAAATGTTTAACTGCAGGTATAACTGTGTCTTTAAAAATATTTGAAAAAAATTAATTGAGCTCCGAGAATTTGTTTGTATTCTTCTAATAATATCAGCCAGTTTCACAAAAGATCGACTCTTTCCCTGTAAATCTGACCTTAATTACAAGGTAATCGTAATTACAACTACAATCACCAATCACATGTGATCTGTGATCTGAACTGATTAAACAGATAAAATATGGGTTCTAAATTCCAACATGTTATCTTAAAATCTGCTTCTCTGGAAGGAATATGCGAACAGATTAGTATAAATAGTTACAGAACCACAGGATCTTGTTCTGCTTTCACATCAAAGTAACTCTGAAGTAATTCTGAAGTAATTCCATTAAAGTGAGGAACTTCTCCTCTTGGTAAAATTTTGATTCCTTACTGAAAGCCAAAATATCAATTACGTTGCCATAAAAAAATGAAGTGTTAAATAAAGTGCATGTACCATTTTATTACAGGTATCATTCTGGGTGCTTCAAATTCCCATTCTTCCTCATTGACTATGGATCACCATTAGACTAGTGGTGCGTGGATATTTTAGATAGGTTATTGCAAAAGCATTCAATATTGCAATCCTAGAAAATATATTCTATCACCTCTAAAGTTCTATGGCAGAATTTTAATGTATTCTATGTAATGTGAATACATGTATTCTATATAATGTGTACACATTGTATAAAACTCTTGTGTACCAAAACTATTTTTCAGTGCAATATCTCAATATTCCATGAAGCATGAAGACATTTTTTTCCCTAACTCCATTCTTTAATTGGAACTACTCTGTGTAAAATTTCTACTCCTGCAGAAGAAAAATTTCAACAGGAATATTTAACTAGATATCATGGTAACGTTGTTTCAAACACAAGATAAATTTTCTATTTTATGAATGCCTAAATATAGATATTACATTCACAGAATCACAGAATGGTTGAGGTTGGAAGGGATCTCTAGAGACCGTCTAGTCCAACCCCCCTGCTCAACAGGAACACCTAGAGCACGTGGCACAGGGTCATATCCAGGTAGATTTTGAAGATTTCCAGAGAGGGAGACTCCACAACCTCTCTGGGCAGCCTGTTTCAGGGCTCTGTCACCCTCACAGTAAAGAAGTTCTTCCTCACATGGACATGGAACCGCCTGTGTTTCAACTTGTACCATTACCCCTTGTCCTGTCACCGGCTGCCACCAAAAAGAGTTTGGCCCCATTCTCCCTACATTCTCTTCTCAGATACATATACATATCGATCAGGTCTCCTCTGTCTTCCCAAGGCTAAACAGGCCCAGTTCGTTTAGTCTTTCCTCATAAGACAGATGTTCGAGTCCCTTGATCATCTCTGTCGCTCTAATGTTAGACACGAAAAATAATATTCAGACTATATATATTACTTTTTAACCTAATGTAGTTAATAGCCACTGAAGTACCAAGTTACAAGATTTGATTTCCAAAGCTGTTGGACAACTCCAGCATTATGCATGCAATTTCCCATTATTTCCTCCCATTGCTTTAGAGGAAGGAGATATGGTATGAAAAAGAAGAGTTATTCTGACCAGAGCAGGGAGCTAGAGCTACCCTTAAAATATTCGTTAAGAAAAGGGTCTCCATGCAGCCTGGTCTTCTGTAAATTGTAAAGCCATAAGTCCATAATAGCAAGTATTTCTTGACGCTGTTGGAAAACAAACCCTTTACATGAGCATCGGAGCCTATTTATTACAAAAGTAAAATTCTAATCCTTCAGTGTTTGGAGAAACTACCCAAACAGTGATGAAAGTATTTGAAAATGTGCAGTCAAAAGAATAAGATTCCCAACAGAGGAACAACCGATCTTTAAAATGGAGCTTGGTATAATAGGGGCTAAATACTGCAGTTACTTATAAAACGAGGAAAATTAAGCCATTTCATAGAATCATAGAATACTTAAGGTTGGAAGGGACCTGTAGAGGTCATCTAGCCCAACCCCCCTGCACACACAGGGTCTCCTAGAGCACGGGGCACAGGGTGGTGTCCAGGCGGGTTTTGAAGATCTCCAGAGAAGGAGACTCCACCACCTCTCTGGGCAGCCTGTTCCAGGGCTCTGTCACCCTCACCATTAAGAAATTCTTCCTCAAGTTCCTGTGGAACTTTTGGTGCCTCAATTTGTGGCCGTTTCCTCTAGTTCTATCACTGGCCACCATTGAGAAGAGGCTGGCCCCATCCTCCTCACTCCCTGTCCTGAGGTACTTATAAACACCGATCAGGTCCCCTCTCAGTCTTCTCTTCTCCAGGCTGAAGAGGCCCAGCTCTCTCAGCCTTTGCTCATAGGGCAGATATTCCAGGCCCTTAATCATCTTTGTAGCCCTGCACTGGGCTCTCTCTAGCAGCTCCACATACTGGGGAGCCCAGAACTGCACACAGTGCTTGAGGTGCAGCCCCACCAGGGCTGAGTAGAGGGGCAGAATCACCTCCCTCGACCTGCTGGAGATGCTCTTCTTAATGCACCCCAAGATCCCATTGGCCTTCTTGGCCACAAGGGCACACTGCTGCCTCATGGTCAACCTGTCATTCACCATGATGCCCAGGTCCGTCTCTGCAGAGCTGCTCTCTGGAAGGTCGGTCTCCAGCCTGTTAGGTGTGTCTGGAGTTATTCCTCTCCAGGTACTGGACTCTGCACTTTCCCTTGTTGAATTTCATAAGGTTTTTCACCGTCTAGTTGTCCAGTCTGTCCAGGTCCCTCTGGATGGCAGCGCAGCCCTCAGGGCTGTCAGCTATTCCTCCCAGTTTGGTATCATCAGCAGACTTGCTGAGGGAGCACTCCATCCCTTCATCCAGGTCGTTAATAAATAAGTTGAACAGGACTGGACAAAGGACTGACCCCTGGGGGACACCGCTAACCACAGGCCTCCAAACAGACTCTGTGCTACTGATTACCACCCTCTGATCTCTGCCATCAAGCCAATTTCTAATCCACCTCACTGTCCACTCATCTAACCCACACTTCTGGAGCTTACCCAGGAGGATGCTGTGAGGGACAGTGTCGAAAGCTTTGCTGAAGTCAAGATCGATGACATCCACCGATCTGCCCTCATCTATCTAGCCAGTCACCCCATCATAGAAGGCTATCAGGTTAGTCAAGCATGATTTCCCCTTGGTGAACCCATGCTGGCTACTCCTGAGCACCWYCTTCTCCTCSATGTGCCTGGAAACAGCAGTCAGGATGACCTGCTCCATCACCTTCCCAGGGACAGAGGTCAGGCTCACCAGCCTGTAGTTGCCCGGCTCCTCCTTCTTGCCTTTTTTGAAGACCAGGGTGACGTTGGCTTTCTTCCAATCCTCCAGCACCTCCTCCATTCTCCAGGACCTTTCAAAGATGATGGAGAGTGGCTTAGCTACGACATCCGCCAGCTCACGCAGCACTCTGGGGCGCATTTTAGAGAGGTAGTTGTGCCTGCAGGTTTCCCAAGAGGGGTGAAAGAGGACCCTCTGTAATCATGTCTTATCTGCACTTCCCCACTACCGTACTCCCACTGGACACCAGTTGACTTCGGCTGCCCAGTATTGATTGTCCTGTCCATGTGACACTCCCCTTCCCCCCTTCTTGCTTAGTTTAAAGCCCTCCTAACCAGGCTGGCCAGCCTTTTGGCAAAGACACGCCTGCCTGTCCTGCTGAGGGGCATCATTCCCCACTAGCTGGTGGTTGTCAAACAGAGTTCCATGGTCATAGAACCCAAAACCCTGTGGTCACGACCAGCGGCGCAGCCAGTTGTTAATCTGTAATACAGGCCTTCTCCTCCTTGAATCTATTCCCCTCATTGGCAAGATGGAGGAGAACACAACCTGGGATTCCATACCCTTAACAGCCATCTCTAGGGCTCTGTAATCTTGCTTAATATCAGCCAGTTTTCTCGTGGCATCATTAGTGCCCACATGGTAAAGTAGCAGGGGATAATATTCACCTTTCCGGATAAGTCTTGAGAGCCTCTCTGTAACATCCCTTATTTGAGCCCCTGGCAAGCAGCAGACCTCTCTAGATAAGGGGTCAGGTCTGTGGATCGGTGCCTCCATGCCCTGAAGGGGGGAGTCACCCACAATGATCACCCACCGCTTTCTATGGGAGCTCCTTTTCCCCTTAGGGAGAGCAGCCTTAATGCTTGGACCTGACCGCCTCCCTGCAGATGGCCCCCTGGATGGGCTTCGGTCTATGTCCTCATCCGTCGCTCCCCAAGGTCCAGGGCCTTGTACCTGTTGGACGTGGGCACTGGTGGGGGTGAGGTGGGCTGGGGAAGGGTTCTCTTGCCACCCCAAACAGGGACCCATTTCCATTGTTGTTCGTCCCTTGATTCTGTTAGTTCTGCCCCCTCGGCCCTATGGTGAGAGGGTGCAGGATTTCCAGATGGAGTCAGGGGCTCCTCTGGGTGGCTTGCCTGGGAGGAGTGCAGAATACAGCCTCCATCAATCAATTTCTCTCTCACATTCCCTGATGGCCCTGAGCCTTTCTACCTCGTCCTTCTGCTCCACCACCAGGCTCAGCAGGTCATCCACCTACTCACACCTAAGGCAGGTGGTGTTTCTGCCACTACCCAGTAACCTGTACAGTCTCAGACACTCTCCACAGCTGCAGACCTGGACTGCTGCGTGTTTCTGTGGTGGTTCAGTCTGTGTGACCACAGTCTTGCTGGTGCAAGCTCTCTGCCAAGGAGACCACGGCCTCGCCTGATCTCCCACTGATGGAAGAGGCTGCTACAGCATTCTTTTGCACGCCTGGGAGGGGACTCCCTGCATGCCCTGCCTGCACAAACTGCTGCGCAAACTGAAGTGCCACACTCCTGGTTGCTCACACTCCCTGGGGGCAGCTTTTGAGTTCCCGTATGTGCTGCAGGCTCCGGCCCCACTGAGTCAGAGCCGCCTCAGGCTCCGGGCTCGGGACTGTCCGCACGGGTCGGTGCTGGGGCTGCCTCGCGCTTCTCGCTGCCTGCGCTCTCTCACTCAGCAGCTTTTGCCGCAGTAGTTCACAGTAGTTCGCCACTAAACAAGGAGCTCCAGCGCGAGCGTCTGCTCCAGAGCCCTTCCCTTCGAGATCAGTCAGTTCATATCTTGTATGCCAGTGAACTCCAAAACTTTGAAGTTCTAAGCAAAATCTTAAAAACAGGAAGAATGACATAAATTGAACAATAAAAAAAAAAAAACTCACAAAGTGCTTAACAGTTTTTATAAATGAGGACAAATGCTTATATACCTAAAAGGCTTCACAATTGGTTTTGTTGGGGGGGATGTTATTTATTTTGTTTTTTTTTTATTTTATGAATGAACTCTCTCTCTTACTTCTTTAAAATTGGGGGACTAAGACCAAAGCGCTTGTGAACGTCATTGATAAAGCATGACAGCATATCACATAAGCCACTAAACAGATCCTGATACTATTTTCCTGTGAACAAAACATGATAAGAAATCTCATGGCTGCTGTTTCCTTCAGCGTCTTTTATTTTTTACTGATTGACACAACACCTGTGCACCACACCATCCATAAGAAGCATCAAATCTGTTTCCGGTATTGACAACAACTGACAGAGACCACCAGGAGTTACTTCTTCATTCATCTATTTTTCTCAGACACCTCTAAAGAAATGTCATCACATACCAAACAAAGTGAGCTTCAAGCAGTATGTATGTTCTGATGATGGCATACAAGATCTCTTCCTCAGTCACTACCCTGTGACATATCAGCCATGACAAATGAGCAAGGCAGGTTCAAAGTACTCAAGCACAACTTTTTGGAACTACTACCCTCTGATCATCACTTTAGTTATGAATGGTAACTAGTAGCAGGACAGAGAGGAGAATTTGGATCTATTCAAACTAGGCATGATGATTCATGAGATGTATGTGCCCCCAAAACACCAAATACTGAAGCTATTTCTTGCACTAAGACACTAAGCAATTTCAGCAGTTCACTGTGAAATGAGGGAGCCAACAGGACTTTGCACGATGAAGTCAGGGGCTAGCCCCTGACATTATTTGTCTTGAGATAAACTGAGCTTTCAAAAATATGCTACTTTTTCACATATGTCGATCTCTGATGAACATTTGTGGGAGTACTATGCACATATGGGCAGGATACATTGACCTAGGGCTGGTGTACGGCATATTGTTTTGTCATGTGTGTCATGTGCAAATCATTTCAACCATTGTCAAAACCAAAAGGCAACATGAAATACAATACATCCTTACTAAAGCATTTTACTTCAGTAGTGAAAAATAAAATATTTCATTGAAGTAGCATGAGGAGCTCTATGTAAGTGAAATACATTTCCTAGCCTGGAAATTGACCAAGACACTGGGATAAATGCCATTACTTCTGAGAAAAGACCATGGACACTTTAGAAACCATAAATGATTAAAAGTTTGATTTCTCATCCCTGTCCAAATTCAGCCTCTCTAATAGAACAACTGCCCCTTAACACTATATGTGGGTGTTTGGTTCAATGCTGATTCAGAGGAAAGAAAGCTACCTACTAAGTCACCAGTGCCCTTTTTTCCAGCACTGGACTTTCTCTGCTAGTTGTCCGCTCAAGCCCAAACATGCTTATCTTACAAGAGCTGATGAGCACAGGTAAAGTAAGATAGGTAGCACAGAACGAAAGACTTGTGCATAGCAGTACATCAAAGAAATCTAAACTAGCTTTATTAGGTTCCTAAGGTTTTCTGCTTTATTTCTGGAATAAACACCATATACTCATCACAGGAAGACATAGCAGATTATCATCTGTAGATTATCATCTCAGCCCTTCAGCCTTTCCACAACGTGGTCTGCATGAGGGTTGTATTGGAGTTGCCCAAGCTCATGCCATGCAAAGGAAGCATTCATTTCTTTATGGAATACACAATTAGGAAAGACACAAAAGCCATGGTTTGTTTGATATTAATTGAATTGATCTGAATTTAGCCTCGATTTTAACTTGAACTCACTTAGGATAGCACAAAGAGAGGTTGCACTAGATGTAGAAGGTCTGTATTTGATATATGGCCCTAACTAGAAATAGGATCATCTTGGCCTCCCAAAGTTGGGAAGTTGATAGGATAAAGCAGGAGAAGTTCCTTCTCTTGTGTCATAAGGCATGTTATCATTATTTAAGCTTTCATTCTGAGACTCCAACCTATGTGGAAAAAAAAAAAAAAAAAAAAAAGCTAGTGAATCTGAAACTAAGCAATCCAAATGAAGAAGGTGCAACCCATTTCTCTTTCTCTTCTTAGCAGCAGACTACCTATTCTTCCAAAAATCCAGTATCCCACCATATCCAAAGTATTCTATTGCAATGATAATTTGGTTTTAATTCATTTGAATTCATTGATCCTCACAGATATCTGGTTGCACATCTCAGCTCACCACACTGTATGACATCAAATGCTGAAGGCTGATGGAAGTCTAGAGATTCCTTTTCTGGATTTCACCTAAATGGTATAAGTGAGGTCTTGTATTTGTAATCATTCCTGTTATTACGGCCTCTGTGTGCAGGTATAAATCTGACTTAGGTGACATTATTACTGAAGAGCAGGATACAGCCCAGGAAAGGGTGCCTTTGTCATTACATGATTTGTTTTCATGACCCATTCAGGTCCCTAAAGTTCATCCACTCAGTTCCTTTTGCTGGAAATTTCAGCATGTCAGATCACTCATGCACTTAGTAATAGTATTTTACATGTACGTTGGACTCTGCATTCCAAGTGCAATGCAAACACAAGCTCATTCATCTTATCTTTTTATCTCATGACAGTTACCTGCAGCTAAATTATCAACCTCGCAGACCTTTCAATATGGGAATTATTATTTGACTAGCTATCCATCTTAATCACCTTTAAGGACTGGTGAACAGACTCCATTTTTAGTTTTAACAAACAGTTCCAGTAACTTCAGTGAAATGTCTCTAGACTCCTGCTGCTGAAGTTAAGAAGAGGAAAATCTCTGAGAGAATTTTATTTCCTTTTTTTCGCTACAAAGTTGTTCACTCAGGCCAAAACCTATTTCAGAATTTCAGATACAATTGCCATTGACTTCATAGAAAATGCAGTCAAGTATCTCTGTACAAAAACTGGCACAGGGAATAACGCAGTAAGGGTAATATTGAACCAACTGGTATTGCCGCTACCTTTACTGTTTGCTGTGCTGTCCCCCAGACTTCCACAAATCTGTCTGAATGAATAATGAACTCAAATTAAAACACTAGAACTATGAAAATAGTTAGATTGATCTGTAGAGAGAACTACATCTTGGACATCAAAACATTTGTAGATTTAAATGATAGTTTTTCCCCAGGGGGAGCTGAGTTAGATCTGAATTAGAGCATGAAACAAACAGCAGGTGTTGTTGTATAGAGAAGGAGAACATGAGGCATATCAAGCACCCCTTAGAGATGGTCTAATGTCTGAATACTTTCTTTGCAGTTCTCTTTAGCCTGCATAATGTTAAAAACTTAGGTGCAAAGGCAGTACAGCAAGTGGGAGGGACTCTTTAGAGATGACAATAGTTTTTATCCATGATGAAGATAACATTCAAGTTGCTCAGTACACTGAAACTGGGAGGAACAGCTGTGTCTACCCCAAAATAATTTAGGGATTCCTATAATAATAACTGAGTTTCAAGTGTACGACATTTATTTATAGATTTTTTACCTTGAACTGGTAGCTCATTGGTTTCAAAGAACAGACGTAAATAAACAGTTGGATTTACTGTTCAGATGCAAGATTTCCTAAGATGAGATACCTTACCGAGAGCTAAAAGTGATCCAGGCTGTATCAAGAATGATATTTCCCACTTTGCTGAGTAATAACAATTACCATACCAGGCACTGTGAAGAGATCTTATGGTGTATAGAGCTCAGGTCACTCAGGCCCAGTGAGGTTGAACTCTTGAGTGGAAGAGCTGAAAAAAAAAAAAAAAAAAAAAAAAAAAAAAAAAAAAAAAAGGGACTTCTAGGAATTTGTACACAGACCTAACAGAAAGAAACTAAGATCATGTGGCTTAGTTGGTATACTCAATCTAGTGAAAAAGAAAGCTGAGTAAGGATATGACTTTCCATTCTGAAAAAACTGGTGAAAATTACTAGGGAAAGAAAAAAGCGACTTAAGCTAAAGCATATAAGCCAACCTTACAGAAATGTATGCAGAAAATCAGAAGAAAGTTTCAAACCATTATGAGAAGGAAGAGTTCTCCAGAGGACAAGCAGGACAAAAGCTTTCTACCTAGTTCCTCACCTCCCTCCCCGAAAAGATTGAAAAGTTTGATCAATATATCGAAGGAATTATACTTTCCTGTGTCATCATGAAATAGGACTCACTTTGGATGGCATTTCCAAGCCTATTGCCTGTGTTCCTCCTGTCTCCTTGGACCACACTAGATATTTTCAAATTAAATAATGATTAAAAACCTTAGTCTTTAAAATTAATGCTGAGCACTGGAATGACATATCAGAGCAGAAAACAAAGTGCTCCAAGATTAAGTTTTCATCAACCTAAGAATAAGAAAACACACAGTTTGAAGGATGTCTCATTAGCTATCATATATTCCATCACATATTTTCTCTTCAATACCCTATTTCATTCTAGCTAAATGAAGAAAATAAGCACAGTAGTAGTTCCTAAAGCAACTTCCAAGAATCATCTATCAGAAATGAAGTCTAATGAACCATTCTGCACAACTCTGGGTAGTCTGGTTCCAGCAGCAGTTATGGTGTTGCCAAAAACATCAGCTGTGTTATATTGATGGATTTCTAAGCAAGGCTAATTCATGCTATAGGAAACATATTTGGAGATTTTTCTAGAAGGTCTTTTGCAACCCATCATTTTTAGTTCATGTTACCAGAAGCATCTCTCAAAATTTCTGACTTTCCAAAGTCTAACTTCCACATTGTATTGCAGCACTTTCAAGTTTTTGAAGGTTTATCAGCCAACAAGATTTAGTTTTCTGATTTTCACTTAGTACTTTGTTGTTATAGAATAAGAACTATAGCATGAACTTCTGCATGAACTTATGATCCACAAAGAGTAATAGTACCAAGAACTACAATATATGAATGCTAATTACCTATGCTTTTGAAGTAAAGTCTTCAGTTTGCCTTCTACCACAACAAACTTTCTGTATGATATCGGGTTAATGCATGTTACTTAATTTTACTATTGAAATCTGGCAGTTGAATTTAAATCCCATAGGTTTAGGTTCTACAGCCAGTCCTCATTTATCAAGATATTTTCATCAGAATTTCCCAGTGCTATACTGCTCCATGAAGCACATTTTTTTTCTATCGCTTCTGCCATTTTGCTGGTTGTATGGCGCAAAATGCATTTTTTCAGGTATATCTAACCATAGTTCATTATAGAAATGAATGGGCAAATTTAACTCATTTAAAATTCATTTTAAGAGGCAAACAAATGTGTGGAGAGTATCCACTCTCTCTCAACTTGTTTCTTCTTGAGAGACACTCCATGGTTATGTTTAAGTCATTGATGTGTGTCACAGACTCGCAGACTCACAGAATGGTTGAGGTTGGAAGAGACCTCTAGAGATCATCTAGTCCAGCTGTGTCAAGACGAGGCACATGAGTTCTCCGCTGGTATCAGAGAGAGTACTTACGGCTCTAACACAGTTCTTGAAGATACTGAGAGAAGTATGAAGCTCTAATGAACATCTTTAAAAGGGTGTATCCACAGCCACTAAAATAGCAGTTTAACAGCTCCCTTGCCCACTAACCTGCTACGATTTGAGATGGCAGTTTTAACTCTTGTAGAAAGGCTCTTCTCAAAAACCTTTGCTTTCAACCTGATGGGAAGCAGATCTGTAGAAATCTCAGGTAAGAAAGTTTGTGTAAAACAAATCTTTCAGTCTTACACATACAGATTTCTGACACCTGAGTTACCATTAATACCCTGGAGTATAATGTCTGCTCAGGAGCCTTGAACTTTGTTAGGTGGCTAAAAGAAAAGCCTGTAAGGTGATGTCCTGCCCAGGCATGACCCTCTATTCAGGCCTGGAGAATTAGGTTGGTACCAAAATTAGCTACCATCTGCTGAAATCTACCTTTAGCTGCCAGCTGCATTTTGATGCCTGCTGGGACGGATGCTGTCTGCATACAAGACGTAACTCTCTGGCAGCCTATGTCCTTGCTACTCCATCTAGTACTGTTATTGCTGTCCTAGCCTTTGATAAGGCCAGTGCCGGAGATAGCTACTGTACTTTCAAGTCTGCCTTCAAATAAGCGGTTACCTTTCATCTTTGTTTTATCAGCAAGGACAGAATCAGATGAGCCTGACCACTGGCTGGCTAGTAAGTAATAGGGAACTTGTTGAGTCCCACAAACCCTTGAACCCTTTTGATCATGTCATATATATATATATATAAAATACAGTATATTATCAGTTTAGATTTTTCTGTCTATAAATCTTATTGTGCAAGGAGCCTGCAAGGGTCAACACATGGTGCATGCATATGTCAGCAAAATGCCTGTCTGCAAAAGGATTCAGCCCTAACTTGACAGGTAAAACAAACTCTTTCAGCCCTTTGTTCTTTCCAGTACCTAAATATGACACCCTAATCATTTTCTAAACATAAATTGTCACCAAGATAAAGTAAATCTTCTAAAGGAAGAACATTCACATCACAGAAAAATCTGGTAACATATTAAAGCAAAGAAACTCAAAGTTCAGGAAATACTTGTTTTTCTCAGAGCTTCCCACTCTCCTTTCTCCTAGCATTTACTATGCTGGAAATTCCACTTCAAGATTTCTTAAACAAATATAGCCCCGTCCTTCATATCCCCACACAGTTGGCCAGGTATACTGTGAAACCTGAAACCTATTTGCTTTGTTCCAACTCTTTAAAAGTACACAGACACTGAAATTTTGCTAAAAAACAAAGAGTTTCCTGTGAATAGCTTTCTACTTTATATGGCTTACAGCTACAGTTAGGGTCATTCATGTTTAGAAATAATTTTGTCCTCGTCAAAAGAAATGAAGAATATCATTATGTTTCAATTCAGTTCACAATTTTCCATGTGAGATGATGAAGGGGTGTCATTGCTTCCTTTGTCCCTTCGGGTGGCATTACTTGATATCCAGTAGAGGCTCTTCGGCTCTCTACTCTTATTCTCGTTACACAAATCTGGCTCGTTTATCTGAACACTAGCTAGGAACCTAATATTAGTTTTTTCTCTCATGTTCATAGCACAGTTGAAGTCACCCACATGAAATGCCACCACACTAAATCAAGAGTCAAAGAGGAGGAGTTTGTTCTTCTAAATAAGGCATGGCCTTCTTTCAATAACAGCATAGCATTTATTATTTGCCTTTAGAGAACAAGAGATGGTTTCTTAATTGCATGTAATTACATGCATAGACAGTATGAAAATCTCACAGACCTCTGAGCATTATTAATCATATGATTTTCTAAGTGATTTGTGCACTTACATGAAACATCAAACTTTGAGGTTGGCCATCAGTCATTTTTAATCACATGAGCCAACAGCATGATAATCTACATTTGTTTGCTTTTTGTTTTACATTGCTCTAACAGAATGGAGGGCAACAGTTGAAAGTCTAAACTAGGATTGGAGTTATAGACCTGTTTATTTGTAATGTTCTGGGGTCCAGCAAAAGCCCTGAGGCCTGTAGAAACTCCTCAGAAAATACAGTGCTAGCCGTGAATAACTTTCATTCTAAATCAAGAGTTGCAGAGTTGCTTGAACAGAATACAGCTTACAAATGCTCAAATATAAATCAGGCAACAATACAAATGAACAGTTCAAATACACAACACAAATGCACTAATGTGTTTGGTATTTCCCCTTCAGGGAAGAATGCTACAGTGCCAAAACATACATTTAGATACCTAAAGACTTTTATAAACATGCATTTCTCTTTTCCCTTTATTTCAGGAAGCTGAGATTTCCCAGATTTAGACTAAAACAATAATTCCTGATGGAGATGTTACTGAAGATGGAGGGAGAATGAGAAAGAGATGTAGAAGGGATGCCGAAGAAATAGAGCAAAAATGTGAAGGAAGAAGATAAAGAGAGGGAGAGGGTTCGAGGAATGATTTGCAGGAAGAACAGTACTGCATACCATTGTGCAATATTTTCTAACTAAAGAGCTCAAATACCTGCTTTGACTTATGCCTAGAAGAATAGATGTCACACCTCAACACGACCTGGACAAGCTGCCTGCTACTTCCATTGTGCTGACAATGAGCACAATGAGTCTGACACTATCAGCCTTTTTTGCTGTCATTCTGCAGTCTAACTGCAGTCTAACTGCAGGCCACTGCCTGGCCTTAGGAATAGGCACAAGCTTTACAACATAGAGGGTAGAAATAGCAACAACTTCCTCTGCTACCATTCTCAGACAGAGCACACAAGTGCAGAGGAAGAGGACAGGTGATAAACATGTACCTGAGTAATATGCCCGTGACAGCACATTTATTCTGGAAAAAAGAAAGAGGAGCTAATGACCAATGCCTGAACTGAAGCCATAAAAGCAAATGCAGCAGTACAGTTGTACAGTTGAGATATATGTACTTTCTTGCACTTCCAGCCCTGAGCCTACTTGCTAGGACTTCATTCTTTTCCTTTCTCCAAAGACTGTAATATTTCACACTATGGTAGACTGATAGGGATTGTATTTGCTGTATAAATATTAATGGCTGTGTGCATCGAGCTTAGAAACAGCACATGTCCTTGAATTGGAAGCCACAGGTCTGTCCCTCAGAATCGCATTGGTACTTCAAAGATGTGAATGAAACCATTGTTCCCAAACAGAGTTTTGGAATTTGCTATCTTGTAGAAGATACATGGGGTGAGGTAAGGGACTGAAGGGTAGAGTGTTGAAAAAGGGAGAAAGAGAAGAAAAGGAAGGGAAACTCAAACTTGCCTGAGCAGGGACTCATAAAAGTTGCTTCCCATCACAGAGCTTTCGATAGTGCTGAGTTCTCTAACTCCACAAATGCCTGGCTCACCCTTACAAATTCAGACAAAGTGTTTGGGGTAGGAATGACAAATTGGGAATGACAAATGAGAGCCAATAGTTCTGTGTGAGAGGACCTTAGTCTTGCATGCTAAAGGTATGAAAATATTTTATGTAGGACACGCTTATGCCAGAAAAAGCATGAATGGTTTCAACGCTAATGAAAGAGGGACAGAAGCCACCATCCTGTATTAATCAGATACCTCTCTTGAAAAGAAAAGGTGGTCTGCAAACCATAATCTTGCAGCAAAGCCAGGCCGTATAGCTCAACTGTGACAGTTTTCATAGAAATCCAAGTACCCCTTGAATCTTTCCATACTGGTGACCTTGTATTTAGCCAAAGTTTGGGTGGAGTTTTTATTTGTTTGTTTTGTTTTTAATTTTTACTTTTCTAGCATTCTTCTTTAATTCAGATTAACTTCAATACCAGTCTAACAACACAGACCAGATGGAGACAAAAAGATAATAAAACTTTTTCCTTGAGAAAGTGAAAACAAAACTTCATCTGCATAAATGAATTGTAAAGAGCTATTGTTTTCTTCCAAAATTGTGCCTAAAATTAAGGTTAAGAGACATCCTGCAAACCAAGGACATTGAGCATAGTGAGTCAAGTCCAATTACAGATACTAGATTAAGTCTCCTCATGCCAGTCACTGGAAAGCAAATAAAATGCAGTCAGTCTTTGAAAACTGCCAGCTTTTTTTTTTTTCTGGTCATTTGAAAACAGAAATTGAGAAGCTTGTCACTTATTACATTTTTAATTCCTATGGTCATTTTCCTTCCTTTCGCTGATAAAAGTTACCTACCTACAGAAAGAAAAAGCAAGGCATTCTTAAAATAGATCAAGGTGGGGCAAGTAGTAAGAGGTCATTGAATATTGAAACACTGTACTTTTAAACATTTCTGTTATTGAATAAATATAACTGATTTGGCAAAGTCCCAATCACAAACTATGCATTATATCCACCAGGTCAGTCCTCTCCTTTAAAATCCTAATTTGAAGCTATCAGACTTGCAGTTCATTCAGTTTATTTTTGGCAGAGCCTTAACAGCATGTGGGGTTTGGCCAGCCAGTGGGTGACTTTCACCACTTTATGTTCTCTTGATCTTTTATAACTCACTGCTGACCATAATGTTTTGTTTTGCTCTTTTAAAGTAACTGTAGGTGCAGGTACATAGTAGCTATTGAAAAGCAATTTACATACCTTAACTGCACTTAGCCAAAAAAAAAAAAAAAAACAGCCACAGAATCCAGCTAATCACAACATGAGGGAAAAAAAGAGGAGGCAGCAAGGTGGGGCAGCACAGAGCTGTGTATGCTTCTGCATGGCAGAGTTGTGTCCTATGCCTAGAGCAACTGCCCACAGCCCATGCTGCGTGGCAAGCAGTGCCAGCCGAAATAACCAGATGATGAATATTTCTAGCGGTTTTCCAAAAAACAATATTCTGTCACTCAGAAACTGTCACTAGTTCTTCTCAAGCACTCTTTCCTATGTCTGCCCAGTTCTCATTATTGTTTTCTTCTGGACCCATAGGAAATTAGATACATAGAAAGAAAACACGCTCTTGGCAAGACCAGGCTTTTTTCAGAAGAAAGAAAAAAGGAAGAAAAAAACTAATTCTAGCAAGCATGATTGTCACCAATTCCATCTTCTCTGTCACTTCCTAGGCTTGTTTTAGTGAAGAGAGTTTCTGTCATGGCCTACCTTATCACAACTCCACTAAAAAACGCTCTACTAACAGACAAAAAGAAAATGTACCAAAGGCTAGAGAATAGCTACAGGAGCACTGCTGTAAGTTCATGGATTTGCCAACCTTAAGGGAAATATGGTTTTGCCAGAAAATGCCACAGAGGAGGTTTTTTTCAGTGTTTGCCTTGGGCTGTAGAAAGAGCTTACCAGATTGACAGCTTTTCACAGAATCACAGAATGGCTGAGGTTGGAAGGGACCTCTAGAGATCATCTAGTCCAACCCCCCTGCTCCAGCATGAACACCCAGAGCACGGGGCACAGGGTGGCATCCAGGTGAGTTTTGAAGATCTCCAGAGAAGGAGACTCCACCACCTCTCTGGGCAGCCTGTTCCAGGGCTCTGTCACCCTCACAGCAAAATTCTTACTCACATGGACATGGAACCTGTGTTTCAATTTGTACCCATTATCCCTTGTCCTACCACTGGCCACTACCGAGAAGAGTTTACCCCCTCCTCCCTACAATCATCCCTCAGGAACTTATACATATTGATTAGATTCCCTCTCAGCCTTCTCCAGGCTAACAGGCCCAGCTGATTTAAGCTTTTTTCATACGACAGGTGCTCCAGTCCCTTAATCGTGTTTGTTGCTCATCGCTGGACCCTCTCTAGACTATCCTGTACTGGGGAGCCCAGAACTACACACAGTACGCCAGATGTGGCCTCTCCAGAGCTGAGCAGCAGGGTAGGATCACCTCCCTTGACCTGCTGGCAACGCTTCTGCTGATGCAGGCCAGGATTACACTGGCTTTCTTGGTCACGAGTGCACGTTGTTGACTCATGGTTAACTTGTTCTCAACTAGGACTTCCAAATGCCTCTCTGTGGAGCTGCTTTCCAGCAGATCAGCCCCTAATCTGTACTGGTGCCTGGGGTTAATCCTCCCCAAGTGATATCCTTTTCCCAAAATATCCTTTTCTCTGTGATATTAGAACATCTGGCAGTAGAAACTCCTAAATCCTTTGCTTCATTTAGCATCTTAGATCATCAGAGCTGTAATTCTGCCAGCTTAAAAACACCTCCAGCTTTTTTCTCTTCCTACAGCATGTAGGATTGTACATCATGTATCAGTGGTCTCAGTGCATCTGCCAAGTGCAACCTGTCAGTCCTTCTAATGACGTGTCAGAGTTTTAGACTCTGTTGAACTGCTTGTAAAGTGCAAGCCTGGCAAAAGCCTAACAAACAATATCCTCTAATTCAGTAAAAAAAGCAAGTTCAGAGGCTGAGCTTTAAAAACTAAATAAATACTGAAAATCTATGGAGCTCTGATGAAAACTGGTTTTTAATGTAGATCTTGCTTATCCTACAAGGTTTGAAGATAAATTTGCCTTTGGTTTTAAAAACACGCATTTCAAAGATGCAGCAAATCCAATTCTAGGGCTCTTAGTATTGGATCAAAATTTCCTAAAGGAATGAGGCACAAATCTGTGGTCTGATGTCACTGTGTTGATTCTAATTTGTTTAATGAAATCTATTTGTTAATCATCTGACCAAAATCTGATCAAGGTTCGGCTTTGTGGTAGACCAGAAGAGGTCTGCATAAAGGATGGCATAACTGCAACGATATCAGCACATCACATGTTCTGACTCCTTGGGTAGAAAAGCCATTGGACACCCGTGCCTATTTCAGATAGGCATGAGTAATCGTGTGGTGCAAATATCCAGTATTAATGATTATGGAAAGGCAGTCTTGCTTTGACAGCAATTATGGACAAGCAATCAGAGGCAGAGCTATGATCCCTGTTGCATGAATGTTTTCCCAATTAGCAAAGCCAGTCAGTGTCCATTTGATCTTTAATGTTCCCTGTCCTGGCCCAACCACCCCTTCTCATTAATGTGCTTCAAGTCATATACCCTTATTTCTGCCAGCTGAAGGACTCATATTAAACTGAAACAAGGTTTATAGAAAATGCCCCTCTAGAAATACTTTTAGTGATCTACTCATGTATCTATATCTAATTTAAAATGCTTGCTTTTAAAGTATATTTTGATTTATGTTTATTTTTAAATCAAAAAATCTACAGCACAGCACATTAGGCCTTGACACAGAAAAGGATATTTTCTGTGGTAACTTGTTCCTCCTCCTTCCTATCTACGCATGTGCTCTCCCTAGCCTTGTTCTTCAGCATTTGCCATTTCAATTCCGTAAGCCACTTAAACTAACTGAACAACAAGTCGCTCAAATGGGTTATGCATCTATAATATGTTATCAAGTTAAAGCAGCCTAGGTAACCCAGTCAGATTAGCAATTACTGATATATTGGGGAGCTGTGCCTTTAGGATGCATTTCTTTATTTCTATTTAGCCTAATTCAAGAGTGAACTGCTCTCAGCTGTCCTCGAGGCAATGGGAGCAGAGGGCACACACACTGGAAGAATCACAACTCCCCTTACAAGGCATAGCATCCATCCAGCACAATCCATTTAATTTAGAGCTGTCATGATGCCGTCCTCATTCCTGCCAGTAGCTATAGGTTTTTGTCATTTCATTTGTTCCAGTACTGTGCTCATACCATCCCAAGGTGAGCAAATTCAGCTTGCCAAACTGGAAGGAAAGCTATTCACTCACATTTTTGAAGGGGTTTCCTGCAGATTTAACGGCTCATCATGTAGATGGGATGTAAAGAAGGAGTATGTGGGGAAGCAGAGCAGCCCTGGTTCAATTCAGCTGCAATCTCTGTAGGACCCCACTCTTTCTGCAACTACTCCTTGAAGAGACACTTAGGATTTACCTCACTCATAATCATAGGAATGTTAGTGCTGGAATAGTACAGTGACAATATAAGACAAGACAATCATTACCGGAGTTTTTATTAGAAACATCCAATGGGATGATTGTTAACTCAACTTTCCACAGGATTAGAAGCCACAGCTCTGTTCAGCCCATACAGAAGAAATACACATTTTCTCTCCAACTTTCTGTGCATGTAACACATTTATCAGGGCAAAAATCTGCTAAATACTGAAAATGGAGGATTGAAATAGTATGACATGGAATATAATTTAAAATAAATAACAGAGACTAACATCAAGTAAGTTATGATTTTTTACATACATCTGGGCAAAACTCACAGGACTTTATCCTGCTTAAATGAAGCTGATGCATAATTTTGAGTCTGATGCTCCCTGGGCTAAACATCTTAGGAATGTAGACATAGAATTTAGCTCCAACTTGCCACAGATCAGATGAGATTTTACTGACAAACAAAGTCAAGTGCAGTAATAAACCAGATTTGTTATAAAAGGAAAATGCCAAATAAATGAAAACTCATTCTATAAATGGATCTAAAATATTATTTAAATAACTTTTTTTAAGAGTAATTATAAAAGATATGGAAAGTGAGGGACAGATATCCAGTCAATAAAATGGCTTCCTGATAATGCTCACAATTCTAGCAAAAGACATTTTTATAGAAGTAAAGAAAAAAATTACAAGCAAGCTGAAAAGAGAAATGAAGTGTGTTATTTTCACTGAACAAAAGTGCAGAAAGTAAACAAAAAGCACAGAGGGAAACACAAAGATTAGTTCAAAATGTTTTAGCTGTAAGTTATCAGCAGCATGTTTGCCAGAAGTTTTAACTCTCTGTGTGTGTCTCTGATAAAGGGAAATTCATTTGCATTTTTTTTTTAAGTGCTGGAAGCACTCCAGTTGCTGGCTCTATTTGTATCACTGTCTTCTAGATTAGTCTGATGCTTTGCATAGCATGTGCGTGTCTTTCTAATAAGCAAAGACATCCAGAGAGATCAATCCCACATAATGCCACGGGAATGGAAAGCCACATTGCAGAATTGAGTAAGCAAGCTCTGCTGGTCATTGTTCTGCAATATTCTCAGCAATACCAGCCAAGGAAACTTCTATATAAGAAGGGCACATACTTTTGCAGCACTCTTCTGAGGGTTTTCACTACAGCACTAAAACCAATGTTGAAAGCTTTAATGATTAGGTGATTTTTTTTTCCTCTTTGAGTCACAGAAGTGACTTTTGTTGTATATTTTACCTGCTTAAGCAAACAGGCAGTGCTATTTGGTGTATTTCAGGGGCAGAACAGGAAATTTCTCACAACATTCAGTAACAGCAGAAAATACTCACCACATTGGCAAGTTAGCAACATGGATAAACAGAGGAACAGATTGGCTATGTTGCAGGTAGGCAATCTCCCCTCCTCCAATAAGATCTGCCTTCTTAGGCTGGGTCTCTGGAATCCCAACAGTGCAGTTAGGTCAAGAGGGATCCTCATGCCTGTGATATTTGTTCAGAGGGCATGACCACTTTGGCCAATCTTTCATGTGAGTCAGCTTTAGCTGATCCATGGGAAAATTCCTTTGTGTTGTCAGGCAGGGTTTGCTCAGAGTTTCAAAGGATAATCCCAGTGGAAGGAAAATGCTTCTCAATTTTAGCAAATGTAGGTCAGCTCTTCAACTAAACCTAGTGCAAAGAAAGGGATCATTAATTTTCCTTGCAAGTCATTTTAACAAGTTATTTGCACTTTCTTTTATATGCTGTTCTCTTACTGGAATTTGCATCTTCACCCAAATCAAATGTCATGTGGAGAAATGCGGTCAAAATAGATTCAGAGTAAAAATGCAAGTTCTGACTATGGAGTGAAAAACTAAAGAGCCAGTGCTGAAGACATTCACCCATTTGGCAATCCTATCCTCAGATATATACTGCCTGTTAGCTTGAACAGGATCCTATGAGCTTGATTTGATTTTATATTCAGTGGAAGTAGGGGGAGATTTTCAGTTATTTCCATAAAAAAAGAGTTAGACTAAGAATAAGCACAATTTGTGTAACTATGAAAAATGTTATTATCTCTCCATATCCTAGGCCTAACCACAGGTTTCACACCTTTTTCCAGTGAAAACATAAGGACAGAATTAGCTCCTTGCATTCTATCTATATGTCATCAGAATAAAAGACTACAAATTTCTTATTTTATGCATTCATTTCTGTCAAATAATCTCCCTTCATTATAGTCACACATTTTGCTCCTCATCTTGAAGTACAGAGCATTGAAGAGTTTTAGTGAAGCATGCCATGAATAGACTGGGAAAAGTGATAAGTCAATGTTTCCCACGTTACTGAACAAGCAAACTCTGTGTCCAGAGAAGTCTTTAGACAAGTAAGAGGCAGCAAAGTCAGACTAAAATCAAGGTGAATTACTTTTCATCCTCCTTTCGTTCATTTACATGGGCAGCATCCAGAAAGCTCTGCACAACTTATTGCTGTGGAAAAGCTACTGAAACTGAACTGGGCAGAGGTGGCCCAATGGCAACTGCCTAGATCTTCATCAGCTGAACACCCTGTGAGAACACAGGTCATGAGTAGGAATGGCAGATGAAGGGCTCACCTTTTTCTTATGGAGTCTGGGGAAACGTAGGTCTTATTCATCCTTATGGCCCTAGGCACCAATGCCATATAAATAAATCATTGTATCTGTAAACACTTGCCAGATATTTAGAGCCATTCTGCATTCTTAACAGTGAGGGTGACAGAGCACTGAAACAGGCAGCCCAGAGAGGTGGTGGAGTCTCCTTCTCTGGAGATCTTCCAAACCCGCTTGGACACCACCCTGTGCCACGTGCTCTAGGGGACCCTGCATGTGCAGGGGGGTTGGACTAGATGACCTCTACAGGTCCCTTCCAACCCTAGCTATTCTATGATTCTATGATTGCATCTGCAAGCTTACAGCTTATATTATCTATCACTGGTACCTGAACAGTATGGCTGTCCACAGGTGATAATTCAATGCTTAATGCTTTAATTTTATTTAAACTATTAGCCAGAGATAGAAACTCACTCATTGAGGAGGAAGAAGATATATCAATCTGTATCAGATCCATGCAGAAGACTTCTCATACTCCTCACTGTGCTTGGCTCTGTCTACATGATGAGTTTCGAAGTGAGCAACTCATATATCAAAACCTGACTTGCAATTACAAACATCACCCCCAACAACATTTACTGGTGATTCTCGTATTTGTATTGTCTGCACAGCATCTGTTTGTTTACCCTGTTAGGTTATAAATGTTATATAGGTTAGCCTATAGCAGTTAGGTTCATCTTCTTTCTACCCTCTTATCGATTTTGAAGTGGGTATCTAAGTGGACCTGACTAGTAGGGGTCAAGGAATATCTTAAGGTTTGTGTCATAAAAAATGTACTGAACCATTTTCCCTACTTTTCCTATCCTTGGAAGTTCACATCTGCTCTAGGAAGATTAGGCCGCATAATGCCAAAGCCAAAAACTACTGTACGAGAGATGTAAAAGTAAATACCAGCACTGCTATGACCTGTCAACAAATAAAAGTAAAGTAAAAATGCCTAAGTAATATTTTTAATGAATGGGTTTTGTGAGGTCAACATATCCTATTTTATAGAGAAAGAAAATTCTTCACAGAATATACAGTTAGAGTACAAGATCTTTGTAAAAGGTGTAAGTCTAGAAAGAACTTCTAGTGTATTTTTGTGTCCCTAAAAAAGTCTTGATCATTTCTCCATGATGAATCATCTCAAGTCAGTGTTAGGGGTTAGAAAGAATTCATATATGGGCCAGCAGAGCACTTCTCCACCAAGATGAAGAAGTTGAGAGCATCTACAGTAAAAGAAGAGCATGAGAATTGGTTCTTGACACAGCAGTTAAGCCACAGCCCCTCGGCTAGTATGAGTTGCCATAGTCCATTGATTTCAGTGGACAAAGCCGAGAAGAAGGGAAGAATGTACTATAATCAGTCATGTCAAGAAATAAGTTACTAAGCAGACTTTTTTTCCCCCAAAGCACATTTCCAGTCCTTTCTATGAAGGTAACCTTTAAAACGCCTTCAAACTAACTACAGCAGAAAGTCTGCAAAGGTGAGATTTCTTGGCGAAAAACAATCAGTCACAGCAACTCTTACTCTTTCCTTCACCAAGCTCGAAATCTTCAGAAGGTCGCAAATACAAGGTTCACAAACAATTCCTGAATCACATATCAGACTCCACAACCTTACCAGATCAAGGTGGTTCAGGGATTTGAGTGCTGATCTGGAGATCACATGCTATGAGACATACTGCTCTGTTATGGACCTCAAGAATGAGCTTGGACAAGTCACTCCAGGAAGGCACAAAAGTTGTCACAGACAAGCAAGTTACTGGATATCAACTGAACTCTAAGAAAAAGCATGCTCTTTTAAAAGTCCTCCACAAAAACTTGAGATACAGCATTTCACTTCATACTTGCAGGAAACTCTTAAACGTTGTGATAACTTTCCCTGACGTGATAAGTCATGTTAGATGAACAGTCTGGGAAGATTTCTGATAGTCTGCAAATGCACAGAGCAGAAATCCCACTAGATGGCCCTCTGCCCCTTCATATACCTAAAATCATGACCTGTTAGGGTTGTACTCAATGATTGATCTGTAAAATGGGATTAGTAAATGCTTCCCTGTTACAGGGAACTGAGGGAAAGAGGAATATTTGGATGTTTGAGATATTTGGATCCTGCAGTAATGGAAGTAAATAATCACCTCCTTTACATGTGTAGTATCTAATGGTGGATCTGTAATAAAGATAAATTCTTCACATTTGTTTCTCAGAGGAGTCTCACTGCAATTTCTATTGCATTTTTTTAATGCTTTGCTTGCTTGCTATCCTAAGTCTCCGTGCATTTTTGGCTATAGGCTTCTTTATCTCAAAGATGCCATAGAACATCTGTCAAGGCACCTTCATTTAAGCAACAGCCTTAAGAAGACAGGTAAGAGTGTCTTGTGTGAGACACTTTAGCTCATAGACATTTGGATAATAGTGGATAACAGGATCTAATTCACCTGAGTAGACCAAAAGACTCTACTTCACCAAGCTTCTGGAGAAATTAGGTTTCCAGAGGCCTGGAGAGTTTTTATTTCCCCCTTATTTTTGTTCATATTATAGCCTGGGACTTTTTTAGCAATATTAGGGAGCCAAATTCCTTAAACCTGCTAGAAAGGCACTTCTCATTCTATTTACAGCCTACCTGGAGGTAACAATTAATAGATTAATCGTAAGCTCATTCTTTTTTTCGGTCCAGCTTTGAACACTAATGGAGATGGAAAAGTTATGACAGGGTCATATCATGCTAAGCTCTATGTAAATTTTACATGCCCAGACCAGCATATTGCTTTAAGCTGAAATATTTTCACAAAAAGTTTGCCAGCACCCAAGAAGTGAGGAAATCTCTAAAATCCTGGTTATCATATGTTCTGGAAGGGACAGCCCTTCAGAGTTTTTTGACTTTGTACTAGATGTGAGTGGGACCGGAAAGCAGGAGGTTCACTCAGCACTTTTTGTTAAGGAGTCCTCTTCTAAGGGGTCAGTTTGATTCCTCCCACTATTTCTCAGATAGTCCTTTTTCTCCTCCCTTCTCCACAGTAGTATGTAACTACTGGGCTATTAGGACAAAGCCAGAAACTTATATTCCTGGTATTCAGTTTTCTAAGATCCCCTCCCAGACTGGGCTTAGAGGTGGAGCAGGCCAAGTGATGCCTGACATGGAAGAGTATGCCAGGAACTGATACAGTGGAAGTTTTAGGGCCACTCTGCAGAATTTCTAGTGCCACGTGCAATACGCAAGGCCGTGCCCTTGGAGAACAGATGTACATGAGGGCACGGGGCAATGATGCAAAACAGGCACTTCAGAATCTCCAACTGCCTGATGTTGGGCTTCAAAATCAAATGCATTGCTCAGTTTCCAAAGATATGTGTGCTTTCCTTTCCCTGTTTCTAGATTTAAAGGCTAATGTCTGTTTTACTCCTTTTTTTTTTTTTTTCCAAGTAACCTAGTAACAAAGATAAATACAATACAGTTATATCTTGGTAAATTCCCAATCTAAGCTATCACTTTCTCTAGCCTGAAAACACAAAATAAAATTTAAATTTGTAAAAGTTTTGGTTTGATTAGTAGATATTTATCTGACAATTCATCAGCACTTAAGGTTTCATGTAAACTTTAAAGTAATTTGAATTCATGAATTATGAAATAAAATAGTATAGAAACAGAAAACTTTATAGACCTTCTTCAACAGAAGCAGCAATATTTCCATTTATTTTTGTGCGTTTTGACTGAACTTTTAAATTGTGCTATATGTTCTAATTTTTGTGTTTTGTGTTAGAAAGCAACATCTGTTCCTGTGTCTATTAGAAGCAAAGGGTTTTGTTTTCATTATTGTTTCAGATAAAACCGGGATCAAAACTATTTATTTATATAGCAATCTAAAAAATCCATATTTACAGCTGAGAAAATTCTGTCAGACCAGATTTGTCATACACTGTACACTTTATTTTTGGACTAGGAAGCTAATAGTAAGTAGAGAGATTTTTTTCCCAGGAGAAAAGAAAGATCAAATGTTTTTGGATGTCCCTGGAATTAGACCAAGTTTTGAATCAAAAATAAAAAAAGATAAATCATGGGAGAAAAAACAAACAAATAAACCACTATGCAATTACAACAGGCACATTGGTAACAGCAATTATTTCCATTGTTTTTTATTCACCAAAACCCAGATTAATTTGTATTCACGTGGGAAGTTTGATTTGCATCTACCTAATAGCCAGACACCTGTTTTGAATGTAAATACTGTAATTTTTCATTCACTTTGAATTCTGCATCTCTCTCATGCTTTATCTTTAGTAATCAATACTGTAAACATTGTAATCCTAAGAGTAAATCCTAAATAAAAACTAAAGAATAAGTCTCTAAAGTGGTGGTAATGTACATTCTTTATTTGATTGAGAAACCTAACTGCAAAACTTATTTTTCATCAAGGAACAGAAAAATTAACTCTGATATTCAAATATTTTTAGTGAAATAGTTGATATTTAAGTTATGGATCACTACACTGATACCGATCAATTTTAAATAAGTTGATGAGAAAAATTTAGAGATGGTTCCACAAAAATTTCTGAAATTCCCAAACATATTATTTTCTAATGAGTAGTGAAAATGAAAACCTTTGAAACATTCTGCTATTTTAATACACTCAGAGATATCAAAAGTTAAAGCTAAGCATTAAAATTGTTTTGTTCCAGTAATGCTTTTTTTTTATTATTTTTGCACACGTCATGCAAAAGTCCAATGGAATATTTTCTCTGGGTTTTTTTTTTTTTTTTTTTTTTTTCAAAAAAAACATGACTCTCCTATGGAAACTTAAGGCCTGATAACGCAAAATATAGTGTTGCGTTAATCATATCCGAAGGCTCAGTGCTAGGATGGGCAAGCATTTTTGTTGAAATCTAAACACAAACCTGACATCATCCAAAAAACATGTTACAACGTTACACGTCAATAAAGTTGTATTTTACAGCAGAAACTCAAATTCAGCACAAATTTATGATCATAATTTGTAAATGAAGAGAATGAAAATGCATCAGCTAAATTATTTCTTCTACCTCTGTTAATGTTCTGTCACTGAATATAGAGTTTCAAACATCTTTGTTGAATCACATTCTAACATGTGGAATGCATGGAATGGCGTCTTATGACATCAGGACATGAAAAAGACTGAGGTAGTTAAAGAAAATATTTTTGCAATAATTCTTTTTTTTTAATAGTTATTTCATTCTCCAATTTGTGTTTATAAAACAAAAATAAAAAATTGTAGAAGTAGCTTGATTTGGAAACTCCACACACTTTCTGTACCTTGGGGGCAATGCAGCTTCAGCAACGATTCAATGCTACTGCCTGACAACAAGAGAGAAGAATTTATTGCTTGTCATTTGCTATTTCATAAGCACTTCTCTGATGGAGGAAATAGAAAAGATGCTTTAATATTCAGGCCCACTAATGTGTTTATCCTACACTAAGATCTGCTTACCAATTCAAAACATAATTTATGTGTAAGAAACGTGCTCTTAGGGGGAAACGTTGCGAGATAAATCTGCTAAGATTGTGCTCACTCGCACGCATCCACTTTGAACAACACTCAAGAGAGCTGAAGTGGGATTAGTGTATAACCCCTAACACATTTGAATTAGTCATATAAAAAAGTATTGCTCAAATAGCACATTTGCTTAAATCTACATCTATTCCAGGTCACATCATGTTCAGTTCCCTCACAATCTGAAGCTCGCATTCGACATTTCTCACATTTGGAACCTCAACAAGAGAGATTCGTCTTGCATTGCCTGGATTGCCTGGGTGAATGAAGGGAACACCAGGAGAGGATGCCATTGCAGGAGGCTGAAGCTTGCTAAATCAGTGATGTCTGCAGGAATGATAGCTTCTACCTCACAGCCTCAAACTTTCAGCTTGCAACTGAAAAGACAAGCTTTCAGCAAGCCACTGGCAGAGTTGCAGCAATGTAGACCATATTATAATAAGCAGCATACTTATTATAGTAGTATATATACTTATAACCATCATTTTTCATACAAAGAAGAAAGCATACAAGGAGAAGAGGTAAAAATTTCTCTAATTCCCCTCCCTTCTAGGACCCTGATTGCAGTCTCTGTGGATTGGTTTGGTTGCCCACTCCCAAGGCCAAACTTTTCTATGGTGCTGATATATAACATCCAATCAGACTTCTGGGAAACATTTGTGTGTGAAAAAGCTGCAAGGAGCCTTATTGGGAGCCTTTCCACTTCCCTTAGGAGCTGCATTTAGATGCAAGCCTTAGTTCTTGCCTGAGCTGTCCCTATTCCTGGCCAAAGATTCAGACTTTGACTCAACTTCAGATCTACCTCATCACCCCAGATTCGTTCAACAGTATTTGAAATGTTGGCTGACCATGTCAGAAGGACCATGCAGGTGTGATCATACCTGTACTGCCCTTCAGATTCAGGTTCTGTAGACTGCACCCATGACAGTGACATCCTGCCGTGTGTGCCTTCCATCACCTTCAATTCCTAGATCAGCCTCCCTCTGTTGCCTCCAACCCTTTCCCCCAACTGTTTTGCTATTGGTACCCAGCTCACAGCACCAGCCAATGGCAAGGGCTCTTGACAGAGAGTGACTGAATCTAGTTTACTTCCTTCTCATTTTAACTGGCTTAAACACACTGTTTTTAGGGACCTGTTTCCAAGAAGAATTATTGCATATTGCACTAAGAGAGGAAAAGATTTCTTTATTTGTCCTTTCTATCCAAAATGTGTTGTTCCATGGAATGTATCCTCGAGAGGCATGTCCTGCTCTTGTTTATGTGACTGAGGATTTGGGTTTTTCATCACTATGATCTAGGGAGATCGCAATGAAATTTTAAAAAGATCTCAGCATTAGGCAGTAGTAAGAAAGAAAATGTTCTGAGGAAAACCAGAAGCCTATGAGCTGAGCTAGTTGCTGATCCAGTAGCAGTTTCTGTTTTAAGCTGAGCAAGATTTGTTAGTCCTGAATAGACCTCCGGCGGTCTGTAAGGCATCAACATGAAACCCGAAGAAAAACAAGCAACATAGTCCAGAAAGCAATGGAAAAGCAAAACTTATCAAGCTTGCAAGGACCAGTGAAAGTCACAAAAATGAGGAAATTAACTCAGTAGCCAGTGTCTGCATGTTCCCTTCCCTTTGAAAGTGCTGCATGGGTTCCTAAGCAACTGAGACATCCCCAAAGTGACCTTGACATCACTAAAGCATGTTGGGAGAAAATTAGAAAGGTGAAAGCTCAGATGGAACTCAATCCAGCCACTGTTGTAAAAGACAAAGCAAAACAAAAAAAAACTCTTCCACAAACACATTAACAAGAAAAAGAGGGTCAAGGAGAATCTTCATCCTTTATTGCATGTGGCAGGGAATATTGTCACCAAGGATGAGCAGAAGGATGAAGTATTAATGCCTTCTTTGCCCCAACCTTTAACACCCAGATTGGTCATCCTGAAAGTACTTGGTCCCCTGAGCTGGAAGGCACCTATAGTGTGAAGATAACCCCCCATAATCCAGGAGGAAACAGTCAGTGACCCACCACTCCACTTAGATGCCCACAAGTCTATGGGGCCAAATGGGATCCGCTCAAAGGTTCTGAGGGAGCTGGCAGAAGTGCTCGCCAAGCCACTCTCCATCATCTATCAGCTGTCCTGGTCACCGAGGAGGTCCCAGACTACTAGAGACTTGCCAGTGTGACGCTAATCTACAAGACAGGTCAGATGGAGTATCCGGGAAACTACAGGCCTGTCAGCCTGACCCCAGAATCAGGAAAAGTTATGAAACAGATCATCTTGAGGGCAATCACACAGCATGTGCAAGACAACCAGAGGATCAGGCCCAGCCAACTTGAGTTCATGAAAGGCAGGTCCTGCTTGACCAACCCGATCTCCTTCTATAATCATATGACCTGCCTAGTGGATGAGGTAAAGGCTGTGGACATGGTCTACTTAGACTTTAGTAAGGCCTTTGACACATTGTCCTACTGCCTTCTCCTGGAGAAGGTAGCAGCTCATGACTTACACAGCTGTGCTCTTCACTAGGCGGGAACCTGCCTGGATGGTCAGACCCAGAGAGTAGTGGTGAATGGAGTTAAATCCAGCTGGCAAAGATTCACAAGTGGAATTCCCCAAGGGTCAGCGTTGGGGCTAACCTTCTTTAATATCTTTACTGATGATCTAGATGAGGAGGCTGAGTGCACCCTCAGCAAATTTGCAGATGTCACCATGCTGGAAGGAAGAGTTGACCTACTTGAAGGCAGTAAGGCTCTATAGAGGGATCTGGACAGGCCGGATAAGCGGGCTGAGAGCAACTTTATGAGTTTCAACAATGTCAAGTGCTGAGTCCTGCCCTTCGGTCACAACAATCCCATGTAGCACTATTGGCTTGAGGCCGAATGTCCCTTGAGCACTGAATGTGAGCCTGCAGTGTGCCCAGGGAGCCAAACATAGCCAATGGCATCCTGGTTTGGTCAACAGGACTAGGGAAGTGAACATCCTCCTGTACTTGGTGCTGGTGAAGGCGCATCTCAAATACTTTGTCCAGTTTTGGTTCCTCATTACAAAAAAAGACACTGAGGTCCTGGAGTTATGTTCAGAGAAGGGCAACAAAGCTAGTGAAGGGGCTGGAGCACAGACTTTATGAGGAACATCTGAGGGAGCTGAGATTATTTAGTCTCGGCTCAGGCAAAACCTTATCACTCCTACAAATACCTCAAAGGAGGTTGTAGTGAGGCAGGTGTCAATCTCTTCTCCAAAATAACTACTGAGTGGAACACACCAGTTTGTGTCTTTATAAATAAGGGAGTTCCCCCACAGTGTGGCTGATGAGTGGGACAAAGGAATAAATGCAGGGGGGAGACTGAGCGGAGCCAGGAGTGAGGGGGACAAAGGAGTCAGGGGACCTCAGGTGAGAAGAGCTGGCGGGAGGCAGGAGTTTGGTGCAGGCGGCCGGGCAGCCTGTGACTCCTGAGTACCTTGGCCAGTGGGGAAAAGGAGAGGGTTAACCTCAGCTGGGAACGTAGGATAAAAGGGGGGCTGCGACCTCCAACACCTTGAGAGACCCACAGGGATATGCCCAGTGGACTCCCCTTTTATCCAAATAAAGTTTTAGGACTCCTCTGTCTCCTTTGTAGACATTTGGTTCTTGATTGCGAGATTTTCCACAGAGCAGTATCTTCTGCTTTCTTCAGCTAATACCCACATTTTTTTTTCTAAAGACCAATTTCCAGTATTTTTTACATTGTAGAGTTTCTCACATTCTGTGTATATTTTAAGTCTGAAATTGCTCTGGTGTTTCTTTCCTGTAGCATCTCCTAATTCAGACACAGTAGAAGTAGATATTTCCTTTCATGTGGTTACTGATCACACGGGAAAAAGAAAGCTAGTGTATACAAAAACTTTGGCAAGTGACAACTTAAGTGCAGAATTTTGTAATGCTGAATCTGTGGGTGTACTTCATATTAAACTATTTCCAAAACAGGATGCTGCACTGTATGTCTAATATCCCTTTCCTATCACATCCAAAAACATTTTCTCTACTGAGCTATGAATTGCATTGAAAAGTAGTAATGAAATGACGAAAAGACAGAATTAGGCACAAGTTTCATCTATTTTCATCCATTTTCATCATTTCATCCAAAGAATGGGCTTTAGAATTTAAGTAAAAAGACCTCTGGCAATGAAGAAATGAGCATAGACATTTTTATGAACGGAGTGGAGCTGCTTAACCCTTACTGGCTTGTCTTCTATTCACATCACTCAAGTCCCACCTTCCTGCCTTAAAAGGCATCTCGTTCCCTGGCAGCAAGACAAGTATCTGTTTGATGTCAGCACCCTTTCACTTGCTTAAAAACATCTTTTTTTCAAGGCCGTAAATTGATAATGACTACCACATTGAGAACTAGCCAATTTCCAGCATGAAAGATGAAAAATGAGATCAGAGAGCTTGCATGCTGTATTATGTGTAGGAAAACGCTTACGTAAATCAGTGTGGCTGTAGTAGCTTCCTAGATGAACTTTAAATCTTATCATATCATTAAATTTTATAATCATTCGTTTTTAAAGTAATGCAAGAAAAAATAAAGGTCCATTCGCCAACTTGGTGTAGTAATATGTTTATAGTATGAAAGAGAAAAGAAGGCTACTGGATCATATATGAGAAAATGCAACTAGAAATTCCTTTGACATTGCAAGCTGCACCCTGTATTGGGGGGAAAAAAAAAAGCAACCCATATATTTACATAGTTTAACCTTGTGAAGTACATTGAAGTACATTGCCAATTTTCCACGATTGCTGCAGCATTTCCAAAGATCTTCTAGTACATAGCTTTCAGTAAACTTGATAGGATTCCTGGGCATTAATTTGCAGAAAAATATGGCAATAGTGTGCTTGTGGCTGCTGACAAATACCCTGCTGAAGAAAAACCTTCCTGGGATTTTTAAGGAGCCGTTTGAGAACAGGTACACATCTTTCAGGGAATATGGGTGGGTACTGGGTGCTTAGCACTCTTTTCATCTTTTACCTCTTTTTTTTTTTTTCACTTTTTATCCTTCTTTATATCTCCTTCCTATAATGTGCGATTATAAGTCTCCCCACTAACACAGTGAATTTGCCCCATTCTCTCCTCTTTTCTAGTCCTAAAGCGCTAGCTATGCTTGGAAGGTGAGGCATGTTCTTACTATTGTATCTGTGTTGAGTAGTTACCCGTGATTGGTTTGTTGAATAATGATTAACAATATTTTGCTCTTTGAGGCTTTTCTCCCCTAGAATATTACAGCATTTGAAAAAAATGGATTGCTACTTTTTAGGAATACAAATATAGATTTACCAGGAGATATTTTTATCCATAAGCACAAACTGAAGTGATACAGTTTTCAGGTTCACCTCATGGAGGACTGCAGTTGCTTTCACAATCCATCTGTGACAAACCCCAAACCAGTACTGCCGAGTGGAAGGGAAGCACAAAGTAATGCAGGTCTACGCTCATAGGGAGACAAGAGATTCTTCTTTTTATTCTAGATCATTTGCTCTCCCATATTAATTATGACATTTTTTTTTCCCCACATTCATCAGAAAGTGGGAAGAATGAATCTTGCTTCAAGGATGATGAATGGAAATTGGAGCTCATTCAGAAAAAAAAAAAAATCAGGGCAGCACTTAAGCTGAGGCATAAGTGCCAGCCTGAATGGGCACAGAGTTAAGGCTCTGTTTAAATGCTTTCCTAAACAGAGGATATTAACACCTACTCTTTCACTGAACAATATATTATTACTAATGGAAGTAGCCATTTGGCTACTGTGCACTTACAGAACTGAAGAAGAGAAGACTCCCAGCAACTTGCCAAAAGAACCATTCTAATCTGAAGTGCTGGTTTGGAGGACAATGGCATGAGGTGGTGAACAGAAGGTTGTGTAAG
This sequence comes from Eudromia elegans, assembly GCA_003342815.1. Lineage (NCBI taxonomy): Eukaryota > Metazoa > Chordata > Aves > Tinamiformes > Tinamidae > Eudromia > Eudromia elegans. The sequence continues at coordinate 2,387,295 of PTEX01000099.1, forward strand.
GCAGGTGAGGACTCCTTTTGGACTCGGAGAGTAAGGAATGCCTTTTGCTATTGAAAGATTAACCAACTGATGATCTGAGGCAGAATGGTTACACTTATACGACAGAAGAACAAAAAATTGGGTTATTGGATGGTAAGGTGAACTAATTCTCAGTTACTAAAATGTGTAGTTTTGTGGTAATTTGTTGGAATTGACTACAAGGAATATTCAATGCATGGAGAAAATCAGGCTAGTTGTCTTAATATTTGGATTTAAATTACATATGAATTTACTATGAAAAACAATAAACTATCTGTAAGAATTAAGGTAATCTTTCCTTTAGAAGGGGATTTATCAGCAGGGTCAGAGATGACCACTGTTGGGATTAGGTTTTGGGATAGGATTTGATTAAAATATTGCTGTGCCTTTACTTTCAGAAGTTTTCAATGGAACCTGAAGCTGTGGATAGAAGTTCTTAAAACAGTGAAAATACTAAGAAAATACAGTTATGCATTGCAAACTCCTTTAAAGTCTATGTGATATGACAATATTCTTCAGACTGTTTTCTTAGCACTCAGATTTAAAAATTTAATCTGACAATTCTGTTATCTGAAGGATCAGATTCTGCTCTTGAATTCCTGTTGAGCAGTACTCTGTAAACAGTCCCAATACAGGTCTCCATAATGAGAAGGGCATTGCTCAGTGTGTTAGGATAATACTGTTAAAAATGAAGCTTTCAATTCAATTATACAGTGCCACACAATCACATTTTTTGGGTTTGCAAGACTAATAAGAGATGCAGCATGTAAAGCTATACTGTGCAATTTTGTGGGTTAATGTTTGTTTTCATTAGTGAAATTAAATAATGATTATGGGATCGTAATTTTTTTTCTGACACTCAGTATTTCAAGGAACGTCTAATTGCAGATCACCTTATATGCCCAAAATATAGCCATGAGTTTTAACCTAGTGTTTGAATAGTTAAAAATGTTACATCTTTAACATTCCACTTAAATAGCATTACAAATCATCTGATGTTCAAGTAAGGGCTAGTTTTAGTTACTGAGAGATGACAATAAAGTAGGGGCATTTAATTTCTAAATGCATTTCCACACTGAACATATCAGCTTCAGCAGATTACATGTGAATCAAGCAAATACTAACATTATTCATTCATAATTGTGAACAGTCAGGTGTTCTCACATGAGCATGAATATTTCTGAGAAATTTCAACAAGGACCTGTCACAAAAATAACCACCTAATCTCTGCTTTCAAGGTAAAGGGAATGCACCTGCTGTGTTGGTATATACTGATGGAAAGAACCTAGAACGAATGATGTGTTTTGCATGTAGTCTCTGATGAAATCAGGCATATATTCCTGTTTCAAAAATACTTAGAGATCCCTGATTATTATTTATATATTTGTGCATGTTTCATAATTATTTGAAGCATTTAGACTTTTTTAAAAGGCATTTTTTTTGTTTGATAATGAACGAACATACAGGATGAATCTGCTATCTTTTAACAGGTCAGCAAGGCAGGGATACCTACAGTATCTGTAAGGGGCAAAGAAAAGAGGTGATCATGAGTTCCATGAATGGCTGCATGCATCCATGAGAAGGTTCAAACGAACTGCAGTGACCTGCTGAAGGCAGCAGTGTGGGAGCTGGCTGGGTGGGAAGGCTGACGAGCAGTGAGCCAGGGAAGAGAGAAGTGAGAGCTGAGAGCGGTAAAAAACAGATAAGCCCACCCTGTTGGTGAAGCAGTCGGAGCAGGACAACACAGTGCTCTGGCCTGCAGGCAAGAACCTAGGGTGGAATTATCCCAACAGGATGCCTATTTTATAACTCTTGTGTAAGTCGTCATAGGAGTTGGGCTAGGAAGAATGGTTTTGTTCCTTCTCTGTAACTATTGGTGGTTGTGCCTAGAGTGTTTGAACATTTTGTTCTGGCTTGTTTACCAAAACCACTTTTTGCTAATTCATTTAAAACTGTGTTTCTGAAAGCCCAGTGAGGGCTACAGCCTCTAAAGACTGACATACTGGGAAATTGCAGCATTTGCACCTGATTTTTAGGTGTATCTCCAATATTTTTTCAACATTATCCCAATGTTACGCTAAGTGAAAAGAGACTGTTATGCCATAGCACACACAGCAGTGCCTTCTAGTTTGGTAGGTTGCATTGATAAACTGGGTGCATGAGCAAGATTGACAGAGGTCATATGTGTACTGCTTCCAGATTCTGAAGATCTCTCCATAAGTCCACTTCCCTCTAATTTTGAAAACTATTTCCTTTTTACTTTTTGCGCTAATAATGATCACTTCATTCATGCTGCTTACAAACACTTCTCTGCAATTTTTGGACAGTAACCCTTCCTTCCTTCCTTCCTTCCTTCCTTCCTTCCTTCCTTCCTTCCTTCCTTCCTTCCTTCCTTCCTTCCTTCCTTCCTTCCTTCCTTCCTTCCT
>PTEX01000099.1:2389758-2432679 GCA_003342815.1 Eudromia elegans
CCTTCCTTCCTTCCTTCCTTCCTTCCTTCCTTCCTCCCTCCCTCCCTCCCTCCCTCCCTCCCTCCCTTCTCTCTTCCTTCCTTCTCTCTTCCTTCCTTTTGCAAGAGCTGAGATTCTCACTGTATTACAGGCTTCGGGAGCTCAAGATTGACCTTCTATAAACAGTGCTATCAGACCTGCAAGACCATAGTAGTATGTATGGTCTTATGCAGCACGTAAATCAGGGGTGTCTCCATAAAGTACTGGTGTAGATGGTACCCAGTGGGTATGCTTTTGTTGCCATTTTTATTCACAAGAAAATAGATAGAAACTGAAGGCATCTATTATTTCATGAGCGGTGCTCGGCACATTGTAGTAGCAAATGCCAAATTTTCATCTGCCTTTTTTTTTTTTCCTTCTTCTGCAAACTATTTCATTAGATATTTAGATATTTAGCTATTTGGTAGCAGTTGCTTAAATGATTTGTTAATATTTTGATTGTACGAGGCCTTAATTATGCCAAAGCCCAGAGTTATGAGGGATAGTAGCAAGCTGCCTTTAGGACACAGCTGTCTGAAAAGCTACCCCTTGGGAGACTGTCTACGCAAGAGTAATAAACTGCCCAGGAAATCCTAGGGCCTTTCAGTTAAAAACATTCATTACTAAAGGCATGATCACTGTCCATGATCACTGTCCATGCTTTCTCATTCTGGTATTTTGCAAAATAAATGGACAGGCTGTATCACTGGTGTTTGTCCAAAATGCTACATTTGGAACAAATGTTAAGCAGCTGTCTGGGGCAGGGAATTGAGAGCAATAAAATGGTGGTAGGAAATAAAGCTTTAGTTTATCTTGTGTGAGAAACAGTGGAAATGGCTAATCCTATCTCTTTTGGACCTCATAGCAACAACACTGACAAATGGATGCAAGGTATTATGTTAAAGCATTATATCACTGGAACAAATCCTAATTGCCTAATTTGCCACGGTGAAGATAGGCAAAGCTAGATTCTGATCTCTATTTTCCTAGTGTAAGTTAGGAGTAACTACAGTGAGAAGGGGAGGTCCTCAAGATATAAATTGACATAATTGAGACTAGAGTCTGGCCTATTTCTCTGTAGCTGTTTTTGGAAGCAGTTGTCTACAGAAATTAAGAACATCCCATAAATCACTGGTAATAAAGTGGTTCTAGACTTCAGCCTCCATCTGCTTCTAACTATCCATCTCTGTAAAATTGATGTTTCTTTATGCAGCTGTTTTGCATTCAAAGATATTCAGTTGAATGAACTGGACAATCCCCCATTTCCTGCAGCCTTGGAGAAGCAATGATATTTGTGCAGCACAGGAAAGCTGGGTAGAGGCAGCTTGTGAAATATCAGTCAATCAAAAATGGGACTCTACTAATGGAAATCTGCTAAACATGACGTGCTCATATCTCATCTATTTATCTGTAGAGAGAAAATGGTGATGGGTGTACAGTGACATATTTTGATGTTTATGATGATGGACACAATGCACTGGATAGAACCATAGCATAGTATCTGCATGGATGTAAATAAATATCTCTTACTCATGTACCTTAAAAGGAGATCTGTAGAGGGATTTGTTCCTCTTTTTTCACAAAAAATGGATTTTATTGAAAAATCCCACAGCATTCTAGCCACAAAATTATCTGAGACTGCTTTGATTTTGGATGCATGTCCCATGACCATGATTATTATGTTAATTTGATATGTTATTCTGTTAAAATTACTGTAAGATGATGCCTACAATGGGTCAGACTATTTCTGATCGCTTAAAAGAGCTATAGTCCCACTAGTATTACTTCAAAATGGTTGAAAATGTTGTTCATGTCTCCATTGATATTAAATTGGAGATCTACTGTTATGATAAACTTCTGATTTACTGGACTATTAAGTTTGTCTAAATTCAACATATTACTTGAGCATAACTTTTGTTCTCTTTTCTGTAACCTTGGATAGAATTTTACTAAAGCGAATAAATAGATTCAGTTAATCATCAATCCAAATGATTTTGTTAATATGTCTTAATGAATGTGACAAGTTTTGGTATATAGTGTAATGTTTATAATTGAGAAGATCCAGTACGGTTTATCCATAAGAAAGCTAAGAAACAATTGATCGTGGTTAGTGTAGTAATACCAGTGCAGAGAAAGAACTCTGACAGCTAAAACAAACAAACAAACAAACAACCGCCCTGTAACGAGCCTCTGAGCTTACACAAACTCAGATAAGATACAAAAGTTTAACCTGAAATTAATCAGCCTCTGAAAATTCTGCTCTGGTCTGTGTGTTATGCAGGAGGCCTAGACAGATGATTACAAAGGAGTATGCTGATCTGCTAAATTAAGTGAGATTACATTCAGCATTTCAGTACTTAAGTGTTGCAATTTGTCTGAAAATAGATGGACAAGTTTTTCTTCATACTTTATAGAAAAAAAAAAACAGTTTTATGTTTTGGTTATTTCTTTTAATGCATTGTTTCTTTTAATTGCCAGCCTCCAAAGATGACTCTTATTTTTCTTCTGTTCTAGAAAACTACCTTTCATGTATATAAAGCATTTATCTGAAGACAGATTGCAAAGATAAAACTTACTGCCACTACCAATACATGCCCAACATGTTAGCTTTAGAGACTGTGTAGTAAGGTCCTCATTTGTTCAAATAAATTTAAAATTCTGAGTATATGAGGTTAACAACAGTCTAATTTTATAGGCTGCAAAAAAGACTTCTATTCTCCCAGCTAATGAATGATTCAAACACAGTTTTTGAAAGAATTTTTTGATTTGTAAATACAGTTCCTTGAACTTTTCTGGTTTTTTTGGAAAGGTCTCTCTCAAATATTGGGAGATCTGTTTTCCATAGTGGCTGGTGATAGGACAAGGGGCAATGATTTTAAGCTGAGGCATAGGAGGTTTCATGTTCGGGTGAGGAGGAACTTCTTTCCTGTGAGGGTGACGGAGCCCTGGAACAGGCTGCCCAGAGAGGCTGTGGAGTCTCCTTCTCTGGAGATCTTCCAAACCCGCCTGGATGCCACCCTGTGCCATGTGCTGGAGCAGCTGGTTGGACTAGGTGATGTCTAGAGGTCCCTTCCAGTGCTAAAGATTCTGTGATTCTGTGATCCTGTTATTGCTCTAATCACCAGCTAATCAGAGCTACAGAAAAGATTGGGTAGCTGCTCTGTGTAAAACTTATTTAAAGATTTTTGTCATGAGTCAGTATCTGGATTTGAAAAGGGTAATAAATAACACACAATTCCATCCTAATGTGGAAGTAGCAGGAGCCAGGCACATGAGGGAAAGGCAGTACTGGTACAACACGGTGAAGGAACTGCTGACATACAGAGAAACTACAGAGGGCATGATAGGAAAAACAAAAAAATAAAACCTTTTAAAAATATGGTTTGTGCATGGATGCTGAACAATTGCTAGAAAAGTGGGCCATTAAACATTGTTCCTATTCTCTAAATAAATCCCTTTGAACAGGTGGAGCTGTAAAATATCTCAATATTATAGTTAACATTTTAGTAAAATATTGCTGTAGGACAGAGATCTCTGTATATGAAATTCCTCTTGATTCATAGATCTCTCATAGAAATTCCAACACTTTTTCATTAAAAGGATCAAAATTCATGCTATAGATGTCAGCTGTAACATGATTTTTTAAATACTTCCAGTTTTATGTGGGAGAATTGTGATTTCTCTAAGGGGAAAAGAAGCAATGAAATGTCCTGTAGAAAGTAGGAAGAGTATGTGTAGGAGCCCTGTGTCTCCCCTCCAGAAGAACAGTTATGGAAAGGATATGGTGTCTGCCTAGTATTTGCTTGAGGATTAGTGCTGATTGTCCCTATCCCGGAGCAGTGCGGGCTGCACGTGATGTCAGGATGCCCTAACCATGGCATGTCCACGGAGAGTGCAGCAAGTGCAGGAAAGGCAGAACTACTTTGATTATGCCCTTTGCCCACACACTTCACAACTATCACTCATTTTAACTTCTCTCTGTGATTCTTAATGCCTGAAACAAAAGGCAAGAAAGATACCACTAATGAGGTGGAAATAGATGGACTATATTGCATTTTACACATATGTAGCCTTTACACAGCTTGCACACTTTGAAGAGTGCCAGAAGAAAACATGCAGTTATATTACCTTGAAAGGATTACTTTTAAAAAAAAAATGTTCCTTTTGAATATAGTGATATATTGTCATCCCACCCGCTGCTTGGAAGAGAGCTGTGTCAGAGAGATACTTGAGGGAAATTGTGGTTTATACTATAGCTGCTAAGATAACCAGGAACTTTCAAAAAGAACTTCAGCTAGTGAAGCCTGTTTTATGATACTAAACTCCAAGGAGAAGAGGGGAAAAGGAAGTTTGTTTTCCACACTGCCCCTTCATCTTGATGTCAAATATATTCCCTGGGAAAGGAAAACTTTTGAGCAGCAGATCCCATGGACACACACATAAATGTGCACATACACATATATTTTTTTCCAGTTAAGATACTGCAGTGACCAATGAGAGACAAACCACTGCTCTGTCTACTGAAGGAGAGCTAGAAGTGTGTTAAGCAAGGAAATCTCCATCAATAAGTCACTTCATGTGTAATACTTACTATTCCATACGTTGTGAAGTAATCTGAGGTCGTGAAAGACACAAACCACACACTGCAAGTAAAGTGATCTTTCAATTACAGTTAAGAACATGTCCATGAGTGGGATAATTGTAACAAGAGAACATTTAATTACATAGGTCAAAGCAAAGTAAAATTATATTTTTTCATTGCAGTTATGGAGAAATGGTGGGATAGTTCACATGACTGGAACTCTGTTGTGAATGGCTACGTGCTTTTTAGGAAAGACAGGTGAGGAAGATGAGATAGTAGAGATGCTCTTTATATGAGAGAGCGACTAGAGTGTATTGAGCTCTGCCTAAGGGTGGATGAAGAGCAAGTTTAGAGCTTATGGTTAAGGATTAAAGGGCAGGCGAACACAGTTGACATAATTGTCAGTGTTTAATGCAGGTTACCTCATGGGGAAGAAGTCGATAAGACCTTCTATGGACAGATGGAAGTAGCTTCATGATCACAAACCATGGTTCTCATGGGGAACTTCAGTCACTCTCATACGTGCTGGAAAGACACATTTAGGCACAAAGAGTCCAGGAGGCTCCTGTAGAACATTGAAGATAGCTTTCTTTTTTTTGAGACAGCTAGTGGAGAAGCCAATGACTGGAACTTATGCTAACAAAGAATGACTGGTTGGAGATGTGAAGGTTGGGAGCAGCCTTGACTGCAGTGATTGTGAGAAAGTGGAGCTCACAATCCTTCAAGGAGAAAGCAGAGCAATAAGTAGTCTCAGGGGCATCCCTTCCTCAGCATTGGTGCACCCCTAACGAGTAAGAAATCACACAAAGGGAGCAGGAGACCTGCATGGGTGAGAAACGAGCTTCTGGCAAAACTCAAAGAGAAGAAGGAAGCATTCAGAATGTGGAAAAGGATACAAGCTATTTAGAACCAATATAGGAATGTTGTCAGTGTAGGCAGGGATGCAATGCAGAAGGCTAAGTTCTGTCTGGAATTGAATTTGGCATGGGATGTCAAGGTCATCAAGGAAGGTTTCTTCAAATAAATCAGTAGGAAAAGGAAGGGGGATCACGGGTCCATCCCAGAATGGCGTAGGTGCTCTGATGACAAATTATGTAAAGAAAGCCAAATTACCAAATGCTTTCTTTGATTCAGTCTTCACTGCTGAGCCCTTAGGAATCCCAAACCCTGGAAACAACAGAATATCTGAAGAAAATAAGATTTTCCCTTGGTCAAAGAGGATCTGGTTAGAGATCATTTAGGCAAAACTGACATCCACAAATACATGGGTCCATATAGAATTCAACCATGAGTGCCGGGTTAGCTGGCTGCTGATATTGTTAGGCCACTCTCTATAATCTTTGAAAGGTCATGGAGATAAGGAGAGGTGCCTGAGGACTGAAAGAAAGCCACACCAGTTTTCAAAAAGCACAAGAGGACGCAGGAAAATACAGACCAGAGAGCCTCAACTATATTTCTGAAAGGGTGATGGAACAGCTCATCTTGGATGTTATCCCTAAGCATGTGAAGAACAGGAAAGTGACCAGAAGTAGTCACTAAAGATTCACCAAAGGAAAATCATGCTTAACCAATCTGGTGACCTCAAGGGTTGTTGTCATCAATGGGTTCTACCTGGAAACCTGTAGCTGGGGATGTCCGCCAGGGGTCAGTACTAGGTCCATGCTTAGCTTACTTATTAGTGATCTGAATGAAGGGAATTGAATGACTCTTCAGCAAGTATGGTGTTGATGCAAAATTGGGAGGAGTAGCTGCTAATACAACAGAAGGATGTGCTGCCATTCAGAGACACCTGGATGTGCTGGAGATGGGTAGAGAAGAACCTCACAAAGTTCAAGAAGAGCAGATTCCTGTAGAGAGGGAGGAATAACCACATCAGCAGTACACGCTGAGGTTTGACCTGCTGGAGATCAACTGTGCACAGAAGGATCTGAGAGTCCTCAGGACTCTGGTTGGACTACAGACCAACCATGAACCAACAGTGTGCCCTTGTGGCCAAGAAGGTCTCAGGTACATTACGAGGAGTGTCGCCAGCAGGTTGAGGGAGGTGATTCTCTTTCTCTACTTAGCTCTGCTGAGACTGCATCCAGAGTCTGTTCTGGACTTTCTGGTGCTAGACAGATAAAGAACATCTATAGAAAGTCCAACGTAGAGCCATAAAGATCATCAGGGAACTGGTGCATCTCTCCTGTGTGGAAAGGCTGAGAGACCTGGACCCGTTTAGTCTAAAGAAAAGAAGACTAAGAAGGGATGTTATGAGTACATACAAATATCTTAAGGGAAGGTGTCAAGAGAATGAAGTTAGACTCTTTTCAGTGGTGGTCAGCAATAGGACAAGAGGCAAGGAGCACAAACTGAAATTCTGCCTGAATATGAGGGAAAACTTCTTTATTGTGACGGTGAGTACAGGTTGCCCTGAGAAGTTATGGAATCTTCTTCTTGTTAGATGTTCAGAATCTGCCTTTCACCTGGCTGTGCAATGTGCTCAAGGTGACTCTGCTTGTGCAGCGGATGTTGGACTAGGTGATCTCCAGATAACCCTTCCACCCTCAATCATTCTGTGAAAATCTATTCACTGGAAAGCTCCCTTTACACATAGAAAATAAGATGCACATGTTTAACAAGGAGAGGCATGAACTGTTAGAACAGCTTCTTGAGGAAGGCTGAGTGAGTCTTTTTTGCCCTGCTAAATTTCTCCAAATCATTTGATCTCACTTAGCAGTAAGCTCTGACCTTACTACTAACATTATTGCCTATTTTCTGTATTCTGATTATAATGAAAACTCCTAGACTGAAAAAAATGTCACAGTGCGCTGTATATGTGAGAGAAGTTGTACGGTAATTATAACCTTTCCCTTATTGTCCCACCTGCCTGACAGGGAGATTGTTTCCTGAGCTCTGACTATGAGCTCTGCTCAAGGCCATGATGTTTGTGTGAGTAGATTATGGGGCAAATGTTTATCATGTCATTTATGTGACCACCAGATCACCACACTGTCTGCTAAATTGATACAAAATTTGTCTCAACGTGTGGATAAATGCTGCAGCTTATAATATGGGGTCAAAATTTGCTTGCCAGGGAATAACCACAGAGCTAATGAGCCTGAAAAACAGAATGAGCTTGCAGAGACAGCTTACAACACACACACACACACACCCCTGACAACTCTTTCCTGAGGATTAGAGAAGAAGTAACAAACACATTTTGTTTTTTAGTACTAGGAATCATTAGAAAATGACTCCCAGATGGAGTACAGGTTTGACTGAATATACCTATGCTTTGGAAGAACTATAATTTCAAATCTGTGTCTAACTTTCACAGAATGTAATTGTCTCTTTTTTGGATTGAAGTAAATTTCCAACCTAATTCCTCAACTATCTTTGGTTTTAATTGAAGCATATCTACACAATTGAAGCAACTAGATTTTGTGGTTTGGGCTAGTACTATATACAACACATATTTATGCTGAGTTTCTACTATTGTTCTGTTTTCTGACTGGGAAAGACTGAATGTAAAAGGCCTAATTTTTCTCTCACTTGGACTTGTTTTACACTGGGGCTATTCTGTTGATTACTATGGAGCTGTGCTGAATAGTTCCACTAATGAGGAAATCAAATCCAAAGCCTGAGAAATTTGGAGGACTGAACTTTTGGAGAGCCTTATGACTTCATGAAAAGACAGTGGAGCCATTCAAACTGAAACTATTAGAAGGACAGAATCACAGTCACATGGCAGAGAATTGGAAGTGGTGTCAGAGAATTCAACATGGTGTCATTCAGGTGCAGATCAGCCCTCTTCTCTGCGGACTCTTTATGACTCCAGATCAACTCTTGCTTGTGTCTTTGGTGTTCTTAGAAGTTTGCAAAACACACTGTGGGTATTGCATACCTCTTTTGGCTATTTGTTTTTCCACCCTTCCTCTCCTTGTTTCCTTTGAGAGCTTCATGCCAGGTGTAGAGAGAGTCCAAGTATTTTTCCCAAATGAGATCTCTTCTGAAACAGCTTCATTGAATTCAATGACTTCAAAAGGAACTTTCAGGAGCCAGTGAATAAGTTTCTGATAGGTATGACTACTACCCTCATCAGGATACACCTCTGGCAATGAGGCAAAAAATTGCTACAGTCAGGGTTTAAGGTCAGAAAAGACCATCTGTATATTCAGAATTTTAGGCTTTATCTGTTCTGTAGAAAGCTCCTAAGCTTCAAAAGACTGAAGGCAATCTTCTCAGAAAAACATCCAGTCTTGATTTAAATACTTATGATTTTGGAATGTTTCTTAGCAGGTTTCTTAGCAGATGATTTCCATGGTTACTCCTGCTATTATTTTTTATTTTTTAAGTTGGTCTTGCTTCCTGTTCCACCTATCGGTTGGAACCATCATTACATTGGTTGAGTAAAGAGGAGTCTGCTTTTACAGCTTCTCTTCCTAGCATATCCCTCCCTCTCTGTCTCTTCTCTATCAAAGTCTTCTTCTTCATGTTGGTTTCTCATTATCTCATCTAAGTTCCCCATCATTTTATCATTTTTCATACTATTTCCTATCTATTTTTAAAGGCATTGTCACATTTGAGTATTTTTTTTCTCTATTGTTTTTCATCCCTTTTGCTCATAATATGAGGAAACTCATAGCTCACTCCTGAAATGCAGATCAGACCAAACCATACCAATGCATTAGATTTTTCCCAGCTCAGAACATTTCTGTTTCTTGGAACTGTTTCTAAAAGTAGTACTCAGTAGAAGTAAATCAGCATATGTTTTCTGTGACCACATGGTTTATAAATATAGCAAGCGTAGATGCAATCTCAGTGAATTTTAACTGATTTTCTGTCTATCCAATTTCCAAATTTTCCAATTTCCAAATCTTTTCAGTTTTCAATTTCATTAGAAATTTTGTGTTAGACATCCTGTGTTAGACAAACACAGGTTGGACTGCAGTCCAGATGTATCTCCCACACCCTCTCATCGATTGATTTTGGTGATTTCATCAGATTACTTGCCATCTGAAGTGTGTGGTGTCATTATGTGCCTATTGGCAACACCAGATGTTTAATACATGTTCACAAATTCCAGGAGTTCTCTTTCCTGCCACTTACCAACAGTTTATACTCACAGCATATTCTTTCTCTTATAGAGAACTCAGTCTAATTGTCTGATGCATTTTAAAAAACAGTTCACTCTTAACAATGATTTTCCTACTCCCTGTCCTTATTTGCTAATGATTTTGTTCCTCTCTAGCCATTAGTCATATGTGAATGCCTGAACTAACTTGAAGGTCTTCTTTAGCTGGTGGCAGTTGAGATTCTTTGGTAATTAATGTTAGTGGAGATGAATGTGAACACTACTTTTATTGCTATTATCATGAATAATGCTTTTACTACACAAATGGCAAGGGATTTCAGCCAGGTCAGGGTCCCCCCCATACAACTAGTGCCCAACTATGAATGGCTGAGGAGGTGGTTAAAGGTAGGTAACAAAAATATCAAGATAGTTTAATATTTTGAGTGTGCGGATGTTTTTTAACATCTTCTGTATTTCCTTGATCTTTGTCAGAATTGGCTTGTTGTGATATAACTTTTTTTTTTTTCTTTAAATATCTCTGATTTAGAATGGGTCAAATAAAACATCTGTTGAATCAGAACTATTACTACATCAAAGAATTTTATAATGCCGGTCTGAATCATGGATTTTCTTACTTATCAGAAATAGCTACTTCTCCAGAACTTTCTAAATGACGCTTTCAAATTATTTTCCCAGTTATCTAGCTGAAGTTTTCTTGAAAATCTTGTGGATATTTGGCTGTGCTTCTAGGTGCTTTATGTACCTTTAACAACCCATTCCTGAGACTTGTTTTTCTGGCCAAAGGAGAGATCTTCAGGACAGCTCTAACTTGGACGCTCCCTGAGATAAACATGGACAGCACAAAAATTGCTTTGTGTTTGCTGCTTGTGATCAGAGTTTCTTAAAATGAGCTAGATGGAAAATCTGAGTGAGCATCAAAAATGTCATTAGTAGGTAATATGACTTGAATCCTGACATTTCTCAGTACGTCTGGCTTCTTGAAACGGCATTTGAGCTTAGCTGCTTTTTCGTGAATAATTCTGTGAGTTGCATGACAGTATCCTATACCTGTGGCACACCCAGAATTGCAATAAACATGGGGATGTAGTCTGGTAGGTTGATGCCCACTCCATCTGCGGACACCTTTCATCAGAGAGGTTCTTTGGATGAGTCATGAAGTTATCTGTGGGCTAGTCCTTGCACCCTAGTTTGAATATCCGAACCCATCACCACCAGCAGTTGTGAAACTTGATGAATCCCACCAAACGGAAAGCTGCTTTTTGGTAATGAAATTCAAGCTACCTGCTCACTGATGGGAGCAATGGAAGACGTCAATGCTTATACATGACATCCTGCAATCTGTGATAGTGATGAGCAAAAGAATTGTTGCAATTTTAAAAGATAGCTTAATAATTATTTATTCTTGATAGTGGAGTGCAAATAATTTATATTACTAGGCTGTGACTTCAGCTATGTTGGGAACGTCCTCTTTATAGCTACTGCTTCCGTTAATATCTGCTTTCATTTAACAAACCTCATACCATGAGGAATAGCTTTTTCCTTAACTCTCTAGTAAGGTAACAATTCATTTTCATGTAAGGGTTTCAGCATCTTCCAGGAAACATACCTATGTCTGGAAATTCTATTCTCCACATACCATATATGCTCAACTATTATTTTTCTACTGCAACAGAACTTGGTGGTAAGTCAACAAGATCCCTATATGGTTTTAACTGGCATAATCAGAGCAGAATTAAGAGGAAAAGAGACAGTAAATATATGAGGTAAAATAAAATATTTCAGATACTCATATAAGTCTTCTAGTGCCAAAGAAGGGAAATTGATCTTTTGTTTATACTTTTTGTATGTATCAGGGCATAAGGAAGATGACAGAAACAGCAGAACTGGAGTTTAGTATCATTCTTGCACTCATTGTACTTGATGGACTTCCTGTCCTTTTGATTTCTCATCTGCTCATTGGAAGTTGCGCTGACCTTTGTAAAACTTTTTGAGAATTCTAGATGAGAAGTGCTGGATTAAAAAAAAAAAAAAGAAGAGAGAGTATTTTACTTACTAAAATTTGTGATTTCTAAGAGACAGTTTTGTGAGTTTGCTGTGATGAAAGTTTCTTATTCTGTGACAAGTTAGAGCTAAGCAATAGGTGAGATTCTGAGGCTTGTAATAGGAGCAGTTTGGATGGTAAAATGACTCATCTGTCCTTCAAATGTATGACACTATAAGTAGATGATGGAAGATTTTCTTTTATTGTTTTGTTTTCTGGTAAAAGGATGTCTTTGAGCTAATATGAAATCATAAAAAATACAGGGAAGTACAAAATATTTCAAAGTCTATAATATTTCTTCTGTATGTGTGTGTGACTATGGGACACCTCTCAGGCATTCTGAGTTTATAGGTGCCAGAATATGAAGAGTAGTCAGATTTCATCAGCCACAAGCAAACCAAGTACTTCCCTGTGCGTGTTGGCAGCACTTATGTTGGCTAAGAATTCTTTTGGGGAATGAATACAATTTTCTAAAATCCCTACTTGTCAGGCTTTTATAAAGCTTATTAATACCCATCCTTGCTTTTAAGTATCTACAAACCCAAAATAACTGGCTTAAACGTGCAGAGCCAACATATTTTCTATAAAGTTCCCTTGCAGTATAAGGATGATAATGGTTGTGTAAAAGGTATAGTATATGGGAAGAAATTCTAGATGTTAATTATGTTTCTGAAAGAATTGGGAGTTGGGGAAAAAGCCAAATCTCATTGACTCCTTTTATTTATTTATTTATTTGTTTGTTTGTTTGTTTGCTTATTTTATTTTTCAGAATTTAAATCCATTCGTAAGTAAGAGCATTTTGAAAATGAGACTTTGTATTCTAATGTTTGAAAATGCCTCTATGTGTGTATTTCCTGAGAAATACTCTCTTGCTTCCAATCTTACTCCTTAATCATCAGAACATGGAGCAAAGCTCAATCTTCCTTTAGTTTGAAGCACAATTCTGAAGCTTCCCAGAATCAGTGTACTTCCAGCCTTATTTTTATCAGCCCTAACTTTGAAGACTTTCTTAGAGAAGTTGCATTATCTAGCTAAGAAATATATCATTCATCAGTTAATATATGAAAAGTAATTTGCAGTTAAGGATGGACAGGAAGAGGACACACTTGCTAATTTGGTGGCAGGAAGTCTAACTTCTCTCTCGACAAAATCTTCTGCAAGTACCTTATGGGTACACAGGAAACTACATAGTCTTCAATGAATACTTTTTGTGAGTGAAGTTAAACATCGAACTCTGTTAAATGATACGCGAAGATTGTCCTAAGAAGAGATTGAACTGTTTGTACAAGTTTAACATGTTGTAGCAAATCATTTAGGATTTGCTGAAATTATATTAATGCTGGAGTGTTTTTGACATATGTCTTACTGTTCACTCTAATGTGATTATTGTGTAGGATGAGTCTTCTGGTATTCATTCCAGTGATGTGTTCTAAATATTAGATTGATTTTTTTCAAAAATTACCAGCAAATCCAGAAACACATCGTAAACAATTCTTGGTCATTTAAACCTTCAGTGAAGTGACACAGACTGAATACATGTGGGAAGTCCTTGCATTATTATTACATATTACCTGTAATTTCTTAATTATTTCCTGCTTCCCCAGTCCCCATCAAAAGAGATTTTTTTTTTTTGTCCTGAATATGTACCTTTCCTTCTTTCTCTCTTGGTTGTCTTCTTTTTCTGCATGAATCCCTCTTTCCTTATTTCATCATACGTCTTCCTTAGGTTCTGCTTTCCCTCTTCGCCCTCAATTCTGGGACTTGGTACACTGTTTCTGCTCTGAGTCTTATTTTTTGCACTCCAGCCTTCATCCTGTTTTTCATTTCTGTGGTTCTGTTATGCTCCTTTTCGTCACACTTAACCTCCCTAAGTCCCTCCAGCTTCTTTCCCTCACCCTTATCATCTCTCTTAAAAATTTAATTGGCCTGCTTTCTTTTAGTTCCTTTTTAATTTCTTCTAAAAACCTTTTTTTTTTCTTCTTTCTTTGCAACCTCTTCCCTGAATTTCAGTCACACGAGTTCTGCTTTCCTGATTGCAAAGACGTAGCAGCCGTGGTGGTGAAAAACATCTGAAAAGCCAATGCTAATAGTGTTTTTTGTTGCCGTTTGCTTGTTTTTTAATATACTGTTTTTTTAAAAAAAAACTATGCTTCAACTACAATATTGCGTTTTGAGAATTTCTTTCTACAGTATGCAGTAATGAAGAAGACTGTGCAACCTCATGTGTAAGCTACCTGCTCTTAAAATTACAGGTAATGCTTGAATTACTATGTTCCTCACAAAGGCACAAAGAACCTAATGTGTTTCATGATATTTATGCTTTGCTGGATAACATAACTATAAATAGTGAGCAAGGCCATTTTACAGAGGTCATGAAGATGTGCGAAGCAGTGATTTTTAAGACAGAGGAGATGCACAAACACCAAATAATTCCAGAAAAAAGTAGATTTTGCAAACATCTCTGCATGAGTATCCATTTAAATCTATACATGAATTTGCTTCAGCCATACTACTGTTCCACTCATTTCAGCTTATTTATTCAATGAACCAGTTAAGACAGATAGGATAGGTTGGATTTCTACATTTAAACATTTATGTCCATGGAGGTATGATGGCTGCTCAGTCAGGAGAAAGAAGCAAGTGCCATAATCTCAGCTGGCCAGTTACAATTAAGCAATTTACTTTCTCTAGCAAATTTAGAGAAAAATGTTTAAAATCATGTAATAGAAAGTAAAATATTCAACTGTACTGTACCATATAAAGAACATGACCATCTGCTGAGAGGTACTCCACACTTAGAAACATACAAGTTTTTCAAAAATTACTTATCCACAGAGCTAGATTAACAACATTTTGTCTGCATTGTGTGGAAAATCTCACAATCAAGAACCGAATGCCCACAAAGGAGACAGAGGAGTCCTAAAACTTTATTTGAATAAAGGCAGAGTCCACCAGGCATATCCCTGTGGGGTCTCTCAAAGTGCTGGAGGTCGCAGCCCCCCTTTTATCCTACATTCCCGGCTGAGGTTAACCCTCTCCTTTTCCCCACTGGCCAAGGTACTCAGGAGTCACAGGCTGCCCGGCCGCCTGCACCAAACTCCTGCCTCCCGCCAGCTCTTCTCACCTGAGGTCACTTGAGTCTTTCATTCCCCTCACTCCTGACTCCGCTCAGTCTCCCCTCTGCGTGAAAATTAAAACCAGGAATCTGAAGGAGAAAGAACTAACAGGAGCCGCGGCTCCTGCCCCTCTGCACCTCCTGCTTCTAGGGATAGCAAAGAGGAGGAGGAATGGGACCTTTTGTCCCTTTGAAAAACAAGTAAAGGAAGGCAGTACAAGCTGCCMAAAGCCCCCAAAGTCAAAGGCCTTTACAACAGGTTCCAGGAGGAGCCTGGAGGGGGCGTGTTGGCACAGTTTGGATTTGTGGTTGTGCCCCTGACCACTCAAGATGTAACGGGAACAAAGAAAGAACTGCCCTATGAGGAAAAGATAGATGAATATCTAAGAAATGCAGATTGTGATCTTGCAAAAAGCTTGGCAGTTATGCGAAGTAAAGCACACGCAGGTGGACCAAAATGCGATAGACTCCAAATGCTCAAGTCAGTTTAGATTGCCTTCAGGAGGAGATGTGTTTCTGGGGCCTCTCGATCCCCTTTGGATTTTATACCAAAAGGACAGTCAAGATATTGAGCAGAACCTATAGGATAGTAAATGAGAAGCCCTCTTTGCATCAGTACTATTCAGTATTTGATTTGAAAAATAATTTTGGGGTATGTCCTATCACAGAGGATGGTAAACGGTATTTTGCCTTTGAATGGGAACGAGAGGAGGGAGGACAAACAACACACGGCGCAGGCAGTGCAGGCTGGCACTGGCCCTTCCTAGTGTCGAGGGATAATAGGTGTGAGCAGCCTGTGTTGATTGATCACTTTGGGGCTGTCACCACCACTGCAGCTGGTTTCCCTGCAGGTTGAGGAAGGGCCTCTTGTTCTGCAGGTTGTCTAAAAACCAGCTCTGTGGCCCGTTCTGTCCCTCCAGCTGGCCCCAGCTCTCATCAGATGACTTGTGGCAGAGCAGCTCAGAAATGACGGCGGGTTTGGCCTGCTCTCTGCTGCTGAGGAATCCTGATGGGAAGGGGCAAGCAGTGATGGCAGTAACCTCCTCTCTCCCCTTCTCTGATTTGTGGCATTGTTCTATTGGTTAAGGCAGCAGAGTTTGTCAGGAGACCTTTTTGGTGCAAAAGGGGCCAAACCGACTGCGAAGGTGTTCTGCTGATTAACATAATATAAAGGCACAAATGATGGAAAGAAGGTGAAATATTTGGGGCATATTTTGACCACAGGTTTAGAATGCCTGGACCCAGAAAGAATTCAGGGAATTTTACAAGTACCATTACCCAGGACTAAGAAAGGTCTACAACAGTTCCTAGGGCTAGTGGAATACTGCAGAGCATGAGTAAAGATTTTTCTGCTTAACTAGACGACTGTATGACTTTTTAGCCCAAAACAGCCCCAATGTTTTGGTATGAACATGAGAAGGAGAACAGAGCTTTAGCAAATTATAAGATAAATTGACCAAGGTTCCTGCTTTAAATCTTCTGGAACCAGAGAAAGAATTTGAATTATATGTGGATGTCAAACAGGGCCATACCAAAGGAATTTTAGTGCAAGAGCACAGAGGCATACGAAGACCAGTAGCTTATTTTTCTAAAATGATAGATCAGTGACTAAGAGGTGGCCTTGTTCTCTGCAGAATCGTGCAGCTACAGACCTAATGGTAACTGAGACCGCCTCCCCCCCCAAAAAAGTATTGCTATGTTTAATGCTCCATTAAGCAGAGATTAATTTATTGCTGTGAGCTGCAGCAACAGTAAAATCCAGCCACTTTTAGATAATGCCACTTGTAGCCATCATATAATTAATACTATTTGAGATCCTCAATGGCATAGAGGTAAATTCTTGTAAAAGGATGTAATTAGTGACGTTACACCACTCTTTAATATATCTCTTAACACTTCTATGAAATCTGTTGCTTAAGGACATCATAAAGGAAAAAAAAAAGTAACTGGAAAAGATGATTCCCAAACTTTTATTCCAGTGACTTGCTTCACTGAAGCAAATGAAAATATCCACATCAGTAGAAGGGTTGTGAAATCTGTTTCTGATAACATCATTTCTCTGAAGCTGGCCACTCCCCCCATTATTTCAAATTTTGAAAGGATGGATGTTTTTGCAGGATTTCTTATCTCAGCAACCCTTAGCCAGTATTTCAGCAATGGCCTGGGAGAAAAAGACAATGAAAAAGTGGTGGTGCTGTTGTTTTTCTCTCTGAATTTGAATTATCTGAAGGCCTTGATGGCTCAATATGCAATGCTGAACTCTGCATCTCTCCATAACAAGAACAGCAAGCCTGAAAGCCTTTGCCTCTAATGCAATTCAATCAGGCTGCCCTGCAGCTCAAATTGCTACTATTTTGTGGGTCACCTCCTCCTTCAATATTCTGTGTGCCCTCTCTTGTTTTCTTTTCATTTGCTATGCAGCCTAACAAACCTTCCTGCTAGGTTTCACTTGGGAGGCCCAGAATCCCTGTTCTACAAATCCTAACAGGACCTTGATAGATGCTAATGTTGCTGCCTTTCATATCATTTTACCAGAAAAACTTTTGATCTTTCAGCAGTCTTTATATTAAGGCAATCATCTAATACAATGGAGACTAAAACAAAACAAAACAAAAATCTGTTGTGCTAACATCAAGTATTCCTTCTATTTCCTCATAAAAAATCGGCATTAAGAAGTTTGGCTTTATCTTAGTAGATAGATGTGCTGTGAGAGTAGAATTTGAATTATTTTTTTTTAAGAACAACAAAAACAGTCTGGTAAAGAACTTCTAAAGCAGCAACTACTGTGCATTATTATTCAAACCAGGGACAGCTGGAGAGACTTGATTGGCTCCAGCCCAATGAAACAGAGGCTTCCTGTGACCAGCTGCTGTGCTGCAGCATGACTGACAAGGGTAATAATTGATTATTAACTGGCAGCTCAAAAAGAAGAAAGAAATAACAAGAACGATGAGCTGCTTTACAATCTTGGTAACTGTAAAACCAGTAGAACAATTAGGGGAAAAGGAAATGTTTTTCACTTTTTCCCTTTGAGTTAAAAGGATAGTGCCAGTTATTTTAAATTGCATGACAGGCAAGCCAGAGCAGTAAGTCAAGAAGTGATATAGAGGCTTTGCACACACCCACATGTCCTGCAGAACCATTCGGCAGATTTGCCTGGGAGCAAATCTGCTCGAGCTAAATCAAAAGCAACCAACCATGCCAATTACTTTGGCAGTCAAGGCCAGGTCTCCAAGCTGTCAGCCATCATATCATAGTGAATCTGAAACTTCCAGCAAATGGCACATTGTGACAAACCAATTCTTTGCCTTCCAGTAGACACTCAATGACACGTGCACCCCTTCTGCCCTGAGAATAAACACATGTTTTTCTCTTTTCTTTTCCTTTCCCTTCTTGTAAGTGGCTTTTTTATTCAGCAGTAAACGCGCTGGACACATTGTTGGTGCACCTTTTATCAAAGGTGCTGACCTCGTGCTCTGGGCCATATAAACCCTTCTTGGCCACTGAAAGCCAAGCTCTGTGCCTTTTTCCTATAGAAGAGCACCTCACTCTGGTCCAGATCGTGGCCAGCATGCCAATGCTGCATGAAGTCACAAAATGTGACCCATCATCCAAGTGTGAAGAAGGGAAAACTTGGTGGAGTCTTAATTTCAGTTCCCAAGGTCCTTGGCAGCATGGAGCATATGCTGTGCCAGCTACAGACCTGTCCCAGCTTTCTCCCCTTCCACAGCACAAAGGATACAGGACTGCTCTAGCAGTTAATAAGACCATATGTGGCTCTTTCCCACAGGCTACAGCACCATGTTCTGATCTAGCTGTCTGTGAACAGAGATTGTAAAATGGGACTAATCGTGGGGAAGGGAGCATTCCTGAGGAGTAGCGCTGGCAACCTCCAGGCCTGCCTTTACTCTCTCATCCCATTCCCAAATCTGCTATCTTTGCACTTACTGAGTAGCCTCTTATCTCTATCAAGGTCTAACATTCTCTAACTCTGTGAAAAAAAAAAAAAATCTTTAGTTTTTCTCTGCAGCTGGTGAAACAATCCTTTGCACTGTCCAGCAAGGGAGATGGGATCAGATTGCTAATACAGAATCCCAATGATAAGGAAAACTGCCATGACCAAGTGGAGCATAGCGGCACCAGGGCGTGCTTAATTGAGACTGCCTGTGCAGACACCAAGTGGAACATTAATGGAACAAATTTCAGATAGAAGATACTGCAATGGATCTCAAGGTATGCAAGTAAAAATGGTACAAGAGGCATTTTTTCATTGGTTCTTGCTTGAAGACTCCCCTAAGGACAGTAGAGAGATCGTTATTATATACACCGCACAAAAAATGTGCTTGACTAATCTAAACCTTGTGTTGCATTCTTATCCTGCTAAAGCAATTACAGCTGAGAAAAAATGTATAACCCACTATGGAAATACTAGGGTTTTTTTCATGTTTGAAATTTTTTACATTTTTACTGACAGGGTAAAACCTATGATTTAATCAGTCTCCATTTCTTATAACTGTTAAGAAGGGACTGGCTTCATCTCCATGTTTCTCAAAGGGTTGATGATTAGAAAGAAAGCCATGCAAAACTCAGTGGATTTACCTCCATCTATCACATAGTACTATTGAACAAGGGAAAAGAAAAGAAAGAAAAGAAATGCTTTCTCCCAAAGGCCCTGGTATCTGAACTACAAACACTGATTGTGTGTCTTGGCTGGAAGAGTGTCATTTGGAACCAGGGAACCTGGGCAGGGATGGAGGTGGGGAGGGGACAGGGCGAGGAAACACTGTTTTTGCCACTCGTTCAGGAAAATGAGAAGCAGTTTTGCTTTTCTTTGAAAAGCACATTCCTCCTGCATTCTCTTTTTTATCCATATTGCTCTTTTTAGGAGTAATGCCATAGCCTGCTGACGTAAAACAAAGAAGGAAGAAGACTAGGAGCTCTCAGTTCTTCTCTTGTCAGAAAGCTAATAAGCTTTTCTGCTGGACCCACCTCAGTATGAAAACAAATTGCCTTCAGTATTGAGTGAATGAAGAAGAAAAATACCAGTATTCCAGGTCAGAAAACAACAAGTGGCAGCTGTTTCCTTCAAAAAGAAGCAGGCAATGCAGAGCAAATAACCATGTGGTCACAGAGACAATAAAATCAGGAAACTGATCAAATTAGGCAAATTATGTCATCAGTGATGATTCAGAGTTCTGAAGCTTGAAAAGAATTAAAAGATAGTCCAGATCTGGAACAGAACTTCTCGAAGTTGCAGTTAAAATATACCTCAGTTAATTTTGCCTTTCTTCCTCCCACACACCCTGAGAGTGTCCCATTACATTGCTATGATAATTTGAAGGTTTGAGAGAATGACCTAGGCAAACCTAACAGATCTGACCAGCTGGAGACATGCATAAAAGTGTTGTGAACTTCAGGGGGGAACCTGAGACAGAATGCCTATTTGTCCTGCAAATCATCATCATCATAGATTCATTAAGGTTGGAAGGGATCTTTAGAGATCATCTAGTTCAACCCCCTGCACATGCAGGGTCACCTGAGCAAGTGGCACAAGATTGCATCCAAGTGGGTTTTGAAGACCTCCAGAGAAGGAGACTCCACCACCTCTTTTGGCAACCTATTCCATTGCTCTATCACCCTCACTGTCAAGAAATTTTTTCTTAAGTTCCTGTGGAACTTTTGGTGCTTCAGTCTCTGGCCATTTCTTGTAGTCCTGTCACTGGCCACCATTGAAAATAGCCTGGCCTCCTTCTGCCCCGGCCTTCCCTCCCTCCCTTGACCAATTTGTAGACACTGATCAGGTCCCCTCTCAGCCTTCTCGTCTTCAGGGTAAATGAGCCAAGCTCTCTCCACCTTTCCTCATACGGCAGATGCTCCAGGCTCCTGATCATTCCCCTGGCCCTAAGCTGGACTCTCCCCTGTAGTTCCACACCCCTCTTGTACTGTGGAGCCCAGAACTCCAGATGCAGCCTCACCAGGCCTGAGTAGAGGGGCAGGATCACCTCCCTCGACCTGCTGGAGACACTATTCTTGAGGTACCCCAGGATCCCATTGGCTTTCTTGGCCACAAGGGTAACTGCTGCCTCATGGGTCAACTTGTTGTCCACCATGATGCCCAGGTCCTTCTCTGCAGAGCTGCTCTGTAGAAGGTCAGTCCCCAGCCTGTACTGACGTACAGCCACCCAGTAATCCAGTTTGTCCAAGTCCCTCCGGATGGCAGTGCAGCCCTCTGGGCTATCAGCTACTCCTCACAGTTTCATATCATCAGCAAGCTTGCTGAGAGGCACTCTGTCCCTTCATCCAAGTCACTGATGAATAAACTGGACAGGACTGGATCGAGGACTAGCTCACAGGGGCACCGCTAACTACAGCCCTCCAGTTCTCTTTGATCTAGAAAGCAAGCAGTAGCAGTGAACACCTAACTCAGTATTACTGGTTGGGTCATAGAATTATTATGGTTGGAAAAGACCTTCAAGATCATACAGTCCAACCGTAAACCCTTCAACACTATACCTGCTTAACTTGTCCTTAAGTGCCTCATCTCCACGGTTCTTCAACACTGCCAGGGACGATGATCTACTGCTTCCCTGGGCAGCCTGTTCCAATGCATGACAACTTTTTCCATGTAAAAATTCTTCCTAATGTCTAACCTGAATCTCCCCTGGCGCAACTTGAGGCCATTTCTTCTTGTCCTACCTTGAGGTTATTCTGGAGAAGAGATCGACCCTCCCCCTCATTAAAACTTCCTTCCAGATAGTTGTAGAGAGCTTCCAGTCAGCCATAGGACAACTCTAAGCGCTGCTAGTAGATCACACCTTTATTTTAGTGGCTTATGACTTTGTCACCCAGCTAAATCAAGTTTTACTCATACAAGACCTCTGTTTTTAGTGGGAACGTCCTGTGGGTAATCAATTTTGGGAAGGAGTTGTCCTTTTTTTTTCCCCTAGACATTAATCAAAATGATTTAGCTGTTTATAAGAACAAAGGAAAGTCAAGTCAGGTTGGGGGTGGGGAAGAAAAGTTTACATTGTGATTTTTGAGGTGGAATTTCAAGAGTTCATCCTCAACAAGTAACTCTATTGAGCTAGAATCGGGGGACTAAATCTCAAGAAAGAGCCCAGGGCTAAATAAAGGAAGAAGGTAGAGGCTGGCATAGTGGTTCACCAACAGGGCACAGTGTCTCTCACAGAGGAGAGTATTCATTCTTATCCCATTTTACAGATGAGGAAACTAGTGCATAAGAGAGTTAGGAAATTCTCCAAAATAGAGAGGTAATTGTGAAGTTAAATATCGGTCCTTTGCCTTTCATTCAGACACAAAAACAGTGGGACTTAAAATGTGAAGACCTTTCTCTCTGATACTGATTCATGAATAGGAAATCTGGTTTTCTCAGAGATTTCTTCTGATCAACGAGCAATACTGCTAACTCACTCCATCTTTCTGGGGCCCTGAGTCGTATGGCTGGTGAGACAACCTACAGCACACCATGCAACTCACAAGAACACTGTATTGTGGGAGACAATCAAACTCCAGAGCATGACTGTGAGGTCTTCTCATTCAATATTATCTGTTTACTGCTCAGAGGATTCTGGTTTTAATGAAAAAAAAAATTCATGAAGGAAAAAAAAAATAGGCTGTAATATCAAAGGACCTGAAAACAGTTAAAGAAGAGAGTGAGGAAGAAAGAGTACTCACCTGTACTTACCTTGCACAGCTTTATTTTTCTAAGTAGGCCTGGCTTATGTGACTTATTCAAATAACTCCAAGGGGAGCTGTTCAGTGAAAGCACGGTACAGAAAAGGATTTGTAAACTCTGAAAGAATCCAAATTCTTATATAAAAGGCCCTACAGGATTTTTCAATAGCTTTCTGGTGACTTTTCCTGTTCATTGCAGATTTCTAAAAATATACTAAAGCTATAATTAGCAGGAAGCAGACTAATAAAAAATCATTGTCGTCATCATCACCACCATTCCACTGATTTTACCAATTGGAAAGGTAGGGTAGAGCCTCTTTCTAAATCATCCACTGCTGATTTAAATGCAATGATGCTTTAAAGAAACCTTTGTAGATTCTAAGAAAGCTTTACTTTCATTTGCATGTGGTAAATGTATTATGATGCACTATGCACCTTTGCAATTTTGAGACTGTTTTGTGACTTCTCCTGTTCAGCAACTTCAGAAATAGATCACTATAAATACACATGCATTGTGACGATAATATTACATGCTTTTATTTGAAAAGGAAAAAGGGAGTAACAGGACATAACTAGAAATTGAAGAACTCGTTTACAAAGCTGTGGAATAAAACGGGTAAGTGCCTCATAAATTATAATCACATAGAAATTAATTGTGAATCAACCTGAAAGTAAAAGGCATTTTTCTACTCATTGCTTGCAATTTAAGAATGAATCAAGGGGTTTAGTATTATTAAGCAAAACTGAAAGTATGCATCAGAAACACATCTGCTAATTCTGTTTAAGCATTGTTATTTCTTCACTTCACCTGCATCTCTACAGGGCTTCTCCTCTGCTGCCGCCAATCTTCCAGAATAAAAATAATCAATTTTAAACCTATTTCATGACAGTAGATGTTAGTAGTACAGATTGTGAGACACTGGGAAAATTGTTGTGAGAAGAATATCAGTTTTGTGGTCGCACACGAGGCAGAGACTTGTGAAACAAGGGTGCAGCTCCTGGGATGTCTGTAGGTTTCCTGTGTGTGACCAAGTCATTTAGTGCACCTGTGATTCAATTCCCAGATATCAAGAGGGGGTGATATCCCACATTGTCTAACTGGATCGCATCAAGTCTATACTTTAGAGATTGGCTTTGAGTCTTAGGTTCATCCTGGCCTCTGACCTCTGTGACCAAACTGCCAGTTTGTGTCTTCCTGTGCCCAGGGGACTCCCATGGTCATGGTAAACCCTCTATCGCTTGTTGAGCTACAGCACACAGGCAACGTGGTTGTTCTCTGCATGCACACTTCTTGGAGTACCAGATTTACTGCACATGTGCAGCATGAATTCATAGCAAAAGCATGTAACTTTCCTTGGCCGTGGGCCCCACAAACCAATGCTTAAGATTCCCACGACAGGAACAAAAGCACATGGAAGTACAAAGTTACAGATTTAGGGAATGCAGCAGTGTAGTGGGGCAATCTTTGCCTTTAGTCTTGTGCATTTTTATGTTAAAACACCAGATTAATTATCAGGATAAAACTGATAATAAAATAAAACTGGTTGTCAGTTCTCTCAGCCTTTCCTCATAGGAGAGGTGTTCCTAATCATCTTCATAGTCCCACGCTAGACCCTATCCAGTAGTTCTGTGTCTCTCTTCCAAGTACTGGGAAGGCCAGAACTTGACACTGTATTCAAGACGTGGCCAATGTAATCAGTGGCTAGTGTTATCCACATGTTATCTGAGGCCATGAGTAAAGGAAGAATAAAAGGAAATGCAAGAAAGATATCTCACTGAAGTAGAGAAGAAGTTGCACAAGGGAAAGCACACAGTATGGACAATAACCATCTGCTATTTAAAAAGTAGTAGGTTGTAGGGGATTTCCACTACCATAAAAGAACCTGTGAGAAACAGATTCTGACACCTCCAGCTCAAGTTCTCACCACCAGATGAGATCCTTCTTTTGGAAGATACCTTGTGCTATGTGATGGTTTAACATGCATGGTGAGGTTACACAGAGCTGCCAGGAGCACCTCACACCAGCTCTGCAGACTCCCAATTCTAAACCTGCCAGTAGCCTTCCAGGAGCCAGGACCATCAACCTCTCTTAGCTCCAGCCAGACCATTGGCTGCCATTGGCTGCCATTCCTTCTTTGACTGTGGATAAAGTGAGTCAGGAAGGAGTTCCCTTTCTATTCATTGTGGCAGGACACAGGTTTCAACATCTCCAAAATGTGACAGCTGTGAGTGGGAGGGATGGAACAGTAAAACTGAGTGTATAGTGTCAGATCAAAGACACTGTGCATTCTCAAATAAACCAAATAGGAAGGATATGTTGCTCTTGTAGGATACGTTTGTCATGTTATTGGGAGTATTGAAGAGTAAATTAGGTGAAGGGCAGCTCCTTCACTCAGATAGCCCTCTGATGTTAGAGACTTCATACTGTCTGAGGACCACGGTGTAATCAGAGTGATTCCAGCACAGTTAGAGAAGTGCCAGTGAGGGCAAATACAATGTAAGTAAGCACTGAGAAATGCTCTTTCAGTTCATTAAAATTTAAGACTCAGAGCCTGGGAGAACCAATCCCACAGGATACTCACATGGAATTTAATTTTTTTAAAAATACAGATTTTGAAGGCTTATTGGGGAAATTCCTTCCCTGAAAGGGTTTGGGAATTTTTGCTCTAGTTTCCCTGAAATATGTCAATACCCTTTTCTGCAGGTCTTCCTGTTTTCCAACTGGTTACATATTGAGGACTTTTCAAATTAAACATACACCCTGAAACTGTAAAAAAAAAAATATTTTCATGCCCCTTCCATCCTCCAGAACAACACCACCTTCCTTTCAACTGCAGTCAGGTGTGAGTGGGAGTTATCCCTGAGGTGTCAGCCAGCTACAGGACATGGAAAAGGAACAGAACCTAAGTGGATGAAAATAAAGCCAGCTTTTTGGTAAAAGTCATATACTTATTTCTTTATTTTTTTCTTTATTCTTTTACAGTCTAGCTGTCGGAAGTCAGTGTTAATTCAAGTAAACTCGTAAGTCTATAAGAAGTTTATCAGCCTTCCTTAGTAGCAACTATTGACCATGCAAGGTATCAGATACCCACAGGTTAGCAACCATGGCCCTGGTGAAACTGAGAGTGGTTCCTATTATATTCACAGGGCTTGCGCCCCATTACACTAACACTGAGTATGCCCCACTTTTGACTTCACAAGGTCTTCGTTGTTGTTGGACGTTGTTAAAAAAAGACACTGGAAAATGTGCATTCTGTCAAGTGTTGTGAAACAGCGTGAGTTGAAGAAGGCAGTAATAGAGGAAATATTAATTGCATCCCATTTCAAGGACTTCTGTTGGATAGAAATGAGGAGGTAAGTGGAAGCTGAGGCCTTTCTCCTGCTAGTTGTTGCTTCACTATCAAACTGTAACATTTTTTAATGAAAAAAAAGATGGGGGAGAGGGGAGTAGAGTAGGATATATTTTTTCTTTTTCCTCATTCTTCAGGACCATGTGTGGGTAATCAGGTATATCAGAGGAGGTTTCTTTACACTTTCCAGGGTCAGATCGTGGCACAATATATATAATGATGCTGGCTCAACTGGCTCCAAGGGGATCTCAGTTGTGTCTCATTTACGGGAAAAGGTCCATCTACCCGAGTATTACTTTTCAAAAGGTTCCTATGGAGTTTTCAAAAAAAAAAAAAAAAAAAAAAAGCAGGGTGACGAGAGGAAATAAACAAATAAACCAACCTCCCAAAAATAAAATGCTCTCCTTGAGTCATGTCCAAGTATATATAGTCTTCAGTCCTACTACATTTTCCAAGGCCTTTTCCACAGAAATAGTACAGGCCCTTAGAATTGTAGGTACAGTTCATCCTTCCTAAACTCCCTCTGTTCTGCTTGCTCCTTATTGTTTTCCTCTGCTTGCACGTCACAGCTGGATTTGTCATAATTTCATGTCGACATACTATACTTCAAGTCTGTAGTAAGACTGAGCAGTCCTACTCACTGTAAAGAATGCAAACAGGGATCTGTCCTCTCTAGCCCTTCCTCCCCTCTCCTCCTCACCACAGAGTTGGGTTTCATGTGGCACGCCTAGACCTACAGCAAAGTCACTGATGTTGGCCTGCTCTGGGAGCTGGCAGACAATTCCTGGTCAGACAGTTCATTGTTTGGAAATAGTTTTTAGTCAGGCTAAATGCTCTCCCATTCAGCCTGTATATGTTTATGCAGCCTGCTCTTTGATGCAAACAGCATTCCTCTTATCACATGGAGAGAGGATATGAGCTCATTCATGAGGAATCCTGGCTCTGGAGTGCCCTGCTCACTTAATGCAAGCATGCCCTCTGCGCCCCTTTCTCCAGGAGGGTGGAAGAAAAGGAAAGCACTGTTCTATTGGCTTTTAATAAGTAGGATAATACATTTCAGAACAGAGCTCAGACAGGAGAGGAAATGAACTTGGCTAGACAGTCACTTACAATAAAAAAGCGAGAAGAAATTTGCAAAACTCCTTCCATTATTTTATGTAAATACTCTTGGCTTGTTTAAGACAGGCTGATATAATTATAAGATGTGGAATAAGACTAAAAGCCATCTCTCCTCTTTAGACAGATTTAGCAATGCAGCCCCTATTATTAGTCTGCTTGATAAAGACAGGAACAGCTTACTGGCTTGGCAATGGCAATTGCTGACTATCAAAACAAGCAAAACTCTCCATGTTGCTCTAAACCTTTCACCCTGCTCTCTAGGAAAAAAAAAAAGCCACCACACTAGTACAGTACCCAAGAGCCAAGGTGGTTCACTAGGATTTGTCTGTGGTAAGCAATGAGCTTGGTGTAGATATTGCAGATCTGAGTTTAAAATGCTTTGAGGAATACCTCATGCTATAGGTACATGGTTCAGTATACATACAAAAACAAATGCAACGGGGATACAGCAAAGCATTGCAAAGATTTTGTTGTCATGATTTTGGTTAGCTACATGACCAATAGTGAAGCAATGAGTAAAGGAAATGTAAGTGGAAGAGTAGAGAAGAACAGGAGAGTCTTTGCCAGTGAATGTGGCATTACTGTGGGGATATCCTTAAAATGGAGGATACTAAGATACTGGAAAGAACTCCAAAAGGAGCTGCAGTGGTGAGACTCCAAGATGCCCCCTACCATATGCAAAATATACAGTTAGTGCCCAAGAGAACAATCAGTTCCACACAGTATATGGACTGCACTGCCCACAACAGGCTGTGCTGCTGCAGCATGGCATGTGGCATTTCCAGCTTTCTGCCCTATTATCAGCCCCTTTTCTCTGGTCCTATCTTGCCTTGAGCAGAGAAATTCACCCCTCACTGATAAGGTAGCAAAGCTCAATTCTGCCTGCTATACCAAAGTGCCTTGAGCAAGTCCTTACAAAATGCTCAGTGACTTCAATCTATTTAATTTATCTGAGAAGAATCTATGGATGGGGGAAAAAAAGCATTGCATCCATTTCAGAGATGTATAGTACTCAAAGACACACAAGAGGTCATTGCAACATTTGAAAAGAAAACCCAAGTCCTAGTCATGTGCTTTTGCTACAAAATTATCCTTAATTTTTCAAATATTTTTTCAGGAAACAATGAGCCTAAGGAAAATCAACTCTCCCAGACGTTTTCCTGATCTCAAACCAAAAAAAAAAAAAAAACAACCTTTTCATGGAGCTGTTGCTTGTAAGCATGTTTAAATGTGGATTTTGGTCTTGTTTTTGTGATCTGATTTACTTTAGGAAATAAATACATACATGTGTTTAGATGAGCTTGAATAAACCTCCAGTAGCAGAAGAATCCTTTACAAAGCCAGTGATCCAGAGAAAAGAACACTTTCTCTTGGCTTGTACCCATCACAAATGCTATCACAAATGCTATGTTCCTTCATAGCTGTTTGAAACAAATCCTCCAGTAATGAATCTCTCTCCATATGGAAAACAATCAGCCTAAACTTTCACAAGAATTATATTATCCAAGTGAAAAACCTTCTTTTGGATTTAAGAAATTTTGAGGAAAGTTTTCAAGAGATACCGGACAAGGGAAACAGAAGGAATGACAAGTATACAAAAACAAGCTTTTATTTACTTTCTTGTTTGCTTTCCTTACTTAAAATTTCACACTCTTTAAGGCAGGATTAAACTGGGGGAAAAAGTCTTTTTCCTACAATATTTCGAGATACATACAGGTAATGCAATACCTTTAGGCCGCACTTTGCAAGCAATACATGGTTTGTGCAACCCCAGAGAAGCCCATGTCATTAGACAGGATGGAAAGCCAATCCAGTGCTTCTAGCTAGAACCATCTTCATGAACTTTAAATCATGAAGTAATTCAGGTGGAAAGGACCTCTGTAGGTCTCTAGTCTAACACCTTACAACAGGACTAACTCCGGAGCCATGGGAGATCTCTCAGGACCTCGTCCAGCCAAGCTTGGACCGTATCCAAGCCCAGGTGTCTGTCTCACAGCCTCTCTGGGCACCTCTTTCTGTGCTTCCACACTCTCACAGGGAAGAATTTTTTCCTCATAGAAAATCGGATTTTTTTTTTTCCCTGTTGTGACTTATGCCCATTGCCTCTTGTCCTTTCGCTGCGTACCTCTGAGAGACTCTCACGCTGTCTTTTCTGTAACCCTCTTTAGACAAGGGAAGACTGCAGCTAGATTCAGCTTGGTACAATCCATCCCTAACTCCTCTCCAGGCTTCCCTTTATACAACCACCTCTAGTATGTTGTAAAGAGAGAGTACACTCTCTTTTGGCACACTAATTCCAATAAATTTCCCAATGATTTTGGAGGACTTATTTCAGGAACATACTCTTTTGCTTTCAAATATCAGGGTGAGCTCTATTAACACCTTTTTTTTTTTTTTTTTAGAAAATTACACTAATATTAGAAACAAAGAAAACTGGTCTTTGCCCAAGTAAAGTACTCTAACTATCTCTTGAGCTCTGAGCTCCTGCTTAGGCTGGCTGTGTTCCTCCAAGATGTTTCTCAATAGGTTTTCTAACTTGTTCAACTCCATCATATTCCATTGCAGAATTCAATATCACTGTATCACTGCAGATAGATCTCCTTCCACATTTACAGAGAAAGAGGTTGTGACGGGCAAAGGGTGCAGGACAACTGAAATAGGTAACTGCATAGTTCTGGGAACTCATTATGCATCACAGAATTGGGCTGTGTTCTTTGAAGATTAAGTAGTATATGAAAAGAGCTTGGTGTAATCACCGTTCCTATTATTTACTAGGACTGCACAATGACCATACAGCATGCTATATGAATGATGCCCTTCATCCAGACTTAGGAGAGTCTTGTGGGTTAAATGGAGCAGTTGTTTAATTCCTCCTCTCAGAAGCAGAATAGAAGAAAAAAAAAAAGAGGCAGGACCAAAGCACTCGTGTTCAAAAGTCCTGGCTCTTTGAATTGGTTTCTGGGATCACTGGGACATGAGATAACTGCAATAATAACTTATTATAGGGGAGAAGTCTGACTTCAATCTCAACATTGCAGTACATGTTCTAGAAGGATGTTTACACTGCTGGAATGAAAACAATTTATAACCAAGCTTTTAACTTAAAATAAGTAATATAAATATTTATCAGACTGGTGTTTTAAGGCCCATATTATTAAACTATTTCTGTATTATATTTGAAGTGACAGCTTCAGTCAAAAGTGAAATGCTTTTATAGAAGAAAATCCACTGAAATCCATTTAGCCAGCTTGGAATTTTGCATTAGTGAGCGCACATTTACTAGGTTTTAAAAACTTGGGTCAGAAATTTTAGATAGGTAGGCTTCATCCTGGGAACATGTATTATCTTAGCTTGGCCTCTGCGGTGGGTCCTATTGAGATTTAATAGGGAAGCTGCATCCCTCCATTTAGGCTGGTCCCAGAACATGAATTCTGTAAATCACAAAACAGTGTATTATCATTTGCTAAGCTAGAAGTATGTGAACCTACGTGAACCTCCAGTGCAGGCAGACATACACTCAGCATTTATAAGTTCTCTTTGTTGGATGTGAAGCACAGCATTGAAACCCTTGCAGTCTCACACCTTTATAAGTCAGCCATCATGGATCATGGTTCCTCACACCTAAAAAGAAGCTGCCTTGCTTTTGTTACCATCTTTGCCACTCCTCTGTAGACTACAAAATTATTTTTGAATCTATCACCAAGCAGCTATGAAGTCAAGTGACGGCAGAAAAAAACATCCCCCACACAAGTCTACAAAATCAAGGAAATTACTCTTCATGGTATCACCTCCATACAACACACTATCTTCCCTGACACATTTTTTAGCTCTGGAGTACCATACCTTCATTCTTACCCACTTTCCCAGCCTAACCAAGACTGCCTCACATGTCCTACCCAGGACTGCTGTGGTTTTCTCCATATTAACACTAGCTTCAGCCAGGATTGCACTGAGGCTGAGACAAAAAGCTTGATCAAAACCACTTTGCTTCCCTCCAAAACGCCAGCACTTCTGTGCCAGGAGAGTTACGCAGAGGTCTGGAACAGCACAGTCAGTGGGACTTGCCCAGTTTGGCCCTAATCAGTTCCTCACCTGAAATACATTTATGGCTGTTCAGGTAACAGAGATGCTGCATTGCATTCTTGTCTCTGCCTCATTCCACACAAAAGCCTTTAGCAGGTCATTCTTCTTCCTCCAGTACTGCTGCCTCAGGTGTAGGAATGTGTTGTACTCAGAAATGGTAGTTTGGAAATAGGTACCTGAGGAAGAGATATTAAAGGGAAAAAAGAAACACTCCCTCAGATTAACTAAAGATAGAAATGAAGAACATGGTCGATGAGATAAAACAGAAAAAAATGAAGCATGGACTTAATTCATGACAGAATAGAGAACACAGATTGTTTGCAGTTTGCTTTCACTTTGACTTTATAAGTTTAAAAGTGATAGACTGAGTACTGACAGGTCTAATTAACTCCTGAGACATTTTGCATAATAATTTCCAAGATTTTGTATTACTTAGAATAAGAGGTATATACAGACAAACTCAATGTCTGCGACTCCAGCCCTTTTTACAGATAGTATCCTTTTAATAGGTAGATATATGTGCATATATACATACAATACACATCATATATTTACAAATATATAAATAGTGAAGTTTTAAACAAAAAAGATTCTAGTTTCAAAGTCTCTCTATAAGAATATTAAGTATTGACAGCAAAAAGAAATAACTAAAATGTTCAAAACAAACACTGGAAGCTGTCATGTTTGCTTATTTTTTACGGGATTTCAGAACCATTTTTTCTCACTATTAGTAATTCCAGCTAGTTTCTTATCTCTGGTTAACAAAGAGAAAATCCTCTTCCTAAGGAACATACAGGTTAAACGGATCTCCACATGAGAGGGTTAGATTATAGAACTACAAGTCACACGGAAACAAAATTAGTTTACCCCTCCTTTTCTCAGTATGATATAAATAGTGACTGATCATTGTTGTCAAATGTCAAACCTATCTTGTGAGAAAGATTCCTATTGGCTGGGTTCAGACTTTCTTCAAGTTCCTAGTGTTTTCCCTGAAAAATGTGTCGCAAGCAATTCACATACTGATTTGAAATTTTTTCATTTTGCAATGCAATATTTTTCCTTTCTATATACTTTCTGGAGTTCCACATCCTAACACTTAGGAGACAAATAATTTCTGGAGAAATCTAATTTTAATGCAGTACATCACGACTGAAATGTAACCCCTTTGGAAAAAAGATATTTTTGTAAAAGCAGAACTACATAAGGCAAGATGAAAATTCTCCAATCTCCAAAGGGAACATTTGGCAAACTTGTGATGGAAGTAAAGTCAGTGACAGTCAGCGCAAGTGAGGAAAGGAGTACGATGTCTTCAAAAGCATGAAATAAGTAAAAAGCACAGTGAAGCAGAGCCCCAGAAATGCATATAATGCTGTCCACCAGAAAACTTCCACAAAAAAAGAGAAAGTCTAGAGTGGGAAGAGAATAAATGCAAACTGAGTGCTAAACCAACTAAAACAAAACACATTTTACACCTTAATTCTTTCTAGATTAAGCTTTTGTTTACATATATTACAGTTGGAAGTGGGCTCAGCCACAGCATTTGGAAGCAATGATTAGAATGATTTAAATTTCCTGTGTTCAGAGTCAGTTCAGGTATTCTATACAAAGATAATGTCTAATGTACTGTTTATTTCTCAATTTCAGAATTTACTCAAATTTTCTGATTCAGACCTATAGCTACTATAGCAGTGTCTTTCAGCCTGTATCTCGAGTTAGTACGGAAGCTCCTCTAATGGACTTGGAGGCAACCTGAACAATACAAAATTTACTTACATTTTAAAGTAAAAATGAATTAACAGACATGGGTTGACCGATCAGATCTTTGCACACTTATCATCCTTTCACTTCCTCTCATTCCTACTATTAAAAAAGAGTAGCAATAGAAGGCACTTGCAATAAGAGATTCATTTTTTTTTCTATCAGATTTGACATGTCAGACCATCGCTGCCGGGTTGGTATAATATCTTTCACAGTCAACACATCTGACTTGTCCCTCTGTGTCTTTCCTCCTACGCCATAATTGATGAGGCTTCCGCAGAGATTTGCAGACCTTATTATTTCAAATCTCTGTAATACCTGAATCTCTGTAATACCTGAACATCACACATTTTCTTAAGAGATTTTAGCATCATAATGCTCCCTTTACAGGCAATTGAGGCTTGCACCAAAGTTACAAAGTCTATACCTAACCAAGAATAGAATAATCAGTGTTACAGATTCACAAAATGATTCAGGTTGGAAGGGACCTCTGGAGATCATCTAGTCCAACTCCCCTGCTCAAGCAGGGACCCCTAGAGCACATAGCACAGGATGGCATCCATGTGGGGTTTGAAGATCTCCAGAGAAGGAGATTCCACAACCTCTCTGGGCAGCCTGTTCCAGGGCTCTCTCACCCTCACAGTAAAGAAGTTCTACCTCACATGGACATGGAACTTCCTGTGTTTCAACTTATGCCCATTATCCCTTGTCCTATCACTGGCCACCACCGAGAAGAGTTGGACCCCCTCCTCCCTGCATTCATCCGTCTGGTATTTTTTACTCATTGATAAGATCTCTCAGTGTTCTGTTCTCCAGGCTAAACAGGCCCAGCTCGTTTAGTCTTTCTTCATACAATAGGTGCTCCGATCCCTTAACCATCTTTGTTACTCATTGGACCCTCTCTAGAAGCTCCACACCCCTCTTGCACTGGGGAGCCCAGGACTGCACACAATATTCCAGGTGTAGCCTCACCAGGGCTGAGTAGAAGGGCAGGATCACCTCCCTCGACTTGCTGATAATGCTCCTCCTGATGCAGGCCATGGTCCCATTGGCCGCCTTGGCCATGAGGGCACATTGCTGACTCATGGTTAACTTGTTGTCAACCGGGACTCCCAAATCCCTCTCCGTGGAGCTGCTTTCCAGCAGGTCAGCCCCTAATCTGTACTGGTGCCTGGGGTTATTCCTCCCCAAGTGCAGAACCCTGCACTTGTCCTTTTTGAAGCTCATGAAGTTCCTCTCTGCTCAACTCTCCATCCTCTCCAGGTCCCTCTGAATGGCAGCACCGCCCTCTGCAGTGTTGGCCACTCCACCCAGTTTTGTATCATCTGCGAACTTGCTCAGGGTGCACTCTGTGCCCTCACCCAAGTCATTGATGAATAAGTTGAACAGCACTGGGCCCAGCACTGATCCCTGGGGAATACCACTGGACACAAGCCTCCAACTAGACTCAGCACAATTTATCACGACCCTCTGAGTTCTGCCATCCAGACAGTTCTCAATCCACCTCACTGTCCATACATCCACTCCACACCTCCGAAGCTTTCCTATAAGGATGTTATGGGAGACTGTGTTGAAAGCTTTGCAGAAGTCAAGGGAGACACCATCCACGGCTTCCCCGTCAGCTAGCCAGCCAGTCACCCCATTGTAGAAGGCTGTCAGGTTCGTCAAACATGACTTCTCCTTGGTGACTCCATGCTGACTCGTCCTGGTTGTCCAGGACTCGTTTATCATTGTCCAGGACTAAGCCTAACTTATTTACCAAATAGTATGTCTAGATGTTGCTGAGAATAATTACCATGACAAAACCCTATATTTCTTGTTTTCGTTGTTGTTCTACAGGTCCAGGTGACCTGCAGAAATTGCAGTTACAGAAACAGCTATGTAGAGTTTTTGAAGGTACTGTCTGCCCTCACAAAATGACTTTTCTTTTCATACAAGGAAAAAAAAGTGCCCTGCCTGACCTTGCTAAACCTGGGAGCCATAATCATAAAAGCACTACAGTCTACACAGGATAGCAAATGTTGAGTTTCTAATGACACCTACAGCACACAAAGAGCCATGGAAACTCTCTTTGATTATCCACACAGAAATAGTGACAGCTAGTGTATATTATCCTGTGGTGTTTGGAAAATATAGTGGTCTACATTTATATTCTCAGCCTGAGTGAGGTTCTAGTGGCATAGAACCGGACCCTGTAAGTATTTTCCTGGATGTAGAACATAGAAAGGCTTTAATTTATTTTTTTTAATGCTGTTGTGGTAGCAGTTTGTTGGTTCAGGAACCACAATGTGATAGAAAATTAAACTAAGCTTACACATTGAAAGGGAAATGTAGTTAATGTAAATATAATTATAAACAAACAGACCAGAAAGTTGAGGGTCTGTTCTGGGCTCCCTGCTTATGATGTTTTCATTTACCTACTGTAACCCACATATCCTGAGACATACAAATAGCCATTTTTCTTCCATATTGCTTCAGCTAAAAACTCAAAGCAAACAAAAATCACTCAAATGTTTCAGGATTTTCTATAGATGAAAGGGCTAGTTTACATGTAGCAAATAAATTATGACCTGTCCTTGTGTATGAACTGAATTAAGAGGCTGCAGAGAAAGCTCTTGCGAGTATGCAACCTGGCAGAGGCCCAAATGGAAGGGCTCCTGCGTGCTGCAGGAAGTCATCCACAATGCTGTCTTCCCTACTGGCTGCACTGTATAACTATTTTTCAGCCTACAAGTCACCATTAATTGTGTGATGGACGGCTTCACCACCTTCATTCTCCCGGGGGCTGCAGAGGAGCTGCACAGTGGGTCTTGCCAGCCCCCTTTTTTAATTTCATGCCTATGCAATCCCCTCTCTCCACCACAAATGATATGTGGAAGATTTACTTGCTGTTTGTTTGACTGAGATAAGACTGGTGTTATTTAAGGTTGTCATTTCATGGCACATATATAGAAGCTTGAGGTTGGGAAGGCACCCCTACATGCGAATGACCAGCCTCAAGTTAACAATGACCAGCCCTATCACCAGCGCTATGGTCAGGAACCGCATGGTATTTGCTTATTATATTTACCACCATATTACTCCTATCTATTCACAAATCACAGCACTATTGACCCGCAGTGCACTTCACAGGAGATGCAGATTGTCTCGAATCAGATATTTCAGTAGCTCAGCTGTCGATCACTATCCTTCTGTGGCAGGTCCATTCATGTTTTTGTTAAGGCAGGCTTTACACACCTTCCTGGAAACCACTTAGGTCCTGTATCTGTGGAGACACAAGCATAACTTGCCCCCACACGAGTAGGTCCCGAGGGCCAGTCCAGGCACCCATCTGCAGATCTTTTGTGATCACCTCTGCTCTTATTTCCCGGATCATACTACTTAAAGAAGAGAAATGCACCAGTATGGGTGGTGGCATACGGTCAGGTGGAACCGTGAGGTGATTTAAAGTGAAGACAGCCTTATGCATTTGTTCCTGTGGGGTAGCTCCTCTCATTCCCCCTTTTTGTTTTTTTAACAAGTCTTTCAGGGTATGGTGAAACTGTTCAACAATGGCTTGGCCTATGGAAGAATGGGGAATCCCTGTAACATGTGTCACACCCCAAGACTGGAAAAATTTTGTAGGAGTTCGGGATGTATATGCTGGTCCGTTGTTGGTTTTGATAGTCTGTGGCGTTCCCAGAGCAGCCCATGCCTGTAAACACTGGGCTCTCACGTGGCAAGTCTTTTCCCCTGTATGCCGTGAGACCCAGCAAGCAGAGGAGAAGCTGTCAATAGATACATGAACATAAGACAAGCGACCAAATTCGGAAATCGGGGTGACGTCCATCTGCCACAACTCCAGGGCATGTAGTCCACGAGGGTTTGTCCCAGAGGCAAAGGCAGGCCCTTGCATACAACAATCTGGGCATGCAGCAACGATGTTATGAGCATCCAATAGATGAAGAGAAAAAACATTCAGCACAAAGCCTTTGCTCCTTGGTGAAAAAACTCATGAGGCAAATGCCCTTGCCGTAGAACGTCAGGTGCTGGCATACAGTGCATTGGCGATACGAGGAGATCTGCCCTTGCATTGCCGTGTACAAAATGACCTGGAAGGGTAGAATGACTGCAGACATGCATTACATAAAAGGCATCCTTTCGCTTAGATATTAGTAGTCATAAATGTTTTAACAAAACAAATAAGGCTTGATGGGTAACTTCCTTAATTACAGAGTTATCAATACGATTAACAATACCTACAACATAGACAGAATCAGAAACCAAATTAAAGGCTCAATTTTCAGAAAGTTCGAAAGCTCTGACCACAGCCCCCAGCTCCACAATCTGAGGAGACCTTTGAATGCCCATTATCTCATCATTCCAGAGATTATTTGCATACCATGTAACAGCTGCTTTACCATACTCCATGTTGAACAGGGGTAAGTATTGTTTGAGCTATTATTTTACAACCGTGAGGTGTAAGTTCAGAAGTAGCTATAGTACGTAACAATGACTGAGCATAAGGCAAACCTATCCCATGCTGCATACAAGTCAACCTTTAATTCCTTCAGCATACTCCAAGAGTAAGATTTCCACTCCCCCATTCCCTGATCATCCCGCAACACTGGGCATACCAGGCCCCGCCACCATTGCCTGTGCGATCTCTAATTGAACCTCCCGCATTGCTTCTTCCCTCATGCGTTCCCTAAAGTTCCCTGGGCCCCAGGGCCCACTAGTCACAGCCACCAGTTGCATTGTAATCAGATCCTGGGCTTCTCCAGACATCTCGCTCCACCAACATCAGTAATATCTATCAGGGGAGTCTCCAGCCCTTCTGGGAGCAGAATGTTGACGGTATCTGCGGCAGTATGAGTCGAAGAAGAAGCAACAGATGCAGATGCAGTCGGGAAAGTCAACGGGGTGCAGTGGGGGTAGTCGTGGAAGCTGGTCTAGCGGGCTCCACAGCAGCAAACGAGGGAGTCACAGAAGCGGTAGGGTTGATGTTACCAGCAGAGCTCAAAGCAGTAGGAGCCGTATCGGCAGTCACTTTATCCAGCCTGAGCTGTTTTAGTGATTCAAGCACGAGTCTCCAGGTAGTGAGGGAAGCAGAAACTTGCTGATCCTCCCCAGAGGCGGCATCGAGCAAGCGTTGCCCTACATCTTCCCAGATATTCAAATTAAAAGCCAATTGTGCGTCTGAAGGACAACCATTCCTTTTACACCATATTAGCAGCGATCTAATAGCATTTCCATCATATCTGATCCTGCGATGCTTCAGAATGCGAAGGAGAATTTTCAGAATAGAACTTCCTTCAGCGGAAAGAGAAGCACCCATGTTCCCAGAGGCTCACCTGGTACCATGTGCCCCCCAGGTGTCACGTCTTACTACTATGATCCAGATCAATTCACAGCTCTCCTCGCTGCTCCCAGCTATACTGGGCTCCGCTGCCACCACTCAGCCTCGGCGGTCAGTTTCACTTAATCACCTCAATTAATCACCGTTGAGCTAGCCTCACACAGGGCACCATTTGTCTTTGTTCCGTCGGAAAAAATTGCACAAGACAAGGTGGAATTTGCTTTCGCAAAGCAAAGCAGAAGCAATTTATTCTAGTAATCTTTGTCCTTTTATAACCATGCCTCATCTCTCATTAGCTGTTACATTTGTTCACACATTCTATATCTTCCTCCATTGGTCATCACCCCTGCTCCTCAAATCTCAGACCACCTTCTTGTTTTCTATTCAGCTGTGGAGTTTCACATCTTGTTTTCCCACCGCTGTTACAGAAATCTTCTTCTCAGGGACATAGCTCTATGTTGCCAAGGTCATCCAGACTGCCAGCAGTCCGCAGCGTATCCACAATATGTCACCCTTTAAACAGACTGCAGTTTCACAGATTTTATTTTCCATAAATAAGGGATTCACTCCTGCAAGGTGCAGAGAGCCTTATAGGGGTTTTGCACTCTTTTGTGGGTATAGCATTTTTCATATTATGCCTAAGTCAATGTAACGGCCATTTATTATCAAAATGAGGCTGTCCTCCCACCATCACCCAGATCAGCATGTTACAAACTCTGAAGCTCCATTGACCTTGCCTTGAACCTTGCCACCTTGCATGGATGATGGTGGGGAAAACTAAACTGCAGCGAAAATAACGCATCTGAGACAGCCGGGAAGCTTCATTTTGGGACAGGTCCTAAACTGACTCCCTGTTTGACCAGGGAAGCTCCAGAATGGGCACGGAAGAGGCAGAGAGTCATGGAAGTGGGGACAGGACTACCCTGGTGAGTGACAGTCTGACCAGCTCAAAGCATATCATACCTTTAGGTGCGCTAGTTTAGCCTTTTCGTATTAGGGAATTTTGATTTTTAGCCATTTTCCAGCTCTGGACTCCTAGGATGTCCCAAAGGAGTGGGGAAGTTCATCCACAGACAGAAATGAATGGCTAGCATATAGTAGTTACATAGACGACTTGAAGTAAGTCTGCCAATCCCACTAGGTGCTGGTATGTACAGCACAGAAATGTACTTACCATGTAGCTGGCAAAGAATGGTGAAAAGTTATGCTGAAAATCCCATAGGTTATTTTTGGCATCTGTGGGTTTTTTTTCATACACCAAAGAGATGCTAGCCCTTTAACGGCACCTCTCAACACTTGGGCTATTCCTCCTGTTTCATCAAAGTAAACATCTCGCCTCTGGAAAGAGCAAAGCTTTCCTTCATTTTGATGGGGAATTCAGGAATGCATTTTCTTTTTTGAAATCTCATATGTCTGAACACCAATTCATAGCCTAGCATATTCTCATTCGCTACTGGAGTATTAATCAGGCAGTAGCAAGGTGACAAAAAAACCCAAAAGAGTGTTTGAAATGTATTGACTCAGCTGGAGCTAGGTCATTTGGAAAATGTACAGGTACAGTAGGTTAGGATCTAATTTGATTGTGCTACATAGATGTCTCAATTTCCCCAAATTCACCAAAAATATAGAGTAAGCTTGGTATAAATTTTGCAAGTTTATTTTCTGTAGACATCTATGAGCATCCATATTAAAAAATAATAGATAAAATAAAATAAAATAAAATAAAATAAAATAAAATAAAATAAAATAAAATAAAATAAAATAAAATAAAATAAAATAAAATAAAATAAAATAAAATAANAATAAAATAAAATAAAATAAAATAAAATAAAATAAAATAAAATAAAATAAAATAAAATAAAATAAAATAAAATAAAATAAAATAAAATAAAATAATTACCCTTGGAAGGAGAGGAAGAAGTATAGCTTTATTTACAGTGCTACTATTACAAAATTATACTTTTCATGGAAAAGGTCATATAAATATTATTTGACTGAGGATACATTCGGCAGAGTGATAACCAGTGGAACTTTGTAAGAAAGGCCAACTTAATGCTATACGATACTCATTTTGTATCATGACCAAAACATCTGGGGTCATTTCAACACATCAAACCATCTGAATTCAGACTGACCTGAAATACAGTTCTGCCTGTCAGGAAGAACTGGATTATTTTGAAAATATCAGCAAGATTTATTTTTGCTGTTGGAAGAAAATATTTTATGATCACTGAATTGTCATTAAATGCAGTAGTCTTGTTGAAGCACCAACACACACACAAAAAAGCCTGATGTATAATGATCTAGTTTTGTTTTCCATTCCTACCTCTACTCTATGATTTTATACCACCTCTCTAACCATAAA
The DNA here is from genome assembly GCA_003342815.1 of Eudromia elegans. NCBI lineage: Eukaryota > Metazoa > Chordata > Aves > Tinamiformes > Tinamidae > Eudromia > Eudromia elegans. The sequence goes on from PTEX01000099.1 coordinate 2,430,300, forward strand.
GTACAAAGCACTTTAAAATGTTAGTGGTTTTTTTTTCCAATTGTAACTTTGAAACTTAAACTATTGTACTGCTCTGAAATGTATTTTTAATGTTTGTTCTTTCTTTCTATACAATCTTTTTTTCTAATTCACTTGCAGACAGGGTACATTTTGCAAATTCAGTAGATCCTTTGATTTCAACCATTTATATTTCTGTCATTGACAAAAATGTCCTTCTCCACTTTGGTGGGCTGTTTTCCTAGGAGCGGTCACTGAGTGCCTGGTCAAATTCTCACACCAAAATACCTATTTGCAGTTCTAGATGAAACAGAGATGGCTTTTACAAGATATTCTCAGGTGTAATAATTTAAATGGCATAGTTAGCCTATCCACAACTAATGGCTTTGTGATTTCAGTGAATTCCAAAGTGATTAGCAAATTTATTTACCTTAATTTTGACTGCTCTGTTGGAAACCAACTCTTTTGGAAGCATCTTGTGAAACATGGACCAAAGAGAACACAGTGGGAAAACACTCAGAATCATAGGTTACTTGACATAGAAGTTTTTTGTCTGGTGGCACATAGAGTAAGACATCCTTCCAGATGATATTCCTTCCTGGAAAGGATTACAGATCAGCAAGATGCATAGTGGTCCTGCAACTCTCAGTATGGGAACAACTTTAGGAAGCGATGAGGAGAGGGATTCATGCTTAAATGTCTTCACGGCATGGAATCATGAAAAACAGGCAGGAAGAAGTTTCAAAGACCATTTTTCCCCCCATATTAATTGAATTTTTGGATCGATTACACAGTAGGTGAGGGGAGCACAAGAGATTCAGTGTGTTTGGATTTCAGTAGACTATTCAAGACTGTGCCCCACAAAATCCTATCTGAAAAAAAAATCTGTCCAAATTGCCTTGGAAAAGTAGTACTAGCATGTGGGTTGAAAACTGACTGGAAGACCAGAAACAAAGAGTAGTGAAACAAGTAACAAGGAGTGGGATTTGCTTGTTTGTCTGTTTTTCCTGAGGTGTTAAAATGATCACTACTACTATCAGTGTTATTAAAATACATTCAGGATGTGACTGAGCATGAGTGAACCACAGAATCACAGAATGGCTGATGTTGGAAGGGACCTCTAGAGATAATCTAGTCCAATCCAGCAAAACTCCTGATATTAAGCTTCGTTTTAGGTATGCAGATATTATTGAGACATTGAGAATGAAATTATATTGCTAAAAGCTTTGCTGAATTAAGACCAAACTGCTCAGCACTCTGCAAAGTGGAGTTCTCCCTTCTTTTTCCCCATGATGCATTGTCAGTCTGCCTGACAACCATTTAGTCTATGGACTTTCTTTTTTTTTTTTTTTTTTTCCAAAGGCATATCCAGCGAGTGTGGACTGTATTCTCCAGAAAGATTTTAAGACTACAAACTTCAGCTCAGCTTCAAGCACAACGGTTAAAAAATACTTATGTCTCCATGAACAAAAATTTCACCAACAATGTTAAATTGCTTCCAATCATTCAAAATTTTGGTTTTTGTTTAGCTTTTATTTGACAGTGAAATTACACAATCTCATAATAAAGTCTCATTGGAAGACTTATTTCAAAGTGAAAAATCAAAATAATTTACTCACAAAAACAGCTTTTTCTGTTTTTCCTTTACATGGATTTTCAGAAAAACTGAAATCAACTCTGCCATAGTAAATACTCAAATGGTTTTACTGATCATGTGCATGTCTTGTATGAGAAATCCTAACCATTTATCCTCATCAGCAGTTCAGCTACTATACAGTGTATATAATTCTTATCATTCTACAGACCCTAGAACTGGTCCAAGCCTTTCCCTTCCCATCTCAGAAGGAACTTTGCCTCCAAATTTGCAAGGTCTCGAAAACTCTAGATTTGTCTTTTTTTTTTCCCAAACTATTTGTGCTGCATCAACCTTTAATGAATGAAGAGATATAGTATAGAACTCCGCACAGTTTTTAAGATTTTTTGGTCAAGACTTTTTCTTATGGATCCAGGTATTGGAGACACTGGTTATCATCATCTTCACAAGAAAAAAAAAAAAAAGTTTGAAAGAAAGTGTTTGAACCCCAAAAGGCATAAAATATATCATTATTAGCTCATAAACTTTATGATATTCCTGATATTTGTGGGGAGCCTTCTTCACAGTGATCTAAGATTTCATGCTAGCAGTGTAGCAACTATCATGCCAAGATGCGAACTAGTAACATGGTCTATTACAGGAAAGGAAAGGAAAGGAAAGGAAAGGAAGGGAAAGGAAAGGAAAGGAAAGGAAAGGAAAGGAAAGGAAAGGAAAGGAAAGGAAAGGAAAGGAAAGGAAAGGAAAGGAAAGGAAAGGAAAAGAAAAGAAAAGAAAAGAAAAGAAAAGAAA
>PTEX01000099.1:2441109-2527878 GCA_003342815.1 Eudromia elegans
GGCAGGGAGGAAGTGGGGGTAGGGAGAGGTGGAAGAGTTATTTGTCATTAAAAAAGTAAGGAAATGCCGCCTCCGGTTTTCGGCGGCTACAGCGCCAGCGATTGAGGCTTTCCGCGGCAAGAGGAACGGCCCCCGGGGCAGGGCGAGAGAAAGGAGGTGATCAGTGTCACCTACGTTTTGTCCCGCAAGTATTTCGGTGCCCACGTATGCAGTGGTTAGGACGTGCCCTTTTTTTTTTTTTTTTTTTTTTTTTTTCCCCTCGCCATGTTGTGCTCCGTGCAACTTTGCTTGCGGGCACTGAGCCGCCTTCCCCCGGCTCCCCAAGAAGGGGCCCGTAAATAAACCTCTAGCCCTGCGTTCCCTAGCGGGGCCAGTGGCTGCCGGGCAGCCTGACGGGGAGCCAGCGCTCTCTCGAAACTTACCCACGGTGGCTGCGGGGCCATTTCCCTGCAGACATAGCTGCCTTGTCCTGGCCCACTGTCATCATTTGCCCGTCTGATTCCGCGGGAGGGGAGGGAGGCAAGGGGTACTTTTCCCAGACCAACTCTCTGGGGCTGAGAAGATCAGACCCTCCGCTTGGTTTTCATGTGAGATTCGTACTTCTTCTCACCGACCTCGATTTTTGGTGGGTTTTTTTCTTTTTTTTTTTCTTGCTAAAGAGATCCAGGCCCCGCGAGTTCTCCCCACCCCACCTCGCCCTCGCTATGTCTTCGGTCTGTCTCCTCCCACTCTCGGCGGATCACGGGCGTGGGGACACCCCTCGGGGGGAATTTTTGCAATTGTCGGAAACTATGGGGGATTGCCCTTGGCATGCCGCTGGGACCAAAACAGAGATTCTCAGGGCAATTTAGATATTTTTATCGAATTTTTGAAAAAAATGACAATGAAAAAAAATGAGTGGAAGAAAAAAAGCAACTCACTGACGGATTGCGGCTTTTCAGCTCTCCCACACAGTGTCTTGAATTCATTTTGTACTGAATGAACTAAAGGAATGTGCAAGCTGATTGACAGCCATCCCAACCTCTCCAGAGATTTCCCCCTCCCCCTAAAATTAGCTCCCTGGGAAACAAAACATAGCAGGAGCTGTGTCTCAGATCCCATTATATTTTGGGATTGCTCAATTATTTATTTTTCTCTCTCTCATTCTTTTCCCTGCCTCTACTGCCATGCTTCTCACTTGCAGGTCTGTGAAGAGCAGAAGTGTGAAGAAGAAGTTTTCCCTCTGGCCATGAATTACTTGGACAGATTCTTAGCTGTGGTGCCCACTCGAAAGTGCCATCTGCAACTGCTGGGGGCAGTGTGCATGTTCCTGGCCTCCAAGCTGAAAGAGACAATTCCCCTTACAGCAGAGAAACTGTGCATATATACGGACAATTCCATCAAACCCCAAGAGCTGCTGGTAAGCAGCCCCCTTTCCACCTTTGACACACCCTAACCTCTATTCATCAGCTCCCTCACTGAGAACCTTTTCCTTCTCTCTCCCTTCTTCCCACCACAAACCGTCAGTATTGTACCTCAGCTTAAGCTTTCTTTTTTTTTTTAAAAACCTTTGAATCATGAAGAGCATTAAAGCACCCGTGTGCCTGACTAAGGGTCAATCCAAAACCACAGGCACATGATTCCCTGGTTTGCGGGTGGGAGGGATTGCTTCTAGCTTTCCCCAAACTGCCTCCTGCGCAGCGTGCAGCCTCTTCCCCCGTGCAGCTCCTTGGTTCGGCGGTTACGGAGGTGCTCCCGGGGGGGATCTGGTGCGCTCTTCTCTTCCGTCCTTCACCGCCTCTCCCCGCTGCACCCTCGCGCCGGGAGGTGAGAAGGTGCCGGTGGGTTCAGGGTGTCAGGGGCAGCGCGGCGGCGCCACCTGGCGGCAGCCGCGTGCGCCCGGGCACGACCCCCTCCTTGCAGCCCCGCGGAGCCGCTCACGCCCTCTTGCCGCCCTCCTGCCGGCAGCCTGGGGGGAAGCGGAGGCGGGTGCAGGCGGCCGCCGCCGGGGGGTCCTCGAGGTGCCGCCTCGGAGCACGCGCTCTGAGCAGGCTCGGGGCGCACGCCCTGCACGGCCGGTGGGTGGCTGCTCCGAGAGCCGCCTCGGGCGCAGCGTTGCTGTGGCCTTGGTCTGGCGGCCTTTGTGGGTGCGGTTCCCCGTAGGTTATCAGCCAGGCAGGTGGCGGGATGAAAATCCAGCATGGCAAATATTGCTGCAAATGAAACCCCCCTGCCTAACTGGGCAGTTCAAGATCTGACATAGTAAAAGCAGAAATAATAGAAATCGCTTGAGGCAATAACTATTTGCAAAGCACGTCAGTGTGTAGCACATCCCACAGATATTAAGCCTTTTGGTGAATTGTACATTCAGTCTGTTCTCAGAGACTCTACTGAATATGAGTAGTGAGCTGAATCCCATGAGAATTTCTCCTATGAATCACTCGCAAAGCCAGTGGGAATTCCCCATTGGGAGGGGCTAGAAGCTTGGGCTGCAGAATAAGAACTTTGTACTGCAAACTCTGCAATGTCTGTCACAGACACTACATGTCCCACTGATGGGACCAACTGCTACAGGAAACCAGAGCGCCAGTGCAAGAAGACTTGTAAAGATGTTCATATGTTTCTGTGACACATGAAATTAAACACATTTAAGTGCATCTCCGTATCCATCCTTCTGGATTAAGCATTTTTCTGTACTGTTGCCTTTCATGTTAATGATGTTGGGAAGATTAGTCCCTAGGTAATGTAACTCTCCTTATGTTAAAACTTTTTCTTTCCTCTTACTTTTCTCTCTGTTCTTCCCCTCCCCTTTTCCCTCCTCTTGCCCTCCGCTTCCCTTCTCTTCCCCTCTTACCACCTCTCGGACCGTCTCTCTCTTTTCTCTCTTGATAAATATCTGTTTTTCTGGGGCTGGTTAGATACACAATTGTGAGATTTTCAAGCTATGGAGGGTTCTGTTATAATCCAGAGGAATATACAGAGTAAAGGAACTTGATGTTAAAGTGGACATCTATTCAGAGAAATAACTGCAGAAATGGCATTGCGAGGTTCATGTTTATGGTTTCTCAGCAACACTGGTTGATGTCTCTTCAGCTGCAAAATTAAAGGATGCCGTTTTTCTGCCTTGCCAGCTCTACAGACGTAGAGGTGGGGCTCCCTGTCATGCTGGGTTCTGTCAGGCTAACGCATCGTCAGGATTTAAGAATCAGGACAGGGAATTTAGTTAACAGCTAGTAGTTGATGCACGAGACAGAAACGAGTCCAAGGCTGGAGTTTTGCTCATTCTCTGGGGCACTGTAAGGTATTCAAAACTTGCTCTAAAATTTGGAATATGCAAATCTAGGCCTGTCTGGATCCCTGGGTCAGATCTGGTTTTAAGGTACCATTTTTACATGTAGTCACATTTCAGGGAATGGTCAGTCTACTTTTCCTTTGATTTCACTGGGAGCTTTGAGTATGAGATCAGGTTCTACATAATTTATTGACAGATAATTTACACAGTATACTTCTTGGCAATGTTCTGTGCCTTTTCTTTCTGCATAGCATGCCTTGGAGTAGATTAATCTGCAGTAGATTTATCTGCAGATGCATTTTGAAAATAGCTTGTCAGAGAATGTCATCAAGCTAACTTCCCCTGTGTTCAAGAAAGAATGTATATCCAAGGTTTTTTTGTGTGTGTACATAGTTATCCCTAGGTCTTTAAATGGCTATAAAGTAAGGACTACAGCCATTTAAGAGAGGTTACTAGGAAAGACCACTGTGACCTTGGCAATATGTAGTTGCAGGCTAAACTTTCTGGGTGGGCATTAAGCACTGGATATGGAAAATGTAAAATCTTGGCTGCAGCTGCCAGGTCTCATTTTTTTTCAGTATAGCTTGACACTTCTGTTTATTTATTTATTTTTAAAGGAATGAGAGAGAAAGGTCAACAACTTCAAAGCGATAGGGGCAGATTGAAAAAATGAGCAAAACCATTTTAGCAGGGACATAATTACAATCATGAAAATGAATAGAACTTTTTTTTTCAGGCTTGCTTATTTTTCTTGTTTGTTTGTTTGTTTTGTTTTGTTTGTTTGTTTTCTTCTCTTCGACCCATGCCCAGGAATGGGAGCTTGTGGTGTTGGGAAAGTTGAAGTGGAATCTTGCTGCCATCACCCCACACGATTTCATTGAACACATTCTGAGGAAGTTGCCTCTACCTAAAGACAAGTTGCTTTTGATCCGGAAGCATGCACAAACTTTTATCGCCCTTTGTGCCACAGGTATGTTAAGGTACTTTGTGGGTGGATACTGCTTACGCTGTGATTAGAAAGATGGATTAGTCGCTGGCTGTTCAAAGGCGCTTCATGTCTTCCATCCTTATCTGCTGTGGGAAGAGGCTGTTCGCACTAGTGAAACTATTTGCATGAGATGTTTTAGATCAGGCCCTGAAACTGTGTGCAAACACAATTCTTCTAGTCAGTACCCATAATGTACTTAATGATATTCCCGTTTACATAGGCTCTGTTTTTACAGTGAAGTCAGTAAGACTGGATTACATCGTGTGATTTTCTATTTTGCTCATTCATTTATTTTTTAAAAGGCGGCAGATCGTTTATTAGGACAGATGTGGTACAGCCAAAATAACATTACCGCATGTTAGACCGATTTATTTTTAAAGAGACATTTTCACAGAAAAACACAAGATTACGTTTGAACATGTATGATACAACATGTTACTGAAGCGGAGGGAATGACAAATTTAAAAGATTTTTTAATATTTGCGTTCTTTCACAGAATCACAAAATGATTGAGGTTGGATGGGACCTCTAGGGGTTATCGAGTCCAACCCCCTTGCTCAAGCAGGGACACCTAGCGCACGTGGCTCAGGGTCACATCCAGATGAGTTTTGGAGATCTCCAGAGAAGGAGACTCCACAACCTCTCCGGGCAGCCTGTTGCAGGGCTCTGTCACCCTAACAGGAAAGAAGTTCTTCCTCATATGGAGATGGAACTTCCCATGTTTTAATTTATAGCCATTACCCCTTGTCTGAGAAGAGTTCGGCGTCATTCTCCCCTCAGTATTTTTACATATTGATAAGATCCCCTCCCAGTCTTCTCCAAGCTAAACATTCCCATCTCGCTTAGTTTTTCCTCATGAGACAGATGCTGAGTCCCTTAATCAACATTGTTGCTCTTAGCTGGGCCCTGTCGAGAAGTTCCACATCCTTTTTGTACTGGGGAGCCCAGAACTGCACACAGTACTCCAGGTGCGGCCTCGCCAGAGTTGAGTAGAGGCACAGGATCTCCTCCCTCGTGCTGCTGGCAGCACTCCTCCACAATCCCCTTGGCCTTCTTGGCCATGAGGGCACATTGCTGACTCATAGTTAACTTGTTGTCAACCGGGACTCCCAAATCCCTTTCCAGGGAGCTGCTTTCCAGCAGGTCAGTCCCTAATCTGTACTGGTGCCTGGGGTTATTCCTCCCCAAGTGCAGGACCCTGTACTTGTCTTGTTTGAACCTCATGAGGTTCCTCTCTGCTCAACTCTCATTCCTATCCAGGTCCCTCTGAATGGCAGCACCACTCTCTGCAGTGTCGGCCACTCCACCCAGTTTTGTATCATCTGCAAACTTGCTCAGGGCGCACTCTGTGCCCTCATCCCAGTCATTGATGAACAAGTTGAACAGCACTGGGCCTAGCACTGATCCCTGGGGAACACCACTGGACACAAGCCTCTGACTAGACTCAGCCCCATTTGTCACGACCCTCTGGGCTCTGCCATCCAGCCAGTCCTCGATCCCAAGCTTCTCTGTCTTAGACTTCTCTCCAAGAAAGCAATGAAAGTAGTCTGTTTGATAAGGACCATTGCAATCCCCATTTGTTTTGGTTTTGGCCTCGTACAGTGAATACAGTCCTTGAAAACTTAGAACAAGTGCTTCTAAGTGAGGCTTTTAATTTTTTTTTACAATGACTTTTTGAAAATAACGTGTATGCTAATTTTCATTCAAAGGACTAAACATTAGACTACTTCTTTAGCACTAAACTTGGAGCAGATAAACAGCATGCAGTGTTTTACAGGGTTGTTGTGAAATCGTATATGGCTTAATATTTGAATTCATTGCTGTTTGATATATGTAGTCTTGTAACAGGGATTACATTCTGCCTCTGTGTTTGCATAGAGGAAGAAATTGGAGGGCAAGTTTTGGGTATTACCACAGGGTGAACATTTACTGGTGTAAGTACTCCATGTTACTTTGGATGTAGTAACTATTTTTACAAAGTAGGCTGTTGATCAGTTTTACTGAATGCTTTTAGTGGACTATGTAGAGTATTGATAACCATTTTTTGGTTACCAAGATGCCAAAGCTATCACTTCGTTTTCCATTGATGTTTTTTATTGATTCTTTTCAGATAATATACCATAGAACTCAATAGAAATTCTGCTCAAAGGCTACAGAATCATTTTTGGTGATATTTCTGTCACAATCGTCATTTTCCTTTAGGACTGATCTGCTACGTGAGCTATATAATGGCTTAGTTTTCTTCCTCTACCCAGTATTTATTCAAACCACACCTTTTCTTAAGGAGAAATGGTCTTTCTCATGCCCATTCCTCTGGAACTTCATGCTGTCACCATAAGTCCAAAGTATCTGAATGTGTTCTTCCAAACAAGCCTAATTATCCCTTTCTATTGTTGTTTTCATCTCCAAAAAAAAGTACTTTGTTTATTTTGTTGTATCCCAGAGGACATTTTCTGGAATGACATAGACTTCATTATGGATTTATCTTTTCAGACTCTAGTCTTCAGTCTCACACTCTTGAAGTTCCCAGGTAATCAAGCTTCTGTGGACCATTAAAGCGTCTGAGGTTCACAGCTTTTCTTCACTCTTTCTCCATGAATTTCATGATGATTAAAGCTCTGTGATTTATTAGTCCATTGGCATTCTCAGCCAAATCGTGTAATTCTCTTATGTGTGCCCCCTGTATAGACCCCTTTTCTTGTTACATATTTCAAATGCATGAACCAGAGTCCTTTACATACAGTTTGATGAGGCAAGTCAGAGTTTCCTGTTTTGCAGGCAGTATGGAAAGACTTGATTGCACATGGACCTTACTGAAAGACAGGACATCATGGTTCTGATTGTGGATTTTCTTTTCTTTCCTTGCCGTTTTCTAAAACCTGCTGCTAGCCCTTTGAGTAGGGTTAGAAACCCACTGCAACTTTGAAAGCAGAGATCTTACCCAAGCCTACATTCTGAGTTTTCTACCTCATTCCCAGTTTATTAGTAAGCTACTACCCACTGTATACAGTTTTATTTGCATTATAAACGTACAATATTATACTACAGTGTTTCCATTTCACTGCAGGGCTTTTCAAAAATGTTCTTACTCTGTGAAGAGAACTCCCCTCTCAACCATAATTCCTTCCATCTCCAGTTGTTTCCTTTTCTGATCTGGTGTGGAGCACTAATTACCCATTGCATTTTTCTTTTCCATTCAAAGCTTCTACTGTCACTCAGATCGGTGTGAGCCTGCTGTTTCATTTCCCCTTTTGCCTTTTCTCAGCAAGACGACCTCCCTTGATATATTGCTGCCTCTTTTCTTATGCTCTCCATACATTTTTAGCCTACTTTCAAATATTTTCTATTACCAGACCTGTCCTTTTCTGACTGGCTTATGACTTTAGTCTCAAGAACACCAGTGCTTTTGACAGTCTGATTCACCTGTTTTCTCTGCTCCCAAGTACTTCTTCTCTTTACTGTCTTACATAAAGAAGTGCATGTCTCTTGATCTAGCTTAAGTCCATTTGCTGTAACTGCTCAGTTTTAATTTCCCGGTAAAAGCTTTATAAAAGAAATTACCACATTCTCTGCTTTAACAGAACTTCTTGTAATTCTCGTTCATACTTCGTATCAGCGAAGAGAAGCATTTATGGTTCTGGGAGGGCTACCTCTATGTTGTTTGGTTCTGTATGATGCTCTGGACCTTTGTATTGCTCCTCTCAATTCTCACTTTCATTTGCATGCAGAGCAAAAGGAAATGATGTTCCTCTTGTCCTGGGAATTGATGAGCTTCACTGATGGCTCATGGCCTGCTTGTTGTCCACCAGGACTCTCAGGTCCTCTGCAGATGTGCTCTCCAGCAGGTCATCAACCCCCTCCAGCTGATATTGGTGCCTATTCCCCACTCTATGTTGGAACCTGCACTTGCCTTTGTTGAGCTTCATGAGGTTCCACTCCACTCATCTCTCCAGCCTGTCCAGGTCCCTCTGAATTGCAGCATAGTCCTCTGGTGTATCAACCACTCCTTCCAGTTTTGTATCATCACCAAACTTGCTGAGAAGGCGCTCTGTCCCTTCTTCCAGGTCACTGATGAATAAATTGAACAGGATCAGGCCCCATACTGACTTCTGGGGTACAGTGCTAGCTACAGGCTTCCAATAAGACTGCAGGCCACTGATGACAACCCTTTGAGCTCTGTCATTCAGCCAGTTCTTGATCTACCTTACTGTCCACTCATCTAATCCACACTTTCTGAGCTAGCCTATGACAATGTTATGGGAGAGAGTATCTGAAGCCTCTCTGAAGTCGAGGTAGACAGCATCTACTGCTCTTCCCTCATCTACCAGCCAGTCATTCTATAATAAAAGGCTCTCAGATTGGTTAAGCATGATTTTGCTCCTTTATTCCTCCTGTCTAGAACCTGACTCTGTGTGTTTCCACAGTGTTCCACAATTTGGGATTGTTTTCGCTGGGGTTGCCTATTTTGCTTGCACTTCCCATTCTATAAGTCATCAAATTGCTCCTGGAGGAGTGTTCAGAAACTCGGTTGCAAAGCAGCATGCAGAACATACCATACTGCAGATGAGATGAGGACAGTTCATTGCCCAGGCTTTGGCTTGTCGTGCACTTCTCCTCCCAGGTTATTCTAAATCACAAATGCTTGGCTTCTGCCTTACGCCTTGTGCTCTTGTTGGAGGCTGTTTGTGCCACTGTTTTGGCACTTCATGCCCTTTTTCATCTTGGCACCTACAAGTGAACATTTTAAGAGGAGAAAAGTCTGTGCAGATCAGGTTTTCAGTAAGAGGAGCTGCGCATCTCTGGATGCAAGCTCTAATGGAGAGACTAGTAACGATGAGGATTTTTTCAGTGTTGGATTTAATTTGCTTGCAAAGCCTGGAAGCACAATGCTTTGTCCCTATGCAAAGCCTGGAAACACAGTGCTTTGCCTGGTTACAGAGATAGAAGATAACTGTAGATTCCAAGTCTCAGTGTTTCGAATGATCTCTTCTGTGCTTCAGCTGAGTTCTGTGGTAGATGAGATGTTCCATGGTAGATGAGATGTCCCATACTAGACATAATGGAGTATGTCACAGACCAGAGGCTTTCAAAGTCTGTGTCTGCAAAGAACCTAAGAAAGAGGAGGATGAATTCAGCTTCAAGTCAGCTTTGCACTGTGTGCCAAACCTCTGCCCACTATTATTAGTACACTCATCATCCACATTTGAAATCTGAGAAAGCTATTTTTTTCTTTTTTTGTTCTTGGCCAAATCCTGGAATCCTTACACAGGCAAAAGTCCTCTGAAAGTCAGTGGAGGTGTTGTCTGAGTGAAGGCTGAGCAGTGAGGCCTGTAACCGTAGTGATCTGGAGGGGAACCACGCAGAACGCTTCATTGTGCCAAGAGGCATGCGCGGCCCACAGGACTCCAGTGGGGCTCTTCCATGTGAAGGCCCTTTTTGGCCTGTGTCAAAGCCAATGGCTTTGTCCCTACAAAGGATGAAAGTGTGTTCTGTATTTTAGCTGGGACTGTCTCTTTGCAGAGGGAAGGAGGGAAGTCCACAGAGGCTTTGCTCTGTGGACTAATCTCAAAAAGAAAATACATGCTGGAAAGTGGCAGTGGTTGCATGAATATTTCTTGCATGACATTTGTCAGAAAAAGGAATAACCCACACTATTTTATGGGCAGACAGAAGAAGGGGGAGGCTCTTTTTCTTGGGGGAGACTACTTATATAAGAATAATCAGCTCTCTGGCAGAACAAGTGAGGGTCCTATCATACTACAGTTAATGCTTTGCCCTCAACTTCTGTAGGATTTGGCTCTTACGATGTGATAACTTCACTGATTAACTGCATAAGACACAGTAACTACCACATTGTCCACCTGGGATACCCCCTGCTTTCCTGTGCTTTCTACCTAGTGATAGATATGAGGGTATCACAGGAGCTTTTAGAACACGAAAGATAGGAATCATTTCCTACAGGCTAACTTGGCCTTCCAAGTTGTATGACTCACCAAACCTTAGAAGATGAGGCGGAAAAAATTGGAGGAGGGAGGAGAGTCTTTGCTAATATGGAATTCCCATGCTGTCAGACAAGCTGCCTTGCTTCCCATCGGATTCAGATCAGACTGTTTGGTGTTTCAAACACTAACTCCCTGTCCTTCAATATAGACCTCCTTACTAAAGATGTAGAAAAATAATAATGAGTAGAAATAACATTTACAATTAATAAATACAAATATAAAAAAAAAGAAAATAGAGATAAAAATACAAAATATAAAAACAAAATAGTAACGATAAAAAAAACCACCAAAAATACAATTATAAATACAAGTAATAAATAAATGCTTTCTTATATAAACTGTTCAATATGTTTTTCCTGTTTCTACCTCTGTTGGAAGCTTGTGCCATAACACTAGCAGTTAGGATGCTTTTAGAAACATTTGTATAAAGGCCAGATTCTTTTTGCCTTACTCTATCCTAAGAACACAATTAGATGTTCTTACCTCCTGCCTGCTCACAGATGAGAAGCTCTTATGACTGTATCCTGTTTTGCTTGATAACTTTTTTTTTTTTATTATGCTTTGAACTGGCATACTCTTTTCTTGAAGTGCTAAAGCAGAATAATTAACACACGGAAAAACTGCTGTGTCTTACAGAAATATGAGTACAAGAGACAAAGTGGTCAGTGCAGTTAAAGCCAACAGTATTTGAAAAAATAAAAGGTATCACACTAAGTCCAGAATTTCTTTTGGATCAAAACAGGCCGGAAATAAATTAAATGTATTATGCTTATCCTTTTAAACATCTTTTTTTCAGCCTTACTTGCTAAAATGTAAGTCATAGAATCATTATGGTTGGAAAAGACCTCCAAGATCATTGAGTCCAACTGTAAGCCCTTCAACACCATGCCTGTTAAACCACATCCCTAAGTGCCTCATCTACACTTGAACACTACCAGTGATGCCTACTCCACTTTCTTGGGTAGTTTGTTTCAATACTTGACTACTCTTTCTGTGTAGATTTTTTTTTCCTAATACCTAACCTGAACCTCCCGTGGCGCAGCTTTCCTCTTGTCCTATCGGTAGTTATTCTGGAGAACAGATCAACCCCCGCCTCACTGCAATCTCCTTTCAGGTAGTTGTAGAGAGCAATAAAGTCACTTATAGACAGTAATCCCAGCATCCTCAGGTGCTCCTCATAAGGTCTGTTCTTCGGCCCCTTCACCAGCTTCATTGCCTTTCTTTGGACACTCTCCGACACCTTAATGTCTTCTATGTATTGAGGGGCCCAAAACTGAGCACGGTGTTCAAGGTGTGGCCTCACCACTTTAGGGGAACAATCACTTCTTTAATGCTGTTGGCTACACTGTTCCTGATACAAACCAGGATGCCATTTGCCTTCTTGACCACCTGGGCACACTGCTGGTTCTTGTTCAGCTGGCTGTCGATCAACACCTCCAGATCCTTTTCTATCACACAGCTCTCCAGACATGCTGCCCCAAGCAACCTGTAGCGCTGCGTGGAGTTGTTGTGACCAAAGTGCCAGACCCTGGACCTGGCCTTGTTGAACCTTGTACAGTTGGCCATAACCCATCGATCCAGCCCGTCCAGATCCCTCTGTAGAGTCTTCCTACCCTCAAGAAGATCAACTCTCCCAGCTTGGGGTCATCTGCAAATTAGCTGAGGGTGTGCTGTATCCCCTCGTCCAGATGATTGATAAAGATGTTAAAGAGGACCAATCCCAACACTGACCCCTAGGGAATACCGCTTGTGACAAGTCACCAGCTGGATTTAACTCCATTCACCATCACTTTCTGTGCCTGGCCATCCAACCAGGTTCTCACCCAGGAAAGAGTACACCTGTGTAAGTCACAAGCTGCCAGCTTCTCCAGGAGAATCCTATGAGAGACTGGTCTAACTAAGCACGTCCACAACGTTTTCCATCATCCATTAGGTGGGTCACCTGGTCAAAGAAGCATGTCAGGTTGGTCAAGCATGACCTGCCTTACATGAATCCATGTTGGTTGGGCCTGATTTCCTGTTTGTTACACACATGTTGTGTGATTGTCCTCAAGATTATATGCTCCATAACTTTTCCAAATACTGAGTTCAGGCTGACAGGCCTGTCGTTCCTGGATCCTCTGTCTGATGCTTCTTATAGGTGGGCGTCACATTGGCAAGTCTCCTGCCGATTGGGACGTCCCCTATTGACCAGGATGGCTGATAGATGATGGAGAGTGGCTTGGTGAGCAGTTCCACCAGCTCCCTCAGAATCCTTGAGTGGATCCCATCTGGCCCTATGGAGTTGTGAGTGTCCAAGTGAAGTAACAAATCATTGACTATTTTCCTCTGAATTATGGGGAAATTTTTATCTGTTCATCGTAGGTGTCTTCCAGATAAATGGGCCAATACCTTGAGGATAACTGGATGTTAAAGCCTGAAGCAAAGAAGTCATTAAGTACCTCAATCATATCCTCACACTTGATGACAGTGTTCCTTGATGCATCCAGTAAATCATGGAGATTCTTCTTGGCCCTTCTCTTCTTTTTGATATATTTGTAGAAGCATTTTTTGTTGTCTTTTACAGCAGTGACCAGATTGAGTTCCATCTGAGGTTGCCTTTCTAATTTCCTCCCTACATACACTAGTGACATCCTTGTAGTCTTCTCAAGTTTCCTGCCCCTACCTCCAGAGGTGATAAACCTTCTTCTTTTTATTTTTTTTTTTCCTAGAGTCTCGTCTTTTGGCACACGGAGAGAGCCTGCTCCCGCGCCTTTAAGATTTCATCCTTGAGCAAAGTCCAGCCATCCTGGACCCCTTTGCTCTTCAGGACTATCTCCCAAGGGACTCTCCCAATCAATGCCCTAAAAAGTCCGAAGTCTGCCCTCAGGAAGTCCAAGGTTTTGATGACGCTCCTCCTGACTTCACCAAGAACTGAAAAGCTATCGTTTCTTGGTCACTATGCCCAAAATGGCCTCTGCCCACCACATCTCCCACCAGTCCTTCACCGTTGGCAAAGAGCAGATCCAGTGGGGCTCCTCCCCTGATAGGCTCACTAGCCAGCTGTGATAGGAAATTATCGTCCATGCACTCCACGAACATCCTAGACTGTTTCCTCCCTGCCTTATTGTATTTCCAGGAAATATCTGGTAGGTTGAAGTCCCCCATGAGAACAAGGGCTACTGATTATTAGACCTCTGCCAGCTGCTTGTAGAATGCCTTGTCGGTCTCTTCATCTTGATTGGATGGTCTATAGCAGACTCCCAATAGGACACCAGCCTGGTTGACCATCTCCCTGATATTAACTCATTAGCACTTTTCCATCACCCACTTGAAGGTCCATGCATTCAAAGGACTCCCTACCAAACAGTGCTTCCCCACCTCATTTCCTTCCTTGCCTGAAGAGCCGATAGCAATCCATTGCAGTACTCCAGTCAATGACAAGGGCCCCACCATTTTTCAGTGATGGTGACTATGTCATAGCTTTCCTGATATGCTATGTTCTCAAGCTCCTCCTCAAGATCCTCATAGTAAAATCACACTCTGGTTGAAATTTAAGGCTTACTGAGTTTGAGCCATTTTCTTTTTATGGATATTTAAATATTTTATAATCTGATTACTGTCACGATTCTGATGGAGGTTTCTTTTTTTATCTTTTTTTCTTCTTTTTTTTTGTGAGATATTTTGTCTTCCTCAAGACAGCAGCTCCCAATTCTGAAATTGCAGTTCTGAAAACAAACCTCTGCAGAGTTCTAGAGATTAAGATTAGCTGTTAACAAATCAAAAACAAAAATTCAAAGCCAGGGCAATAGCAAGGGTCATTGAAAGAAGGCATGCATGCCCACCTGGCTTTGGTACACTGAGCACGTTCAGCCCTGGTATTTGTCAGTGTTTTTTTTTTCCTCTTCCAGCATTTTTCTTTTATTGGCTCCAAGTTAGGGCTTCCCCTTACAGGACTTCTCCAGATTGCTGCTTCTGCTTGCTTCCTGCCACAGAGAGCCTGTTAAACTTTCCTTTTCTCAGCTCTGTGGCAGTGCAGTCCACTGGATCTGCCTGTGCGAACAAGCCAGCTCAGCAACTCTGCAGCAGCACGTGAGTCCTGAGACCTAACATGCAGCTGTGCTGACTGCACATTTGGAGCAATATCTTCAGCATATGCACATGCTTGCCCCAGCTGCCAGTGTCATCTCTAGTGCAGTGCATGTCTGCTGCAAAAATAGACATGGAGTGTCCCAGCCACCTTGGATTTAATAATATCTAGGAATAGGAGCTAAAATAAGTCTTGATTATGACAATCCATTCCTATTGTTGGAGTGTTAGTATGTTTATGTGCTTTCAGAACATGCGTTGTCAGGTTACTCGCTTCTCTTCCCTGGAACCTATTTGTACTTTGCCTTCAAGTTTCCTAAATCACAACAGAAGCTCTGAGTCGGAAACTTTTCCCCAGTGCAGGCATTGGTTCCCGATTAACCAGTCACATACACCTCTGAAAGAAGGACTGAGTTTATAGTCTTGTATTGCTTTAGATGTCTAGTAACAAGTGCTTTTTATAAGGTGCCCTCTATGAGTCAGTGTTCATCATCTCCAGCAAGAACTTCAAGTAAAAGAATGTATTTTATAGTGAGCTGTTTAAGCTCTTTCTTTTCTTTTGTTTTTTACTTAGTGCCCAGGGCATGCTCTTGAATTAACTCTAGGGGCCATTTTGTATGAATAAATAATGAGCGAGTTTGGTGGGATTTGACTTGGTGTCATGAGAGGAACAGAGATAGATGTTTGTAGTCAAAAATAATGTTGTATAAAAGCTTGTTTTGAATTTTTCAATGGAATGTAAGAGACTCGGAGGAGGGTTGTCTGTCCCCTCAGAGCTGATGCTCAGTATTTATGCGGTCATTGTACCTTGACAAACATTTCACATAGTTACTGCTTTGCTTGAATATGGAAATATGTTAATCACACTCTTTTTTTCCAGTGCCTGCTCTTTTCCTTAGCCTTTTCTATTCAACCCTCTAGGTGGCCCAGCACAATGTGGCTTCTTTTATTTGAATGAGCTCTTTCCCGACTATTAGAGTCCAGGGTGATGTTGAGAACCATGTGCACGAAATTGGTGTACCACCCCCCAGCCCTTTGTGGATGTGTCAGGTTAAATTCATATCAGCAGGAGGGTCACTGCCATGATTTTCAATGGCGTATGATGAGGTGTTGACTTCAGACAATGGTGCCACACTCTCCAGTTGGAGACACTGGCCTAACCAGTTGCAGTAGTTAATTAATATGCTAAAAGTAGAAGCCAGTAATACAAATCACTGCCTGTTGTACAACAAAGACTGGGCATGTGTAGCTTTGATAGCTAAGTTTATGGTGCTTGTCATGGAGGGAAGTCAGTTCAGAGCTAGTGGCAATGTAAGACTTTCTGGATGCTAAGCCTTAGTCACTCTGGGCCCCTGGCCATTTGCTAGCTGTCCTATTTGCATTATGAATGACATTAAGGGAACTAACAAGGTTCTTGGGCATAGAAATGGTCTCATGTGACCCCACATGGAAGCAGACCTACAGCAGTGTTGGTTGGCAGGAGCACTGTGGCTCTTTATCCGGCTTCTTAGGAAGATGGTTTCTGAGAGTACATAACATGGAGATATAAAATAAACCACAGGACAACCAGAATTCAAATAACGTGTCAGCCCCTCAAGGGAAAGGAGGCTGAGAGTAGAGTCTGGAAAGCATCCCTTCACTCAGCCCCTTGTGCCCAGGTGGTGCCAAGTGTTGGGCATGATGTGTACAAGCTCTTTCTTTGCTTAGAGTCTCTTTCATTAGCCTCAGAGTGAGCAGCTTTGCATGTGGATCTGTGGCATGTTCGGTGACCTTCATGGGCTCCAGCGCCACCACTTCCCCAGCATGTCTCCATTTCTCCTAGTTGCTGACAAAGGAGGATGGGTGAAAGAGGTTACAGCTTCACTCCCACCTCCTGCATCTTAGCTTCTGTATGGGCTCTCCAAACTCTGAAAGAAAACGTTTGCAGTATTTTTTCTGCAGCATCTTCCCTAAAACTTATCACAAGGAGGGGTAAATTGTGGCAAACTCATATCTGTCCATACTTTACCAGCAAAATAAGGACACAGTGTGGTATCTTATTAAAGGCTGGAGTCTTACCCCAAATTTGGACCACATTGGTCAAGTGTAATGTAGTTCATGCCATCACGCAAGGTTTATATATGCCACGTGGAGGTCTGAGTGTATGCCTTCTCAGTGGCATCATATACCTATAGATAGTTCAGCAGAAGTTCTGTCTTTCAGCTGCCTTAGCTGCCCCCATCCCTGTCTGCCTGGAGCATTGTGTATGGCAGTATGGCAGATGATTCCCAGGAAGATCTGTTGGGTGTTCACATGTACCAAGGTGAAATACACCATAATGAAGGAGTCTGCAGGAACTGGCACCAGCTCCAGAGGAGTTTTAACTCCAGAGGAGCTAAGCCTGAATAAGTGCAGTTTGTCTGAGAAGATAAATACCTCTCCTGAGGTATTTCTTCTTTAATTCTGCACTTCCATAGTCTTAAGTAAGTCTGCAATGAGGAAGGCAAAGGCCTGCTTGGAATTAGAATTAGCGAGAGATGTCAGGGGTAACAGGAAGGGCTTCTATAAATACATCAGCAGCAAGAGGAAGATTAGGGAAAATGTTAGTCCGCTGCTGAATGGGGAGGGTGCCTTGCTAATGGAGGATGTGGAGAAGGCAGAGTTATTAAATGCCTTCTTTGCCTCAGTCTTCGCTGCTGAGGCTGGTCCCCGTGAACTACAGAGCCCAGATACAAGGGAGATAACTGAGACAAGGACTTTCCACTCGTCAAGGAGGATTGGGTTAGGGATTATTTAGGCACGCTGGACCCTATGGGTTTGGATGGAATGCACCCAAGGGTGCGGAGGGAACTGACAGGGTTTATTGCTGAGCCACTCTCCATCATCTTTGAGAGGTCGTGGAGAGCAGGAGAGGTGCCAGAGGACTGGAAGAGAGCTAACACCACTCCAGTCTTCAAAAAGGGCAAGAGAGAGGAGCTGGGAAACTACAGGCCCGTCAGCCTCACCTCCGTCCCTGGAAAGGTGATGGAGCAGCTTGTCCTAGAAACCCTCTCTAGGCATATCAAGGAAAAGAAGGTGATCAGGACTAGTCAGTATGGATTCAATAAGGGGAAGTCGTGTCTGACAAACCTGAGAGCCTTCTATGATGGGGTGACTGGATGGATGGATGGATGGATGGATGGATGGATGGATGGATAGATGACAGGAAAGCTGTGGATGTTGTCTACCTTGGCTTCAGCGAGGCTTTCAGCAGTCTCCCATAACATCCTTATAGGAAAGCTCCGGAGGTCTGAAGTGGATGAGTGGACAGTGAGTTGGATCGAGGACTGGCTGGATGGCAGAGCCAAGAGGGTCATGATAAATAGGGCTGAGTCTAGTCGGAGGCTTGTGTCCAGTGGTGTTCCCCAGGGATCAGTGCTAGGCCCAGTGCTGTTCAACACAGTCACATCAGTGACATCAGTGGCTTGGATGAGGGCACAGAGTGCACCCTGAGCAAGTTTGCAGATGATACAAAACTGGGTGGAGTGGCCGACACTGCAGAGGGCTGTGCTGCCATTCAGAGGGATCTGGATAGGAATGAGAGTTGAGCAGAGAGGAACCTCATGAGGTTCAAAAAAGACAAGTGCAGGGTCTTGCACTTGGGGAGGAATAACCCCAGGCACCAGTACAGATTAGGGGCTGACCTGCTGTAAAGCAGTTGCACAGAGAGGGACTTGGGAGTTCTGGTTGACAAGTCAACCATGAGCCAGCAATGTGCCTTCATGGCCAAGAAGGCCAATGGGATCCTGGCCTGCATCAGGAGGAGCGTTACCAGCAGCAGGTCAAGGGAGGTGATTCTGCTCCTCTCCTCAGCCCTGGTGAGGCTGCACCTGGAGTACTGTGTGCAGTTCTGGGCTCCCCGGTGTAGGAGGGACGTGGAGCTGCTAGAGAGAGTTCAGAGACAAGTGACCAAGATGGAGCACCTACCATATGAGGAGAGGTTACACGAGCTGGGCCTGTTTAGCCTAGAGAAGAGAAGGATGAGAGGGGATCTAATAAACATGTACAAATTCCTGAGATACGATTGTAGGGAGGAAGGAGCTAAACTGTTTTCCATAGTGGCTGTTGGCAGGACAAGGGGCAGTGGTTTTAAGCTGAGGCATAGGAGGTTTTATCTCCAGGTGAGGAGGAACTTCTTTCCTGTGAGAGTGATGGAGCCCTGGAACAGGCTGCCCAGAGAGGCCGTGGAGTCTCCTTCTCTGGAGATCTTCAAAACCCACCCAGATGCCACCCTATGCCACATGCTCTGGGTGTCCCTGCTGGAGCAGGGGGTTTGAACTAGATGATCTCTAGAGGTCCCTTCCAACCCTAAAGATTCTGTGGTTCTAAGTAAATGAATGCAATGCATATAAACGTTTACGTTAAAAAAAAAATCTAGATCCTGGAGGGGTTTTTTTTTCTTCTTTAATTGGAATTCATAAACAAGTAGTCCAGCTGTCACATTTCTTCCACTAGATGATATCAGACCAATTCACAGGAGCAGGGCACTGCAACAGCCACCCAGAATCAACTCCTGAGGCCCCCATTTAGCAGCAGTGAGCATGAACAGGAGCAGAACATCATAAAATCAGGGCCATTTTGAACTTCTGTTTTCAAACAAAATGCCTTGTCAAAAGCAATGATTTTATCCATTTGTCTCAGATGGACGGTCAGAGAGTCAGTCTCTCTGACAGCTAGCCTGTACCAGCCCATGCCTCAATTTCTAGTCAGTCAGAATGAAAAAGAGGACAAGGTTCCCAGTCTTACATGAGTTCTCTGCTCCCAGTGAATCCCAGGGATATACTTGAGCATGGAGAGGAATGTGCTGTCTTTAGAGCTATTTGGATATCAGCAAGCCCAGCACATGGGAGACTGAGTTAAACTCTCCATTTTGGGTATACAAAAACCGTAAGGACTGCAGGACCTGTGTTAGTTGGAAGGAGAAAGCTTGAGATCTGTAGTAAAAGGGCAGTTCATAATAATTAGTTTTCTGTAAACAGACTGAATATATTTATAGCTTTTTTTATATATATGTATAAAGTGTTCTTTGGGCTTCCTTTTCCCTGTCCTTCAATCTCTACAAGTGAGAAGTGGAAAAGCAGAGTTTGATGATGTGTTACTCTTAAACTGTTGAACTTGAATTCAATTTTAAGAAGATATTTATTACCATATAACCAGAAAATCTCCTGGGAAAAAAAAAATTAAAAGACAGATAAACCAGTGCCTAGTGCCTTCTAAAGGTTGCAACAACATTCCATTTTATTGCTTTTTCTTAGTCTCCACAGATATCTGATAAGTTTGGAAATTTATTTAGCTTTATCTTGTTTATTTAGCTATGGGCTCTGAGTGTTCTGTCTTCCTAATTGCAAAGGTATTTAACATAGAATAGTAAAGATGAATTCTTAATTAAGATCTCTTTTCTCTTTCCCAGACTTCTTTTTTTAAGAGCTTGAATTGTCTGTAAAAACTGTCATGATTAAAAATCTCATTTAGTTTTTTGATTTTACATAGAGCTCTAAAATGAGTGAGATCCAGATTTCTGACACAGCTTGTAGAAATCCCCCTTGTTCTTTTCTGTCCTTTTCTCTAAGAAAAACTATTAAAAAATGTCCAGGTTTTCTCATGCAACAGTGAGAATAAAAGAACAAACTGCATTTACATATTAATTTGCAGGACTATTGCATCTCCTTTGACTACTGGTGATGAGTAATGAGACTAATGAAGCCTCCTGGCAAATTAAATGACCCTTTTGCCTTTCTTCTGCGTTCCCCTTTTTTTTATTCTTGGGTGTGGTTCTTATGGCGATCGCCTCTGATGTTTTGCAGCTTTTCTAGCTTGTGCTTGGACTAATTCCCAGATCTATTCTTGCAGATTTTAACTTTGCCATGTATCCGCCATCAATGATAGCTACTGGAAGTGTGGGAGCCGCCATCTGTGGCCTTCAGTGTGATGATGGGCAAACTTCAGTCTCTGGTGACAGCCTAACAGAGCTCCTGGCCAAGATCACAAACACAGATGTGGTGAGTGTCCTGCCCTACTGTTTTCTTTTTACTTCTGAGAGTGCTGTGAAGAACTAGGTCATCAAACTTGGCTTGATCCCAAAAGCCCAGTCAAGCCAAGAAAGTGGGAAACTACATGACAAGGATGCCTTTGCAGGCTTCATCCTGGTGGAAGAGCTTTAGCATGTTCAGAACTTCATGGCCTCTCATAAATCAGCTCTGATTCACATTTTACAGAATGGCTTCACAGAGAGTGGATGGAGGGAGATCATCCATCTGCTCTGCCTCAGCCTAGCTGCATGGTAGGCCCTGCTTTACCTGCTGGTGGTCAGACCGGTTGCACAGTGGAGAGGCAGTCAGCACTCCTGTGTAGCTTAAGGTCAACTAGTATGTAAATCCAAACAGCAGTCTCGTGTTTGCAACCTTCAGAGAGTCTGCTGTTTTGAACCTTGTGGAGGTGTCTTCTGAAAATCTTGGATTTAAAGGAAGTGAGTAATGAGCTTATACTTACGCACTGGCAGACTATGAGGCAGATATAAGCCAGGCTGTCTTTTTTGTGCAGGATATGAAACACAGAGAGAAAGACCCTAACTCTAACCATAACAGAGAACTAACCATAACAGAGAACTTCATGGGTTGTCAGAAAACCCTGTTGTAGGTAGCCAAGGTGATTGTGATAGACATTAAAGGTGGCTAAGAAGTGAGTTTGGTCGTCTGGGGTCAGCATCTATAAGGAACATCAGGAAGAACAACTCCTGGCGATCTTGGTTGGTAGTCAGAACGGAAAGGTGGGATGACTGAAGGGCGCATTCAGAGTGATGTGCCTTTTTTTCTCCTGGATATGGTCCTCAACATCTGGACTGCTCTTCTGGTGGGGCATTGAGAAGAGAGCTTATGCTACTGCAAATCAAAATTGCTTGGTCTGTGGATGAACAGGATTTTCATCTCCCATAAAGTTGACATGTTTTGCCATGCTGAAATTCACTCAAAAGGCAAGAAAATGAGTGAGAATTTCTATAATACAGACCACAAATAAGATAATGCTCTTTTAATATAAAAGTAACAGATTCCATATTCCATCCTTAAACTGTGTTAAATATAAATCCTTTTATTGCTTCTACTTTGCAGAGTAAATACTCAGTGCAATTATTAGAGTTGTGATAACATTGTCAAGAGAAAGTCAGCTTTTTTTTTTTTTAAACAAATGCTAGATTATAATTAAAAAGAATCAGTTTAACCCATTTTGGCCAGTTTAACCAAAAGCAAAGAATTTCACTATTTCTTTCGTTCAGACTGACCCTGATTTTAAAGTGCAGTTTTGGGGCTTCCCAAAACTTGTTGTTTGGCAATTAGTTTTGCACTGAAAATGAAACATTTTCAATTCATTTATAATCTCAATCAGGTAGCTGCAGAATTTCACATAACACTCCTTTCCATGGGAATGAAAATTTTAGTGTGATGATTTTGTGTCTGAAGCTGAGAAGTAATATATATCAACATATCAATAAGTGGTAGGATCACACAAGAAGAAAAATCTCTGGTGTAAATTCAGGATGCTTGTTCTGAAGCAAGTAGTGCACAACACTCATTTGGACAGTTGTTCCATTTAGATTGAATAAAGCAAATCTGTTATGTTTTCTTCATTGATATGGAGAGCAAAAACACTTGGGAGTCATCAGCCCAGGGAAGCTTTGTCGCTGGATGTTTGTCCACTTGAACACAACCCAATAATTTTGCATACTGCATGAAAACAGTTATAAAATGCCAGGGAATGTCCTAGACGTAAAGTAGGTAGATGTGAGACGGTCCTCAGAAGACTGGGCAGAGGGTGTCAAGGATTTGAGGAGAGCCTAAAGTTATGTTAGCACATGTGTCTTGTCTCCAGCCAAGTCTGTGAATATGCACAAAGAGTTAGTGACAGCCATTAAGAACTTCACATATAGCTATAAGCAATCTTAGTTTCAAGGAATATCTAAAAGATAGATGTCCCGCAGCTCTGCTCTCATGTATTATGCAGCATCTCTAGGTTAAATTGTTTCTGCCTGGCTGCTTTTTATTCTCATGCATGTTTTTGCTGATATGTGTCCACAAACCTTTCATGTCCCTATGTTTCAAACCTCATCTTTGAGGGGATCCAGCTAAAGAAGTGGGAGGATGGGGGAAATTATTTCTATACTTTTGGTGTCAGAGAGTTGTAGCTGCAGGCAATTTTTTCTGTGTGTGTGTGTGGTTTTGGAATTTGGAGGCATGCAGAGTGAATGAAAACGAAATGAAAAGTTTAGGAACAACTTTTGCAAGGTCAGCGCCTGTTTCTATTGCTCTGAAGCTAAAAAACTGCTTTCAAAAATCCCTAGGCAGCGCTTGGACATATCTTTTCTGAGTGCAGGTGTTTAGGTATTACCAAAACCCAAACCTGGAAAACAGATTCCTCAGCAGATTTCATCACTTTATCCCTGCAGTGCTTGAGATGGAGTACGTAATTTTTTCCATCATTAGACCGTATCCTCCAGAAAGGTGAACCTCAGATAAATGTCTCATACTATTGCCACAGTATGCAGTACTTATCAGAAGGGAGTACCACAGTAGCCCTTGGTGATGGGTTTGATGTATTTGATAAGCTTTGACCCAGGATTGTATAACTTGCTTCTGCCTTTTTGGAGATGCGGAGCAGTTCATCTCTTCGAAGAGTTTCCTCGTGCAGTAACCAGGGTCTTCTGCTTCCTTGTTCTTACTCAGTATGGGCAGCAGGTTTGGATTATAGGACAACAAGTAGTTGGTGATACTCAGGGGTGACAAAAAATGCATCCGTAGGGTCGTGCAAGATAGTGAGCTGTTTGTGAATTCACAATTGCTTGTGAATTTGCTCTCTCTTTCACCATTTTTGCCAGCAAAGAGGTTTTGAGAGTTCTTGTCTGATATAGGCCTTGCCGCTGTAATCTGTTCCTCAGTCATCTTTAGCTTGGATGGTTTCAATTCACTCGGCATAGGGTTCCTCTTAGGTAATATTCAGAGACTCCAGATAGCCTAAAATGCAGGTGCTAGCTTGCAAAACAGCTTCTAAGTTTTTTAGTTCATGGAGAACTTAACTCATGGACAACATGTGTAAAAAAATTTCAGTACATTTCCATGTTGCTAAATGAGGATTTTCACTGTTTTAACAGAGATGGCCGTAACAGAAAGTTTGTCTCTTTCAAAATTTGAAGTCCCACCTTCCCTCCCCAAAGTCAACAGGATTTTTTCACTTGGCCAACACAGTGTGTTTTTCATTAGCTGGGTAACTGGAAATTACAGAAGGATCTGGCAGTCTTAATACTAGGTAGTAGTATCAACCTCATCGGTAGAATGTGCTGTTGGAAAAAAAGTACTGTCTAGATTTTTTAAAAGTTTGCCCTGGACTATGTTAATGAAGAGTAAAGACTATTATAATATATTTTACCCTGGGAGCTTCAAAGTTGAATGAACAACAACATCTCTCTCACTTCCCAATTTCTGATGCTTGCAAACTGTTCTTTAAGTGAAACAATTCACTCATCTTCACCGTACAAAGGATTTTGTTTTTAAAGTGGAAGTTTGGGAAGAGGAAGATCTTAGAGCTCTTGGGCTTCTGTAGGATTTCATGGTGGAGAAGAGCTACATTTTTGCAAGGAAAATGTTTTTGCCTTTTAACACTTGCCTCCTCGTTAGCTACAGAAGCATGCAGGTAGCAGAGGGGAGAGCCCTTCCCACCGGCTGCTCCCACAGGCAGGGTAGCTGGGGGTTGGAGAGAGTCCCCTTACGTTGCAGCCGGCCTCCCAGCTGTACCTGTGGATATAATCAGCTTTGGTACTTCTCAGTTCAGGAATGCGTAGACATTTCCTGAATGAGCCAACCTGTATGTTCCCAGCCTCTGAAAATGCTTTTGAGTAATCAGGAGCAAGGAGGAATCTTAAACCCAACATTGAGTAATGTTTTTTTTTAAATTATTGCTTAACAAAGCAACAGCTGATAATGAAATCCTGATGCAACTAAACTGCAATGAGGTTTTCTAAAATTTTGCTGTTTGGTAATAATAATCTGAGAGTGCTGTTTGCTAGGAAATAGGCCTATCTGGGCAGCATAAACTGGAGACTGAAATGGAGTTATTTCAGATTTACATTTGTATATCTGAGAGCGGCATTTGGCACACAATGCTGTTATGCTTTTAATAGATGTTTCATTAAGAATCAGACCAAAAATATGTTATTAGTAAACAACATTTAGTTTAGAACCCCACTGTTTTTTAAACAATACACAAGTGTTTCTTTCAAAAACAAGGGTTCACCATTAATGTCTGTTGCCCTTATATGAATTGAAAGCAGTGCTCTAGACTTCAAGGACAGTATTAGAATGTACCATACCAATAGCATTTTAGCAATTAGCAGTTATTTCTAATACATAACTGCCCTAGTTATTTGCCATTGATAGAGGCTGAATTGAAGTATGAAGAGACAGGGACAGCTGGGCCACACAAAGCTCAGTTTCATTATTCTTTCAAGCTACCAAAATAAACACCAGGGAGAAAGTTTCAGCCTTGGAGAAACTGAGAAAGCCCAACAGCATTATAGGTAGTGAAAGTTGCTCTTATGCTATATCTGAATTGCCTTTTCTGGTAATTAGTGCTCCAAAGTGCCAGTAAGGGCTGGTACAACCCAGCCTCATGTAGTGCTGTAGGAGGGTGGTTGTATGTTCTGCTCTGTTTTGCTGCAGGAGGGTGGAAACATGTACTTTGTTATTTGTTGAAGAGTTGAAGAGGAAAGCAAATACTGCCAGTCACGGAGTTTATCGAAAAAAAAAAAAAAAAAAAAAAAAACAAAAAAACAAACTACTCTTAGGAAGTGAACTGAGTTCCTTTTTCATCTCTTAGTGGATCATTTCAATCAAAAAATAAACAACTCGGGAAGTCAGGAATTTTCATAGCATCCCAGAATAGCATTCCAATGAGCGCAATATCCTGTCTCCATTCTGACCAGATGCTTTGGAGAAGGCCCCTAGCATCCCTGCCTCTGCTGCCTACGCTATTCAATATGAAGAGTAGCCCAAAGGCTAATGCAGGCTCTCTGAGGACTTCTGACCAATGTTCTCCTTTGCCATAGGTCTGTGTTGGGCAAATATCTCTCTTCACCTCCAGTCATTAGAAGAGCAACTACTTCCTCAGGGTGCCTCCTTGTTGTTCATATGCCTGCCACGTTCCTCTCTGGCTGTTCCTGGAAGCATCATCATGGATGTTCTGTGGGTCATGCATCCTCTGACATGGTCACTGTTTGCATGTCCCAGAGTCTGCTTCTGAGACTGCCCTTGAGTTTGTCCTTGAGTTCTCTGATGCCCCAGCTCTCCATGAGAGGCAGAATATATTAAGGAATCCGAAGAGCTCAAGAGACTAGTGCAGTGGTATGTAAATGAGGTCTTACCTATTCCCAAGCAACTAGGGCCAGGTGCAGAAATTTTACAGCTTAAAGTCAGTGAGAATTAGACACAGAATTATATTCTAAAGACAACCTGCTTTGAACAGAGGATGGAACTAAATGATCTCTGGAGGTCCCTTCCAACCTAAATCTTTCAAAGAGTCAAAGATTATTACCTCATAATAGAATGATAAATTACATGCAGTATTCATCAGCCTTGATAGAAGCTTACAAGGTTAGATCCCAAATTAAGCTGGTTGCAGCTTAATGAAAAAAGTATGATAGCCACCAGATACCACTCTGGATAATAAGGAGGGTTATATAGCCACATAATGAGTATCTTCATAGAGTTCAGCTGTCAAGAAAGGAGTCAGGACTAAACAAGTGATTCCTTAGCATCATCGTTAAGGAAAGGATTTTCAGACAGAGCCAGTATGCATTTAAAAGTTTATTCACAGATGGGACCTGGTATGTTCTCAATTGTTTTGAAAATTCAAAGTAAGTTAAGAGCTTAAGGTAGAAGCTTTTCTTAAAGTTGTATAAAAACAGCAGGCAGTGAGTCCTTAAATACAGTCATGGTGTTTTGAGGACTGGCTCTATAATAAGTAACATGTAAAATATCTTCATCTAAATGTACTATATATGTTAATGCTGGGAATTTATTTCTAGGGTCTGAAAAGTGCATGTATAAAAATACTTGCAAATTTCCGCATGGCAGTAAGGATCAGACCCACCACATTCACAGCACTTTTTTTTTTTTTTTTCCTCTTTTTTTGAGCACCAGTGTGAAATCATGGAAATGAATCTGGAATGGGTACCATTTGAATATTGTGTCTAAAGCACACCATCTATTCTCTGCTTTGTAGTGCTTAGGACTTGTGGTTTTGGAACCAAGTAACAAGACTTGCTCTATCTTACTCAGCCTTATTTGCTGCAGACCACATTTTGTATGCAAGGAAACAACAGACAAAATAGCCTCCAAAGGAAGAATGAGATAGTTTCCTAAGTTGTCTTTGCCTGAGTTGGCAGCTGCACAGGTTCATTCAGCATTTTGTTTCCCAGTGAGTGCTGTGCGTGTGTAGTAACAATGGGGTGATGCAGTTACACTGGAGGCTAATTGTTGAGTTCCGTCAAGTCCATTCATAAATGCAGTGGAGGGTGCTGTGCCGCCGAAGCCAGCCACTGTGCGGAGGAAGTGAAGTGAGGCCCCTGAGTAACGGGTTCCACATCATAAGCAGCGCTGTCAGGTTGCTTGGGCTGCTCGTGGACTGCCATCGTCCGGCTGGAGCTTGCCGCAACGTAGGCTGCTGCAGATGTGGGACGGGGACGTGCGCACACTGATGGGAGACATTGCTGATGGCCAGCTGAGATTCCTCTGTATGCGTGGTCTGTTTTCACAATGCTCCATGGAATGCAGGCAAATTATTATAGCTTTTTCTAAACTCTCATTTTTAAAAAAATGGCCAACAGCTAATGATGTATTACTGCAGAGTAATAACAGTAAACTCTTTAATCTGACGATTGTGAAGTATTCCCATACCTGTTAGGAAGAGACAATCAGCTTGAAATCACGAATCACATTAAGCAGGGAGTGTAATTGCAAGCGGGGCAGCTGCCCATGGATTGCCCCACCAGTGTTTTGGCTTTACTGTCACTTCTTCCATTTCTGAAAACGTTGTTCTCTCCTGTTGCTTTGAAAAATACCCACACGATCAACAGGAAACCAACAAACTGTCTGTTTAATCACACAGTGAAACTGAATTTAAAAATCATACTGTTGAAAGTGCGGAAAAGGCTGAAAAATCACAGAGAAAGATTCTTTAATATTAGTCATCTTATATCTTAAATTACTACAATAATAATAGTAAGTTAAGAAATTCTGGTGTAGGTTTTTTTTTCAAATAAGACATCCCCATTAGTTCACGTAAATGGCTTTAGGAAAAGCAAGTTACTATTTTCTATACTTGTAGATATTAAAAACAGAGACACAGGAACTTATCTGTAATTTGTCTTTGTTACAGTAGCAAAAATGGACACATTTAGGAGGCAAAATACTTCTGTTTTTAAACTGCGTGTATTAGATGTGACCGTGGATAAATCTAGTAAATGGGCATGATATCCCATAGCTGCTTTTCAGGCTTTTATTCTGGAGAATGCTGAAGTACTTAAGGACAATATTTTGCAAATAAAAGCCCCTGTTTGGGAAAGATTCCCTGTTCATGTCAACAGTGAAGCTGTTGTGCTTTGGAGGGATTTGAACCAACAGAGGTATCGAGCGACCTTTTGTATTTATAAATGCAGGTCACGTGTCCCAGATGGGATTTGGTGAAAATTCTAAATCTTTAGTGCACAACTAGTGTCTTCTTTCTTAGATCCAAGCAATGTGTAGAAGATAGATGAAGAATAGTATCACTTCCAGTGATCACGGCATCCATTCCAGTTATCATAAGGTCTTGTTCCTAAAGAAATCCTTTTCTGATTTCCCGTTTGCAGTTGTTTGAAGAAATAGGAAAAGATGTTTAAAGTGGCATCAGTGGCATTAACAGTAATTTGTGGAGTAGTGAAAGTGTAGGGAAAACTACCTTTTGACAACAAAACAAAAAGATTTTTGCTGTGTTCCTGGCTTTCGGAATCAAGTACACAGTAGAGCATCCAGAGTTTGGGTCTAGACTTCTAAATTTTGTTCAGGAAATGTGCCAGTACCAGTGCAGCTCAGTGTTTTGGATCATTTGTGTACATATGTTATATATAAGAAAAGCCCAACTATTGTTCAGTTGTAAAAGAGAGCAGTGTTGTAGTTTGATTTTTTGAAAGTCGTCAAGAAATAAATGACTCACTGGTTTATTTAGAGTAGTTGTTCCTAGGCTTTTCATTGTATCCTGTATCATGGGTTTCGCTTGCTATTGAGTTGACCCCAGTGCTGCTTAAGCTGCATTAGCAGTGGCAGGCTTGATGATTTCATACTGTTTGGAGTGTTTTCCTATTTGGAGTTACCTGCCTCTGTTTGGAAAACTAGAGACAGGTTCTTTTGTGGTAGAATTCAAAATTATAATGCTGCTTCTCTGAAATGACGTCTCATTGATCTGATCAAAGGTGCCCATGGATCAGTCTTCTGATGCTGGTGTTATTCTGTGGCTGCTGACACAAAACTCCATGATAAAGTTAACATCTTGCCTAAGGTTATGCTACATTTATGTTTAACAGAAATAAAATGGAATCTCTTTAAAGAGTAATTTTGCAGCCATTGGATTCCTTACTAGATGTTGCTCTTAGGAAATATTTCCTACATGCTGTACTCTCAGATGAGCCCAGTTTCAGATGGGCAAAATTCGGGTAGCTGCAAGGTTCTGAGCAGTTGCTGTGCATGCAAATGTTTCTCTAAAAGACATCCTAAATAAATCAAACAAACATCGTGAGGATTGCTGAGGTAAGCTTGATTGTGCATGATGGTTATGCATGATCTTTCCTTGTGCTCGTGTTTTCTTTCAAGACAGTCATCCTGCATGAAGATTGATTCCTCAGTTATTGCTTACTTGAATAACATGATCCAATCATAGTGTTGCTTATTTCTCTTTCCAGTCATTTTCACTATCTATATTTCTGTCACAGCCGAGAGATTACTCCTCATCAGACAACGAAAAATATTTCTTTTCCTTTCTGATTGTCATAGTAAAATTACCAGGGGTGAAAAGATTTCAGGGAAAGATAAAAAAAAACGTTAATTGCATTCTTATATCTACACACGCTGAAGTAAAAATAAAACTATGGAATGGAAAGTACCTGAGCTATTTTCATCACTAAAACTACTAGACCATAAAGATGAATGAGGAAGTTGATCCATGTGACACACACTTAAAAAACATTTTTATAAAACAATACTGACACTACGCCATTCTGAGGAAACTGCCCAGTTCCTGTGGCCGTTACTTCAATGCATTATAGTGTCCCTTTAAGGAAAAAAAAATATGTATTTAATTGCGCACAGGTAGCACAGATGACTTAGGTAAGTTAGGTGGCATTTCTAGTTGAGCAGTGTTGGCTTTGGCTGATGTCATCTGTATTGACGTGAATAATTTTGTCTCCACTGAATATTTTTATCTCCACTGCAGCCAGCATCTCATCCAACCCATTTTGCCTGGGTCGGCGTGAAAAACCATTCTCAATTCCTCTCTGGCAGTTATATCTGAAGAAAAAGGGTGTGATGTTTATTATGTTTAACTGAACATTTTCTCTACAAAGAGAGGATAAGGCTCTTACAGCTAGTCGCTGCTGACCAGTAGCCAAGAAAAGTGGGTATTCGTGATACATTAAAAAAAAAAAAAAAGTGTGCATCAAGGATGCAGATGTCATCAGGGGAACAGATAGTCCACGTTCAGCATGTTTTCCCAACCTAGCCAGGATGGCAGATTAAACCTATACGCATACGTATTTCACACTCTCCACAGTAACCTGGCATTGCGTAGAGGAGCCGAGTGTTGCCAGTCAGAGTCCGGCTTCAATGATTTGTACTCCCAGCCCATGTACTGTTTGACATCCTAGAGTTACTATTTACACAACTGTTCTGTATTCTAGGTGGACTTCTCAGGACTGTTTCTGGAAAAAAAAAAAAAAGCATTTATAATGACCTGCCTACATACACAGCATTGTTTTCATTCACAAACCCAAGCACACAGACAGTTAGTGTTGTGTTTATAATGTCATGGCCTGCATTTTATTTTTAAATTTATGCTCTAACTAGAAACTTATTAGTCTTTTCTCATCTTTCTCTGTTTATTAACCTTAGAATTTGGTCTTCCAGTGTATCACCAAGAATATGGACCATCCTGTAGTATTTTAAGAGCTTGTTCTTTGTTACTACGTATGGCTTAAGTGTGGAAAATCGGTCCCATTTGCTTGTGTACTTAGACTCCATAATTTTTACAGGTTACAATGCATAGACTTCCAAATTTGTGTTGCTATAATTTGTGTTGTCTTTCTAAAAGTCCTTTAAGGAATAATCTGAAATGTAGTAGACTCCAAGGTGTGGTGGTACGTTTTTGACTTGTTTTCTGTTAGATATCTTTGCTTTAATATCTTGTGTAAATTGCATGTGCTTTCACAGAGAAGCCAACCCTTCTTTTGCCCTCATCTTCCAAATGCCAAATATGGGACTGATAACACAGTCATAAAACACTTTCTAGGGGAGCTCAAACCTCTTCCTTCACCTGAATCTGATGAATTTGGATGTTATTAAAACTGAAGCGTCCCTGTATGTGTTGGTATAGCACGTGCTAATTACTTTAGGAGAAAAATACATTTTTTTTATATAGCAAGGACAAATCTAAAACAGTTAACACTGCGTAAGAGAACGCAAAAATTACTATATTGTGATGTCCTGTGTTGTACACAAGGGTGCTGAGGATTCCATTGAGTTTCTGCACACAAAGGAGAAAGGAGAGCTAAAATATTAAAATTTGGAGGTTATAATAAATGTGGAATTTGCATTTTTCAATCCAAGAGAATTTGCAAACAGTGATTACTTTTGAGAAATGTAGACCATTTTCTGTCACAGCAGATGTGTCTTAGGAGTGTTTTCCACTCTTGAGAATCACTCCAGAAGGGTGATTTCCATTACTCCAACTTTTACTAGCTCAGTAAGAGAAAAAAAAAAAATCCACTAACATTAATTTGTTTTCTGTTCTGTAGGACTGCCTTAAAGCCTGTCAAGAACAGATTGAGTCGGTGCTAGTAAGCAACCTTAGGCAAGTCCGTCAGCAGCAACAGCAAAGCAATACTTCTAAGATGGTGGATGAACTGGACCAGGCCAGCACTCCCACAGATGTGAGAGATATAAACCTGTGAGGACACCAGCACAGAAGAGTCACGCTTCCTCCCCCAGCCCGTTTATTTTTGTTATTTAGAGTGATTTTTTTTTTTAATCTGCTCCCACATAGAACATATTTAAAGCTCTTTTAGATAAAAAAACTGAATAATGAAAAAATGTATTTGGTGCCTGTGATGTTCTACAGAAGGGAATCCCACAATATATTTGGTATTTGCTATTTGATTATGTATCAGTGATATTAAATGCTTGCAAAAGCATACAAAGTAGCTAGGTAAATATAAGCTTGAATTTGTGGGAAGAAACTAGAGTATACTCGTTTGTGTATTATGACTTAGTACATACACCCCTTTTTTAAAATTAAGAAAGGAATTGTGTGTGCGATTTTACAGCTTGACCAGATTGCAAAGCAATAGAATAGGGTTTAGGGCGAAGCAGGAAAAGATCCCGGAAGAAATTGAACCATTTTGAATGCAGAAGAGATTTGCTGATCTGTCACCTCTGTTATTAGTCAGAAGTGTGTATTTGATCTCTGTATGCTAGTTTTGTTTACTCTTGCTGTCTGTGGTAGCTGCTACCTAAGAAAGAAGATGCTTTATTTTTCCAGCCAGAAGAGCAGGTGTTGTTTTTTCTTCCTCTCTCCCCTCTGATTTTTTCTACCCTTTCTTCAGAAGTGGTTCACTCTGAGCACAGCAGCAGCTTTGGCGCAATCCCACTTACCCGACTACGGGCCAAGCCAAAGTGACAAGTGTTTGCATTGGATGAGGAAATGCACAGATTAATTCTGACCAGCCAGACCAGCTCGGGCCTTTGGATTGCAAGATGCAGTGGATCGTCCGTGAAAAAGCATTATATCCATTTTACAGCACGAATTTTTCACATCTGTGTTAACTTTTGGCAGCTCCTTAGCTTGTCGTAAGACAATTAAATGATGCTCTATCCATCTTCCTCTTTAACATATCCCCTCTGTGTTAAAGAAGAGATTTGTTTTGATCCCTCCTCTCGCTGTCCACCACACACACATACACACACCATTTTTCACCATTTCATTAACTTTATTGGGCCACAGTGAGCATTATTATAAACCATTTCATACGAAAAGCACTTTGAAAATTGTTCCTAAGGGATTAAATGAATGAAATGGTTTATGACAATTTTGCCAAGCAAAAAAAAAAAAAAGAGAGAGAGAGAGAAGAAAAAGAGAGAAAAAAAAGAGAAAATCACAAAAGCAGAGCATATAGCATTTTATAAGTCAATATTTTCCAGTATCTGGTGTACTTTGTTAGTTATGGTATTGCTGGAAATACCAATACCTGTTGCAGATGACATTCCTGTCATGACATTCCGGATAAAAGTCTGATGATTTGTTCAGTGTCGCAGAAGGTGCTTGATAACCGCATGCTTATCTATGGACAAGTGAAAGAAAATTGCTGGTGCAAAAGACACAAATGATAAATATCAAGGTATGTGACTTCGAATTTTATTTCAAAGGCGTATTCAGTGTACTTGAATTTATTTTTCTGCTCCGTCTGTAAGGGAGAGGAATTTAGATGGCAAAGGAGTTGGAAGCTTTTTTTGCACAATTGTATTAACAGTTTGCAAATATACAGTGTGAAGCTGTTGGTTGAAATGTTAATGTTTGCATTTTTAAGACAAAAATCCAGAAAGAACGTGCTACTTCAAAGAATATTTTATGAACGAACTCAGACATGTTTGGCTAGATGAGGGTAGAAAGTGGATTAAGAGTCTAAGAGGTTTTTTTTTTTTTGCGCTGCTAAGAAGCTATGATTTGTTTCATTCTTATTCACATTAACAGTACTTAGCTGTATTGTTTCACTGAGTGTGCTGCTATTTTATAAACATTTTTATAATATATTATTTTACTGCTTAAGTTTCAAATCCTGAAGTAGATGGTTAAGTGGAGATATGATGAGTACTTTGATTTACTGGAAATTGCCCTGTACAGTTTTTTTTTTTTTTTAATAGCTTGTTCATATTTTTTTATTTTATTCTTTTTTCCTTCCTGATCACATCCTACAAAGACAGTATATTTACCTCAGGTTTACTGGACAAAACAAAATGGTTTCCATTTTCACAATACCTCACAACATAACAGTTCTTTTCTGCTGGGAGCCTCAATGGAGCGGTTAATGCAAAAGGCAACTTGGAGCCTGTGGTTTGGTGAACAGAGCATGGTCACTCCAGTTGTGTTGAGGAAAAAGTGTAGAAAGCAGGGGCATTGGCTCCCTTTTGGTCTTAGGTATCCTTTTCATAGTGGAAAAAGTACATTAATCTAAGGACCTGTCCAAGAGAAATTTTTGTATACTTTGAGCTAAATCCTGGAAGCACTTGCAATGTGGTTCTTCACTGCCTCTTCTTGTACACCGTTATGCGTTCCTACTCTGAGTGCAAAATGCTGCCTCCAGCTGGCAAATCACTACGTAGCTTGCTAGGCAATGGGAACGGCTGCTTTACTGCCCAGGGTCATGCTTGTAACGCTTGCTAAGTAATCTCAAAGGGTTAATGGTAGCCTGCCGGCGCTATCTAGCTGCCCTGGGAGCTGGCCAGGAGGCAGGATACCCTTCCGAGGAGAGGTTGGATTCTCTTCTGGTATTTCCATTTGCTCTGAGAGAAGGTAACAGCAGCAGTCATGGATGTGCCATAGCATAGGCTGTTCTGTTCATCAGCACAGATGTCAGCACTGAGTGATTCATCGTGGTGGAGACAGGACTTCCCCTTCTTCCCAACCTGTTCCGCAAGGGATGTCACAACCGTTGTTCCTCCCCATAGCATTACCTGTTCTGTAATTGCTACATAAGCCTGAAAGCAGCCAGAGAAGTCTTCAGGATTACGTGCAGTGAGCATAAACAGTCTCTGTAAAGTCAGGCCTTCAGAAATATTTTGCACATAGTCCTACAATCTCCAGTAGGGACTAGAAGATCAGATCTATCAGTGCTCTCACAGGAGCTAGGACACCTCGTCCCATCCCCCAGTTAGAGACCTAAATAATATTGCTGAGCTGTGTGAACCACAGCTTTTACATGCTTTAATGCTCTATATGAAACAAAGAACAATATCATACAAGGTTAATATTGCATGCTCCTAAAGAAATTTTAAAACTGAAGTGCTTTTTCCACAAACTGCTTCAGTGGTTATAGGTAGTTCTGCCAAGGCATGAGAGTTTGAGGCATTGCAGATCTCCAAATCACTGATAGAATGGAGCGAATTGCAGTGTTCTTTTTCTCAAAGTGATGATTTTTCACCTTGACCATTTGCATTGAAAACATGGAAAATGTAGAAATTGTGTCTGTCTTGGATGGAAAATAGTTACCTTGTAGAAACTTGTCTACCACGTACAATAAATGTAGGGAGTAATATTTTGTCAGATCAGGTAATTCCTTGACAGTCTCTGTATACAAGAAATTTTATATTGACACGTGTCGTATTATAGGGAGTATAACTGAGAAGTCTACAGACTGGGCTAAATGCTGTGCTTACTCCCTTAAAACATTGTTCATTTTAGTGTTGCTCTACACAGAAAGTGTAAGTCAGTACAGTATGCCTTTAAAGGGTCTGCATCCCTCTGTTCAGGCTTGGAGTACTGCGGAGAGTGTCTCGACAGTGCTAAACTGCAGCACTGGAATTACAAAGAATGGATAAGTCAGCACGTTTGGATATAGGTGGAGGTATTCATATTGGTCTGCTTAAGACCCGTCATTAACGTGTAATTCTGAACCATCTATGCTTAAGAGCTGAAGTTAGACAGGCTAAGTTAGACTGCTACAGTCAGCTGCTGAACTATGACAAAAGACAGCCTGCTTTTAATGATACAGGGAGAAGTGTTACGGAAACTTTAATAATCTACACTGTCAGTTCTGTATTTTCAAAAGACATCAGGGAACTGACACAAGTACCATTTTGCCACCATTGTGTTAATTTGGACTGGAGGGGAAGAATATCACATGCTGAACCATTATAGAGCTTCCTTCATTATTTTAGTTCTCCACAGAGGTTTCCTCAGGAAGGCTTCTGCTCCAGTTTCATCCTTACAAATAGATCTCTGTCCATTCAAGTTTCACAGATTTCACTGGAAGCCTCTGTAAGCTTGGAGGTCTGCTCTTCTAATTGTGATTACAGGAATGAGGAATGAGTGTGGAAAATGTGTTGGAAGTCTCAATGCCATTTGCAGTCCAATGCATGGTAGACACAGTGTTAACAGTGTTTCAGTCACAATGACATTTAAAAATGCTAATGATCTATCAAGACCAGAAGCATACTGTATTTAAAGTACTGTAAAACCTAGAACTTCTACAATTCACAGGATCGTTCAGAACAAAAATATGGTATGGCAATATGACATACTTTTTTTGGCATTTTTTTAAAATAACATCATTAATGCAAATAGAATGTGATTTTTCCCCGAAATTACAGAAGTTATAAAACTTCTTACTGATGAATGAAAAAAATGCATTTCTATACTTCTGCATGTGCTACGTGAGTGGCACAATTTATGCTAAAAGCATTTATCTCTCTGCTTCCTATTGAAGGTAGTTCAATGATCTTCCTCTCCCTCCTTCACATTGCTGTGAGAAGCTCATTTATTTATATACCCAACATGATTTTAAAATAGAAATATTTTTAATCCTATTTTAATGTTTCAATGCTGACTTATTCTTGAATAATTGGACTTAAGTATTTAGCAAACAAACTGGTCACTGGATTTTTTCCACTATGTTTCTTACCATGTTCTCATGTACCTCAGAAATCACTCTTGGTTGCACAGTTTCTGGTTTTTTTGGTGGTTTTTTTTTTGCTTTAACAAGTGTGATGCCGTATCAAGTCATTGTTATTCTCTCACAATGTGCTCTTTATGAGGTGTGGATGTTTATATGGTCAGGGGATGCTAGAAAGTAGTAGATAGGATCACTGTAAACAGAAGTATTTAGAAAGTATGTGAGATTACTTTTGATGGATAAGACTCTGAAACAGTATGAAAACAGTCTTGGCTACCTTATGAAAGGTCTTCTCTGTTGAGTGTTGTCATTTTTATTAATAACCTGTTGTTTTGACTAGTTTAAAGATGGTTCTAAGAAAAGTGTTTTGGCGGGATTAGGTATGCTGTATGGAAAATAAACTCACCTTGACCTAAATTTGCCTGTCTTGTTGTCATTCATTCAGTGTGAAGATCATACAAAAGGAGATGTTTTTCTAAATCTTCTTACATAGATAATGTTACCAGGCATATAAAATGTGAATTATTGGATGTTACTGTTGTAGGAAAAAGTTTTCTTTTAAAAGACAGATCATCATTGCCTATTGAATAGGTGAATTCTAACATTGAAATAAAATTTAAATTTCTAAAGATGTCTTTTAAATGATAAAAGTATATTTTAAAAGACCAAAGTCCCCAAAAGGAATGTTGCTGAATTATTTTGTGGAAATTAAATAGAAATGATGGAAAAAGTCTTATATAGAGCAGGTACTTTAATAATTCTATTCAAATTTAATTTAAATGTCCCCACAGTTATATAAAATTATATTAAAAAATTACCATATTGCAAATTCTATTTTTTTAATAAACTTTGGACTAAAAATAAGTAAAAGAAGAAGGTTTGTGGTGAATTGGATGCTTGTAGATACTTAATTTAAGTAAATTGACCAACTTCAACTTTGACTTGCTTTGCCTAACCTCATCTTTCAAAACAAGGAGTTTTCCTTAGTGTTTCAAAGAGGGTATCCTAATACTTGTTTCAGGAGTCTTTTCAGATGTTTCTATTGTGATGGACTTATATTTTTTTAACTTTTCTGTAAACTATGTCTTCATTCTGTGCTTACCTAAAGAAACAAAAAAGCCCTGCAAATCTAAGGTAATCTGTACAAGCAGAATAAGATGCTCTGTCTCTGAAGACAGTGGGAATTCCAAGATTTTCCTATCAACTCCAGCTCAATCTTGCGTTGTACGGTAAATTACTATTTACATCTACAAATGCAAAGCTGATGTAAAAGCAGATTTTTTTTTTTTTTTTGTAAAGATGAAAGTTGAACAAACTATTTTGGAAAGCCAAGTCATTTATTTTTCAGTAAAAAAGAATAGGATCTAGCTGCTAAGTTTTTTGAAGAGGTGTGGAGCCCCTCGTTCTCAATATGATATTAATCCTTGAGCATTGCAGTAATGTTTTATCATCTTATAATCAACACACAGTACAGTCTAGGTCCTAGAACCCAGCTACATGCAGTCACAGACCATCAATCATTCATATTCTGTCTAGAAAGGTACACAGAACATCTCTGCACTGCATAAATTACAAGCACTTCCAATGTCGCATGGATAAAGAGTGGGAGATATGCAAGGCACCTAGACTGTTTAATGGCAATCTGGATAATAAGCCTAAAAAAGATATATTTTAATACTCTATTTCACAGAGAATAAAGTGAAGCCAAGATAAAATATGGTCTTGCTCATGCTGTTAACTGCACTGTTGATACACTTTTGCACCATTCTACAGTTTCTTGCAAACATTTTCAGGGAGTAATACTACAGCAATTTCTGCATTGCTTTGCAAATTGAAGCCTGCCAGCTGGCACTTAAGGAAACAGACTTTGCTCCAGTTCTTTGCACCCAAAGCATGCTGAATAATTTCTCCCAGTTAAGGGTAAGTATATTTAAGAAAACTTCAGGGATCTTTTCAGACATATGGAGAAGCTGATTGTATTATATTTGCTTTGTATCTCCCCAAAATATTAAAAAAAAAAAAAAATTCTTATATCATAATGATTTATATTTATATAAAGGGATCTCAAAAGTGACTTGCATTTCATTATGTGCAGCTGCAGGAGAAAAGACATCACAATATTTTTACACTGTAAAATATAATAGTGCATGGGAGCTGACTCTATTGCTTGTCCTGCCAAATGAAGGAAATCTGGGTACCTTGAAATCTGAGTATCTGGAGAATCCTACTACCGATATCTGTTTAGCTAACAGGGACAAATTAATTCCAAAGGTCAGTGTGGGCTTCCTTTTACACATTCAAGTGAATAAAGTTGTGATATTCATGCTTGGCCAAGAACTCTGTATGTGATATGACAGATATTAACTGTTCTGAGTTCTGCTTCAATCTGTTCTAGTGGGATAAGCATCTATGCAAAGTAAAGAGGGAAAAGAAGGTAAAGAAGAGGGGAAAACTTTCTTACCTTGTGGAAGTGATTTTCTGATGCCTCTGTATTGCTAATGATTTTTCCCCTGAGGAAGCTGGGATACTGTTTCTACAAGTGAAAACTGTAGCAAGAAGAATTAAGGCAAAGCGGTAAAGGAGACAAAGGTCAGCAGACTGGCCATGCTGGGAGCTGCAGGGTTACTCAGTATTGCTTCTAAGTGCAAAAATGCTGGTCATGTACCAAGAAAGTTACCAGCATTCCTTGAGAGCAATAGATTGGCTTTTCTGATGGTTAAACTTTTCAGAACTTGAACATGTGAGTGAGACATAACGTGCTGGAGGATTATGAGTGAGTTGGGATTGTTACCAAACATCCTCAACGGAATGAATTTTCATTC
The DNA here is from genome assembly GCA_003342815.1 of Eudromia elegans. NCBI lineage: Eukaryota > Metazoa > Chordata > Aves > Tinamiformes > Tinamidae > Eudromia > Eudromia elegans. Next base: position 2,480,231 of record PTEX01000099.1, read on the forward strand.
AACTAATTCAATTTTCCCAGCTACCCTTTTTCAACCTCTTTGCCTTCCCAGGAACATATTTCTTAATTTGTTTGGATTTGCTTCTTAGAGAATTGCTCTTCCTGCATTGTCCAGACAATATTATTTACTTTCCAAAATTAAGGGATTAAAACTTGACCTAATGTCACATAAAGTTACAGAAGAAATGCATAAAATCTGGATGTGATTATTTTTGATAGATAGCAACACCAGAGCAAGAAATTGCATGTTTAATTAAGTGAAATAAAAAACTTGAGTGGGAAATTACCGAGTGAGACCGTGGAATCCAAGACTGCCTGCTTCAGGTGGACCGCTAGATGGCAGTAATATAACTTTACAACTGCAGCTACTCTGGGAGCTCTTTAAAGGAGCTAAAGGGGTTTTGATGTCCTTCAGAAAGATAAAATGCTTAACTGATTTTTTTCCACTTATCTTGAAGCTTATCTGACCGTCTCCCTCCATCAGACTGAATATATCCATGACGTGAAGTTTTACAATTTGGGGTTTGAACAAAAAGGTCTCTAGTGCTGCTGCAGAAAGAAGTTTTTACGGACACGAGGGTGGCTCCGCTTTCTGTTTGCAACTGGTATGTCACTCTGAAGGATGACTTAAAAATAATTAAACACTTCCCCAGCGTTATTTTTCCCTGAAAAAAATGAATGTAAGTTGACACAAAGGTATTCTCAAGAAGCATATGATGTAGGGAGAAGTTCAGGGTGAGGAGGAAGGCAAGAAAATATTCAGAAAAAAAAATCATCCTAAATTCCTGCTGAGTTGGCATGTTTCTAAGACCTGGAAGCAATGAAACCCTGAAATGACAAATCATCTATAGAGAACACTGCCCATCTTATGACTTCAGCATTATATTTCTAAATGTAAACTGTTAACTGTTGTTCCATGTGGACTCTCCCTGGATTTCTAATATTGTCTGATTTTAGTGATATGCAATCCACATATAGTGATAACTTTACTAGATAGTCAACATTATTCAAGTTTCAATACTTCTTTTGGGTAAAATTTTGCCATTTGAAACTTTTCTGTTTTCATCTCCAGAAAAAAACTTTTTTTTTTCCCTAGGATGACTTCTTCAAAATATTCATCCTTAAATGTGCTTGTCTTGTGTTAATAGCTATACTCTATAAACCTTTGGTTTAGTGAGTTAATTAAAAAATTGGTTCATCCATACAGACTAACTGATCAGTGGAATTACTGAAGAAGAAATGAAAAGTAAGAAGGTGAAACATGCAGGAAAAAAGATACCTATACTACCGCAATGAAGAAGAAAACATGAGCAAACACAGAGAAAACATAATTTGGTAGTCAAAGAAAAGGCTACAAATCAGAAATTGAAGGCCCTTCAAAGCTCTCTCACTCACAAAACAGAATTGTGTGATGTCAGAGTCTCTTAAAACTTCTTTGCCTGAAGATCTGTTGTTGGTAGTGACTTGTAACAAAAGATATGCCAACATTCTTAACTCATATTTGTTTCTTGTACTTTTAAAACATGCTTGAAACACAGCTAGTGGCTTATCATCATAATACAATGCAATTGTTTCTAATGGTGATACAGCAGAAATAGACTAGAGCTGAGTCATTTTGTACTAGATCATTTAAAAGCCAGTCACGTCATTAATTTCTCCATTTGAAAATGTTTCAGCTGTTTGAAAATTTTCAGCTGTTAAAACATAAACCTGACCTGTTAGGCCATGTTGCTGGGCCTAACAGATGAATTTTGCAAATAACTGATTTTTGGATGTTATTTATTCCATCCTGTTTGAAATCTGAAATATGCTCAGCTATCTGAACAAATAATATTTTTATTAATTAATCAGATGGTCTGAAATTTATAAAGCCTTAGACCATCATTCAGAGGAAAAAAAAACTGTTTAATCATTTTGCTAATAGTCATTTCTAATAGTCAATGATGGTAATGATCATACTGCTTTTTAACACTGTCAGCAAAATGGGCAAAGTAACAAAATAAACAGTTTTCTCAGTTCTTTTTTCCCCTATCCCTATTCCTCTTTATTATTTCCCCAGAATGACAGTAACTGCTGAGAAAAATCTTCATTTTAAAAAACAAATATTCTAAATGATTTTTTGGGGTGGAGGGGTTAATTGGTGCAATGCACACACGTCTGCACTAGATGGGGTCACTCAGAGCTGCACAGCACACACACCCCTGCCAAGCACATGTTCAAGCTGCGTCTCACTCTTTGTGTCAAACACGAAGGTGATGAATCCACGCAATCAAACATATTTAATGGGAGAAAAACATCATTTAGGAAAGCAGAAAAGTAATCGCACACTTGAGCATCTGCTTCTCATTGTAATGAGCTTTTGGAATGGATCAAGGGAAGTTTTGATACCAAGGAAGGTCTTGCACAAAGTATTTTCATAGTTGAAGCAAGCATTTGCTAATAAATGGAGCTTTCTTTCGTGATTCAAATCACTTTTACTCTGGAAATGAGTCTTCCAAAAATATTACTAACCATTTCTTTTCCATGCATACCAATGAAAGTTTTGTAAACATGTTATGTATGTTCCTTACAAAGCACAGAATACATAACAGCTGTATCTTTCCACTGGAGTGCCTTTATCCAGTATTCCTGTTGCTTTAACTGATCCCTTCTCATGACACGTGTCAGTCACAGGATGGGGACAAGGAGGCAGTGCTGAGGTGATGTCCTCCAACAGGCCTCTTTTGCATTCAGGTAGGCCTCAAGGTGTACTCACAGGGACCGCTTTAAACCAGCGCAAATCAGTAACTAGTGAAGAGGGTCTTGGCTGTTTACTCTCTCCATCGCCCTTCCCGAGGAGGTCGCTGGGCCGACTCCGCAGCCTCACGGGAGCGGCGCGAACCCGGCGCGAACCCGGCGCGAACCCGGCGCGAACCCGGCGCGAACCCGGCGCGAACCCGGCGCGAACCCGGCGCTCCCTTCCCCGGAGCGCCGCGCAGCAGCCAGCACCCCTGAGGGCGGACGGAGGAGATGACGTCACCTGGCAGAGAGGCCAATAGGCGAGCAGCAGGGGGAGGAGGGCGGGGCGCCGCAGTGCAGGCGCAAGGCGCCGGTAGGGGCGGGGGAGGTGCCGTGCGCGGGCGCCCATAGATGCGTATATTGCCCGGCGGGGAAGCGCCGCGCCATGGTGCGCTTCGGGCTGACCGTCGTGCGGCAGTGAGTAGCGCGGGCGCCGCGGGTCGCCTGGCTCCGCGCCGCCCTGCCCTTCATTCCCCGCGCGGGCGGCCCTCTATTCCTGGCGAGGAGCCGCTTCCTTCCCCCGCGGTGTCGGGAGGGTCCGGGCCGGTGACGTCAGCGGCGGTTGGGGCCGGCCGCGGGACGGGGAAGCCGCTAAGGGCGGCGTCGTGGGCCGCGCGCCGCGGGGCGCCGGCGGCCATTTGCTGCGCGGGGCGGGCGCGCGTGGCCGGGAGCGCAGGGGCGCTGGCCGCGCTGCGTGGGTCCCGAGCGGGCCTGTCTGCAGTGCAGGGCTCTGGGTAGAGCGGCCAGGGCTACGTGAGGATATTCTCTCTATTCTTAGAGCAGGAAATTAATGCGTGAGGGAAAGGCGGTCTTATCCGTGCGCTGTAACCTTTACGCTGAGAGCCTTTAACACTGTAACCTTAGCAGTGCTTTCCATATCCTATGTTATCTTCTGTCATTTTCTCATTTAAATGACTAAGCCAGCTGGATCAAAAATATGGTTAGTGATTCAAAAATATTTGTCTGTGTTGGAGATCTTCCTGCTCGACCATTTATGGCTTTGGAATGCTGACTTCTTTAGTTATAATCTAAAGATAGGCAGTTCTTCCCTAAGCAGCATAAGTGAAAATGTCATGTTATCTTCACAATTATCAATGGCTGAAGTAAATTTTTGATGCTTGAAGAAAGTCAAAAACCAACACTTTATGCTTTAATGGTATTTTTGCCTGTCTTCAATTCGATCATGGAAATATTTAACCTGGAGGGCCTTTTTAGTAGTCTTTAAAAATAGACCTTAATAGATAAATTACTTTGTTTTAGTGTGTTTTAGTACACTTTCAAGACTAGTTATATCAGTATAGTTTAACATTGAAATACTATATTGTCCTAAAATTAGGAAGAGTTATTTGTGAACTGTTAAATGATTGGTCATGAGACCTTTCCCCTGCCAAAAGCACTCCATTTGAGTGGTCTCTGCCTTCCCTCTGACTATCCTTCACTTGAAAAGGGTAGTCTCTGGTGTGAAATGCTAAAAGCAACAACATCTATGACTTTAAAAATTATATGGTTAATGTTTTTCTTTAAAACTACAGTGGATATTGACAAAGATCAGTAGTAATCTTGACTAGTTCTCCCTGTTGGGAGTGTACATACACGGAAAACTAAACACCAGTTTTGTCTTTCTGCAGTTGATAACAGCTTAATGCTTTTTTTATGAAAGCTGTATCTCCTTTAGTATTTAGTTTAATACTTGGTTTCTACTACTGAAACAGCAGTTTATATTTTCTGATTTTCCTTGTATTAGAACAACTTTGACTTTCCTCAAAGGCTTGGGCTTGACTTTGGTGACTTGCTGTGCTGGTTGCAGCCTTCTGGCTCAGCTAGAAAACATGAGGCTGAAATAATTTGTTACGTTTTTAAATCTTCAAGTGAGACTTCCACAGACACTTTAGAAAGTTCCCAAATTCATCTAATAGAGAATGGATAGGAGTTTAATGAAACTTAGACTGTGCCTGTGTATATTACCTAGTAGTAGTGCTACTTGGAAAACTGCATATTCCTCCCCCTGTCCTATAGGAATGATTCTATCCGGTCAGCAATATTTTCCTCTGGAAAGGGGAAGGAGCTGTGCAGGATGTGGTCAGAGTGTGAAGAGTAAATAACTGCATGCTGTTCAGGAGGATTGTAAATTTTTTTTTAATGTTTTGGAAAATGGTGGGGTTTTTTTCTGATCAATTCTCTATTTGGTGTTCAACTTAGGAGCTTCTGCCTAGCAGTGTTGATAGCTCTACATTTAAAAAGAAAGTGACAAGTTTGGCCTTTGTATTGCAGAATCTCGGGGATCTTACTTGTGATTTATGTGACCGCCTCAGTGACGTCTGTATTCTTTATTTCTGTCAAATTTAGATGCTAAATTTTACCTCATTAGATGCTTCTGCAAAATGTTTTAGTTTTGCTTTTCCTGAAGTACTCTTGCTTTCAAAATAGTATTTTAATTCCCAAATAAAGTGTTTTTTATTCTAGTAGTTCTTTATAGTTTTGTTATCTTGACTTTTGTTAGTTCAAGATTTGTAATCTGTCGGCTGCTGTATCTTTAACATCATGTATTTCTTTCTTTTTAAAGTGTATTGGACTTCAGCTTCTTCCTTTTTTTGGTCCTCCTGTAATATGGATTAGTGATCTAATGATAATTTTGCTTCATTTATTGATTTAAGCAATCGCTTCCTTTTGTTACAGACTTGTTTGTTTTAGTAAATATTGGACGTGTGATTGGGATAGACAGCTTTAAAATACTTTTCTTGTAAAGTCTTCAAATACGTTGTCTTTTTGAAAAGAAGCTGTGGTGTGCTCACTCTTCATTTTTCAGCTCTGCCATCTTTTGTTTGTATCTACTCTAATAATCATTTTGAACTCAGGCTAAATGTGAGTGAAGTTCTTTGTTTTGTTTTTATCTGTAATCTTTTTCAGTGGGGAGACAAGATACAACAAAGACAAGATATTGCAAGGTTAGTATCAGTCATGCTACTAGCATATTAGAAGGGTAAAATGATGTTTCCCTGTTAAATGAGAACTAATGAACTAGTTGACATAATCAGTAATAATATATAATATACTTTTAAAAGGCATTATTTGCAAGCTAGTACCTTAACTTTATAACTGTAATGGACTATAATGATTTCAATAAACCCATTTTCTCAAAATGCCTAGAGGTAACTGTGTACTTATAGTCATGTCAGGAATGTTAGAATACTTCCTTTTTCCAAACAGAGGAAAAAAAGCTGTCTGTAAACAAATAAAACTGGCAGTACATGTTATTAAGGATGCTGGAATAGCACATATTAAGGCTTAGGTAAGTGTTAAGTCGTAGTGGTTTATTTCGAGCCCAAAAGGTCTTCTGGAATTCAAATGAGAAGTGAGAGTGGTGCAGCTCTTCCATAAATCAAGCCAGGTACATGTGCAATGGCCAGAGTTGTTAGGGGGCTGCAGGGAGATGATTTGTAGTCATTATAAAGAAGGTTGTTTCTGTGAAAACGTAATCTCTCCCTTGTAGAAAACTGAAGTAGAGCAAGGAAGTATTAAAAAGTGAAGATTGTTTACATGCTTGAATTAATCCCACCTCATTCTATTAAAAACTATCTTTAAACAAAGGTTTTAAAACAACCTTTTATGTAGTGATTCCTGATTTGGTACACCTAGCATTAAGACAATCTGAGCTGTTTGGGGTCTGCCGTAGGAAGACTGAGTAACCTAATGATATTGTGCTCTAAATCATGTGCAGTGCTACAGACTGTGACAAGGTTGTGCTTCTAGATTGTCATACCTCTGTTCTGATACTTCAATTTACTGTTCTTGCAATATGGCCTTTGTGTTCATAACAAAGAGAATAAAGCTTCATGGTCTTAAAAGTGCTAGTAGCCTTGTAATTGCTACTTTTGTGTGTCAGATGATGTGTAGCAGGCTTCCTCTTACCAACTAAGTCCTGGATTTCTGTTGTTGTATCTCATGCTTCTGTTTATAAATAATTCTGTCGTGAAGTAATTTCTTGATGACATTTGTTTTTGTTATTTGGGTATAATGGGAAGTATGTGTTCTCTTTAGCTTCCTCCAGGTGTAAAATATGCAATGAGTGTGGACAAAGCCATGTGTTAGTTTTGTCACTCTACTGTGATTCTAAAGTCTCTTAGTTCCTCTAATTGGCAGGACCAAACCTTTATGCCATTAAAGCTAAATTGCCATAATGCTACTTCTCTCAGCATTGTCTTAGAGCTTTGTGGTGAGTTAATTCCAGTCTACTATGAAGAGTTACTTTTCAACTAGATTTACTATGGATACTTAATATACAATTGCATGGGTATTGTAAAAAGAAGAGGAAGAGACTATAAGAGACTGTTTATATCACCTGTAAAATTGTTATGAAACAGTACTCCCCTATGACAAAGACGTATTTCCTGCTGTCACATTCCTTTAAGGCATTGTCAATACTAGGCAGTGAGGAGGAACAGGCATTTAAATTTTCTTAGAGCTTGACTTTCCTGCTCTGTGTGTGGTTTGCACACACCCCACACATCCCCCCCCCCCCCAAAAAAAAAAAGAAAAGACTCCTTTAGCAGGAAGCCTAAAAAGGTCAAGTGACTTAAAATGATTACTCACATGTAGAAAATGAAGACATCTTTATTATGATTAACTTTCTGATGTGGACATGATAATCAATCTTTATGATTTCCCCGCTTACCTGTCTTTTTTTCATTCAGTTTGTGGGATTAAGATTGGTGAAGGCCAGAGGAACTGTATTGGTTACATTTATTCAGTAATAAAAATATCTTTTTCCAGCAGACACATTTTTATTACTGAACAGATTTTTCTGTTATCATGCTTGCTCAGCTGGTAAATTCTTTAAAATTTAGATGTCTTAGTGTTGATGAATTTCTAATTTGCAGGTCAAGGAGTGGATGAGCCCCTCTCTGACACCGGTTTCAGACAAGCAGATGCTGCTGGTGTATTTCTCAGTAATGTGAAATTTACCCATGTCTTTTCAAGTGACCTCCTTCGAGCAAAACAGGCAAGTGCTTCTTCAGGTGACTGGATATAAATATTAGTTTGTTTTGCATTTATTTACTATTGATACAAATATTGTGCTGAAGGAAAAATTGCAAAAGCAATTTTGATGCATTTAAAACTAAAGTTGGACTTGGGTAGAATTCAAAATGACCTCTGCAAGTAAGGAAGTTTTAAAGCAAAAGAAGTGATGAAGGCCAACATGCTAATTGCTGTGATGTTCTAAGATGATGTAGCTATCCTATGGGAGAACAGTTTGTAAATGTATAATATTCACTTTTTAGACTGCTGCCACAATTATAGGAAAAAGTAGTTGTTGCAAAGACTTGGAAATCAAGTATGATGCAAGACTTCGAGAGAGAGTAAGTGCTGTAAGAATTTGTTTTTTAATAGTGATCAACTTGGTAGTGTAAGTTACTTATGATAGATTCCTGAGTTAGTAAAAAATTAGTAATGAGGAAAATGGCTTGATATGTTTTTAATTGTTTGAACTGAGCTCTTTACATGAGGCAATATAAATTTTTTGCTTAAGTACAGAATGTTGAAGCACAGGCAATATTTAGTAAAATCAGTATAACGATGCTCAAAGGATTTATACTCCAAGGATATATGTAAGACAAAGTTTGTGTAGAGGTAAATGTTAAAAATAATAAAAGATTGTTTTTCTAAAAACACGAAATGGAAAGTATATTCTTTTTGCCTGTCTTTGCTTGCCTTCATGGCACAAATTGATCTTGACTTTTTAGCTATTTATACCTTTCCATTAGCACAAAGACTAATAGAAGATTGTTTAGTAATAGTAGACAATGTGTCTTCCTGAATAATCTTTTTTGCGTAATACAATAATGCTTTTTATCTCCTGTTTTTGACTATCTTGACCAGAATTAACTTAATGTGGTTGCTTCTGCTAATATCTGTATAGTGTCTGAAAGGTGAATGATAGTTTGTAGCATTTCTTATTTAAAATTCAACTGAACCAGAAGTTAGTAATATTATGGACCATATTAAAATTTTATTAAAAGCTAACCTCAACTTTAAGTCTTTGCTGCATTTTTTTCCTCCTTCATGGTGTTCATATGGATGCGTAGAAGTACAAATAGGGTGTCCAGAGGCCACAAATTGTGAGGCACTGCTCTTAACTGGAATTAGGCTTGAATGGCATGAAAAGAAGCCAAGTACTTTAAAAGAGGATATGTTGGTGGTCCTTGTAAGAGACCTATATTCTACCGTGCCTTGCATCTGTGAGGACAGTCTAGGAAAATCCTAAATGTAGGATTCTTTTCAGCAGTTTCAGAACACTTATTTCTTCACTCTTGTGTCTTATAATTGCCCCATTTATACTTTGGAGAAAGCAATTGAGATGCTTAAGTGCATTTTAGACTATATAAATTCTGGAACTATAATAGATCATTTGTATAGCACACACAGGAATCAAAGCAATAGGAATTGAAGAAGTCTCAGTAATGATAATATGAGTTATCTTAGCCGTAAACATCTGATTTGCTGGGCTGTGCACATAAATGAGGGTTTGATATTTTGTTATCAGTCCTTTTAAAATACTGTGGCATTGTCACTGTCTTCAGATGTTTTTAGAAACTTTACACTTGAATATACCTTTCATCTATTAGTCTCTCTAGAGAGGTAAGAATGTTAATCTGTTTGCTGCTTAAAAATTCTTGGAAAGATCTTAAAAGGTTAAAATGATAATACACATCCAAGTGTAACTATATTCTAAATTAGAGACCATAAAATATATATTTTTAAAGTGTGATTTCTAGTTTTGCATAGTGTTCCAGATGCGTAGTTTGTATATATTGTTTGTTACTATTTCAGTTATGAGCCATGCATGTGAGAGGTTCTATCTCAGGAAAAAGCGTATCATTGAAAATAGTTAATTGCCTATTTCTGGACACCATTATCGTTCTTTAAAGCTCTTCCTGACACATACCCTTCTAACACTAAGTCAGTAACATTTCCCCTGCTACTCTGCTTTCCCAAATCCCAAAAAACAGAGGAGACTATTGCATATTTTTAATAGACGGAGTACTTACAGTCTTTTCATCCTTTTAAAACAAATCTTGAGTAGACAGTCTCTGGAGAGGTTTTACAGAGGTCTCCAGATAAGTGTGTTACTTTGGAGGAAATACTTTTAGTCCTTCTATAGACAGATGAAAAGTAAATGGAATTTACCATCTTGAACACTTATATACAAAGATGTTTGTAATGTGGCCTTGATTACAAAAGCACTTCATTTTTATATTGAATGTCAGATACAGGAAAATAATCTCTAGTCAAAGATGAAGCCTGAGGTAACTTTTTGAATGTTACCCTTTTAAATGAGATGCTACTCATAATATATTTCTCTACCTAACATGCATATATCCATTTTAACCTAAATAATAGATATAAAGACACTTTTTTTTTTCTCCCCCTTTCCCTCAGTGGTGGGATAAAAATGTGAAAGTTAGTTAAGCCTGAAAATGATGAGCAAGTTCCAAGAAAAGAAATACCTTGCAATGTTTGCTTTGAAAGCAGAACTGAAGATTTGATGTGTCTGGCTGAACTGTGTGTCTAACTTGCCTCTTACAGAAGTATGGTGTTGCAGAAGGAAGGCCTTTGACTGACCTGAAGGCAATGGCAAAGGCTGCTGGAGAACAATGTCCTTCATTTACACCTTCTGGAGGAGAAACACTGAGTGAAGTATGGTATTTAGTGTCTTCTAGCTTCCAGGCTACTTAATAAATGCAAATACAGCTCTTGCTTATTTACATGCAACTTTATTGAAAGCTTTTTCCAAGTTAATCTTTTTCCAGGATAAAAGAACCAGTTAACTTGATTGCATGAGCTGCCAAGTGGGGAATCTTTTTAGAGCTAGAATATTGATTCTGAGATTAATTTCTTAATGGCAATTAACTCTTTGGATAATGGCAATTACTCTTACCCCTGAATTTTAAGGGCAGAGAAGTTACCTTACGTTCACACCGTCAAGTAGTTGACTGTTTTGAGACTTGTTTCAGATAAATATTTATGTTAACTGAAGTAGATGTGTTTCAGTTTTCTGAAAGCTAAAATGTCTTGCAGTCCTCACAATGCAGTCTTCTGACCTTTCCCTTTAGGTGAGAGAACGTGCAAGGGATTTCTTTGAATTTCTGTGTCGGCTAGCTGTTGAAGCAGGACAGAACAAACAACAGACACATAGTGCAGCAAGCAACAGCTTAGGAAGATCTGAAGTACAGTCAGTTTTGCCCTGGACAGACCACTGCAGTGAACCAGAACTTAACTCTGATAACAGTGGAGCTTCTAAACAATTAGATGCCAATATATTAGTGGTGAGTCATGGGGCATACATGAGAAACTGGTTTGTCTATTTTGTTTCAGATCTTAAATGTACTTTGCCAACAACTCTAACAAAGTCTCAGTTGTCTTCTGTGAGTCCCAATACAGGAGTTAGTCACTTTGTTATAAAACTTGATAAGGAAAACATATTAAGGCCTGAAATCAACTGTGTTTATCTTAATCAAGACTCTCATTTAGTGGATGTGAGTCCTGAATGTACAACTTCAAAAATCTTTTAAGAGCCTTTAGAAGGGAAGTAGTTTTTAGATAAGCACCATACAAAGTCAGGAAGGTTTAGTAATTAATGGGATTTACAGGAATTATTGGCACTACACTGCCAAACTGGGGAACTGCTAATACCACCTTAAAATAATGACTTGCTAGGTTGTAGTACCTGCTGTAAGTTGATGCTGGAGAAATAGCACAGATGTTCTTCATGAAAGATAATGCTTCTGTTCAGTCACTTGCATAGGTGGTCCTGCAGTGCATATTAAGTTTTTAACCATTAGCCCATTTTTTTTCCACTTATAAAAGCTGAGGAGTAGGAGTGGGGCAGAATGATACTTGAAAAAGAGGTGTACTGTATTCTTGTTTCATTACCAAGTGCTATATTGTAATAAAATTTTTAAACAACTTTTTTAGAATTAGTAGTATAACTTGAACACCACTCTCTAGTGCAGAAGTTTGATTTAAGTAATATTCCAGGCTCTGCTACTGAAGAATTGTGAGATGTTGGACAAATTACTTATATATTTGTAAAATGTGGCTACCTCATGGCAGTATTTAGGAAGAACTTCTGTAAGTGTTGAGACCTCTGCTAAAAAGTACTGTACAAAGTAACCAAGCCTTGCTTGTAAAGAAAGATGAGTAACTTAATACAGACATAGCTGAAATAATGGTCTGTAGGTTTAAAGGTAATCTTATCAGTACAGTAAATTGTTTCCCATCTAGAATCCTATTAATTGCAGTCATTATATCTGGGATATTTTTAGTGTTACTGTATATGCTTATCTGCCTTGTGTTATTTATAATTTCCAAATAAATTGTCTCCATTTTCATAACTTAAGCCTGTAAATAAAAGTTATTAAAGACTCCTGTATAGAACTCCACTTCATCTGCACTTCCTTTGAAGCAAAACAAAAATCTGTTAATATCACTCTGTAGGGTGATATTGCCCAGCTCCTGGTTTCTGCTTTTTGTGGAAGATACAGGCCATTTGGTGAAAGAGTACTTGTGCTTGTGAAAGGGTAATTATGGATTAGTGCTTTCCTGACTCTGCTTGGAAGAACTACTGTTGAGAACAAACTTAAATTGCTTCCCGCTGCACCAAATTTACTAGTTAACTGTTTGATTGGAACCTTAACTGCACTTTCCTATGTACTTGAAACTGTCTGTCTTTCTTGCCTTGGAGCAAGTACTTGAATTTTGATGAGGTTGACATTATTTCCTTAAACAGGTACCTGGACTTAATTGCAACTGTTCAAAACTAACAGAAATGTTTTAAGTGTTCTGTACACTTCTGTTCTTTTATTCCTGTGACTCGGATTCAACAGAGTACTTCTGCTGTTTTGTGGTGTTAAGACTTTAGTTTAACCAGTTGTGATACTGTTAAATTGAAGAGGGTAAAGCAGGAGTTTTGTCATTTGATGACCTAAGCTAGTCTTATAAGGTAATATCTTCCAAAACCTGGTAGGGAACCTAACATTTTGCTACATTTGCAGGCCTTGTTTATTTAGCAAGTGACTGCAACCATCTGCTGCTGTTCTTGAGAATTAATCACAAAACAAAATAACTTAAAGATGAATAACGAGTATCAGAAGGGACTGGTCTTTGAACTTTTAAGGCTTTACATAATGTGAAGGGCTGGTGTATGAAGCTGGGTAGGCAAGTATAAACTAATATATATTGAATTTCAGCATCAAGAGCTAAGCTTTCTACTTTGTGGATAAACTGAGTTTCTTCCACTTCTGCAAAGATATAGAGATGGCCATTTGTATCTTCTAGGAAGCTTGGTGTGCCTCCTTTTTCGCAACATGAAGTTCATAAATGTGTAAATATCACTTGGTGAATTTTTGACTTGAGCTTTTTCAGCAAAAATGTCACCTTTATATTAGAACATGCTAGGAAACTCATTTTTTTCCTAAAATAAAACCAAGGTTTATTCAAAATAGTTCTATTTCAATTTATCTTTTTATCAGCCTTCAAAACAAAAGTATCTTTAAGGAGAGTATTCAATGTCTGTGTAATCACAGAATGGTTAAGGTTGTAAGGGACCTCTAGAGATCATCTAGTCCAACTCCCCTGTTCTAGCAGGGACCCTAAGAGCACATGGCACAGGGTGGCACCAAGGCAGTTTTGGAAAATAAGATCTCCAGAGAAGGAGACTCCACAGCCTTTCTGGGCAACCTGTTCCAGGACTCCATCACCCTCAGAGTAAAGAAGTTCCTCCTCACATAGAGGTGGAACTTCCTGTATTTCAACTGGTGCCCATTACCTCTTGTCCTATCACTGGCCACCACTAAGAAGAGTTTGGCCCCTTCTTCCCTCCAGTCATTCGTCAGGCACTTGTAAATATTGATTAGATTCCCTGTCATCCTTCTCTAGGCTAAACAGGCCTAGCTCCAGATTTAGGAAGTAAAAATTTCTTAAGTCATATAGTTGGCTTCTTTGACATTATTGATGTTATGTCACTTTGTACCTGTGAAAATAAAAAGAGCATCTTTCAGGTCCAGCTATGGGTGGTAGCTGGACAGATCAATAAACTTTTGTTTAGAGTGTCCAAAAGTTATTCATAAGTAACACACCCATGAAAAAAGGCTTTATTTTTTTTACTTTTCATAGAGTACTGAAGCTTCTAGGTTGACTGAAGTACTAGTTTGACTACATCCAAAGATAGCTGAAAAGTTTATTAACAAATATTTGACAGAGTTACGGGAGAAGGTAGGAGAGGAGTTTCGTTCTTAAAATGCTTATGCTTGAGAGTGCATGTTTATTTCAGGAAGCAAGTGACATGTATAGCAAGAGACTTTCCTGTTGATGCTTGAAATAACATGAACTTTTCTGTAGTTGCCATGTCTTGAACTGTCAGCTGTTAGTTGACACTGGTTCAGAGTTGAGAAATACCTCTTAGAGCAGAAGCAGCATCTTTCTTCAACTAGAAAATGAGTAGAGAATAATCACTTATGAAAGAATGTGACTTTTGTTGGATGTTTCCAAACACTGACTTCTGTGGTTCCTATAGATTTAAAAAAAAAACCAAACAAACTTTTTCTTCCCTTTCCTCAAATAGCTTAATTTGCATTTTGTTCTTGATAAGTTATCTTATAGGAACATCTGCTTAGTAGTATGGTTGGTTAAATGCTTTTCTTGGGTAATCCTAAGGACCGTTGACTCTACCAATACACTTATTTAATCAATTTGTAAATGCTTAGGACTTAGAGCCATCCTAAGAAACCTGTGTGCTTTTCTTCACATTGTTGTTAATAAATTCTTTCATCTTATGTTAGCTCTGAAATAGAGCAAGAAGAAAGTATGTATCTGCTTTGAATGATATCAAGAGACAAATCCATTCCAGTTTTCTGTATTGACATTTTTCAATGGAAGAACTTTTAAGCCAGAAACTTCTAATTGGCACTTTAGACTGCATGCATGGTGCAAGCATATCAATGCTAACTATTTACAGGTAGTGGTATATAAAGCTAGGAGGAAAGGCCTTGTGTTATTATCTTATGAATCTTATTGCTTCAAATTTATATTTCTGTTATTTAAAATAAACATTTTGAAAATAATTCTAGATACCTGTAGAGGACAGATTGAGACTTGAGTATGATCAGAGAGATGATGTTGAAGTCCCTAAATAATATACAGCCAGATATATTAGCAACCAAGAGTGTTCTGTAGTTGCACTGAAGCCTTCTCTCCCTGTATGTGTCTGCCTGGAAGTATTAGAGATAAAATATTCATCTAGATGAACCTACAAATAGAAAAGGTATAGCTATGTTAGGACTTTCTTCCTTTCTTCTCAATGCATTAAAAATAAGTGACTTCAGAAGCTTCTGAAGTTAACTGTAGATTTTTTTTTTTTAAGTACATTTATGGCACTGATCTTTTTAAGACTTTGAATCAATACCGTGATTTAATGTTAATGTGTATGAATGTACAGTAATTCTTTACAAAATTATCTCTTAGACTAGCTTTTGTTCACAAGTTTGACAGATATTTTCAATTGAGAAAAAGGAGAAGTCAAGATGATAATGACAATCACAAAAACGGAAAGAAGCTCAGTCCACTCCTTTAAATTATTGGTTTCTTTCGCTGAGGCCTTCACTTGAAACTGCATTCCCAAAAATGTTACAATTAAAAAGATGAGGACTTTGGGCTATCTTATAACGAAGTCTTTGGTCATATTTGAGCAGTGCTTTACTAGGCCAGATTTGAGCCTGTGGAAAGGGAGAGAAAAAGAAGATTTTAAGGTTGCATAGATGGTAGCATCCTTCTTCCTCAGTTTTGACTTCACCAGCATCAACTTCTGGCGGGACTGCTAAGAATCTAGTTGCCATTGAACATGTACCTTGACAGAGTGCGTTGCTAATATCGGTTTTGTTCCTCTAAAACAGTATTTTGCTTTCATTGCACAATTCTCTGCTGTGTCTGTTTCCTGGATGTAGCTCTGTCCTTGGAATAGCAGACTTTGGTTTTGTAAATTAATCAAATGCGTTCTGAATCCAAGGCTTTGGTATTTAATGAGACTCTCAGATCCACAGCACACATACCTGGACTTAAAATACATAATTTTCCCCAAATGTGTCACTTTGTGACAGCTTTGGCCATTTTTGGATATATAGCAATCTTGAGCAAACGACAGCTCCATACATTCAAATTAACTGCATAGTATGTGTCCAAACTGCATCTGCCCAAAGACGTACGACAAAAATGGTCAAGGGGCTGCAGCCCAAACCATATGAGAAACAGCAGAGGGAGCTGAGGTTATTTAGTCTGGAGAAAAGGAGGCACAGGGAAGACCTTGTCACTCTCTACCTGAAAGGATATTGATTATTTCTATATGAATGTACAGTAATTCTTTCCTGTTTATTGGGATAATGGGAAAGGAGAGCTGAGGTTATAGATGTTTATGTTGGATATAGATAGTTATAGATGTTGTGTTGCCTTACTACAGTGAAGCAAGGGTCAGTCTCTTCTCCAAAATAACTACTGATAGGACAAGAGGAAATGACCTCAAGTTGTGCTGGGGGAGTTCAGGTTGGATGCTAGGAAAAACTTCAACATGGAAAGAGAGGTGAAGTATTGGAACAGACTGCCCAGAGAAATAAATGGCTGCGTCACCATCCTTGGCACTGTTCAAAAAACATGTAGATGAAGCACTTCCACCCATGGTGTTGAACAGGTGTGGCAGTGAGGGGTTTATGATTGGACTTGATCTTGAAGGTCTTTTCCAACCATTATTATGCCATGTGAGCTGTTTCCATGGCATCCCTGGATATGGCAAACCTGCTGTGTTGGTGATCTGTACATGCATTGCAAATTTTATACTCTCCAGACAAGTCTGAGGAAACTCTAGTGTTACTTACAGGCATCTCTGGGATTTCCTTGCATGTGAGAAGCCTTGTGTGACCTTCTTGTCCTATCTGTACATTAGAAAGTTGCAGTGGTGCTCCTGAGAGCAAAATCAGAGGCCTTGAATACAGGTACAGGATGATACCAGAGGCTCCACGGATGAAAACACGAATCTTAAGTAAATGATAACTGGTCAGTAAAGAAGTGGAGCCTTGAGTTTCTGGCATAAACAGTTTTAGGGTACACTTCAGCATTATATCATTTTGTTGTAATGGCCAGCTGGTTTATCAAACCATAATTAAACAGTAATGTGCTAGACTTGATTGTGATAACTAATGAATATATCTTGAGCTAGACTAACCTAAAAAGATAGGATAAAAAGATTTTATTTCAGAAATTCAGTCATCACAAAGGTAAATATTCACTACGTTTTACTTATTTTTAGTTCCTTGGTAGTAAATTACTTCATTTGTACTGAAGAGACTTAAATGGACTTAAATATGGAAGAGTGAGAACTGCTTTTTAAAATCAAAGATATAGAAAGTATCTGGATCTTATATCACACTTGAGCAAAAACTAGGGTGAAGATCTCTAGAGCCACCTGGATAATTGTCTCAGTAAGAGCAGAAAGAGTGCCTACAAGGAATAGGAAGGAAGTCTTATATAGGAAGTTGCAATGTAAATGTAAAATAATGGGAATTTGTAAAATGAAATAAAACAAGTAGTAAAATACTTGATATCTTTAGATAAATAACATTCGGAAAATACTACTTGCAGCAATACTGAGTGCAAAGGTATAAAAAAGGATGGCTAATGGAGATGAGGATAGGGATAAAGGCCACATTTTCCCAAGAAATCAGTGAAAAGAATCAGGGAAATAATCTTTATTCCATAATTGTGAAAGCACATCTAAAATTATATATCCATAAGCAAGTGTTTAAAATCCATCAAGTTGGATATGAGACTGTATGACTCCAGAATAGGAAATATTTTTATTATTTAGAACAGACGATGAAATAATTTTGTGGAACTGTTGGTTTGCCCGTTGCTCAGTGTTTTGGAACAAATTTCTGGAGAATGTAATTACAGAGGAGTAAATAGACCCTGGAATATAATTTAGGCACTAGACTAGACAAAATGGAACAGTAATGGAATTTAATCTAGGTGATTTTTAACTGAACATTTGGTACAGTGGAAAAGCATCATCCATACCTAAATGGATCAGAATATCATGCGAAAGAAGAAATGGAGAATTTGAGGCCTGGGATCAGAGAAATGAAACCAACTACTGTGGAATATCAGCTCATACACCTTAATACCACTAACAAGAATGTCTACTACAAGCTGGAAGATAATACGTTGAAAGGAGGAGAGCAATCTAGGGTAATACTAACATCACGATGACTAGAAGTGTTTGATGTTTGTGATGGATATACTCCGTCCCCAGTATTTCTCAACCATGGATATACTCCTTCCCCAGTATTTCTCAACCCTATTCAAGTGTTAACTATTCCACAAATAGGAGACCTTGGTCTCTGGCTCGCCCCAACATCAAAACACAGCTTGGAGGTTGTCTCCCTGATAGCTGGGTGCCAGTAGGGAGATACGGCTAACTGTGCATAACAGCGAATGACTGAGTCAATCATCTTATCCCATAAATACAGGGACAGCCCGAGAGCCCCTTGAGCTCTCCTTGCATAGCAGCAGGCTGCACGCCAGGATCTGCCCTTGAGCAGGGACGCCTCTCAGGGATACTCCTCAGGGTTGAGAGATCCCTTACCACAACAGACTCGTGGTAGGTGAGCTACAGCACATTTTCTTTCTGAACTTACGTTCATTTTGTAACTGTGCACAAAATCCCTTAGCCGTAAACTGTTGACTGGGTCTGGGAACTATGATTGGATCCAGCTGCACCTAGACTCCTCTCAGAAGGAGTTTAGAAAGCAAGGGAGTCCAGCCTGAACCTCGTGATTCAACAGGAGGGCATCCTGTTAATAATTCCAAACCTCCATGCAGTAAATAATAAGTGCTTTTGCCATAGAATCTCGTGAAACCACTGTCCATATCAGTAAAACCTGTAGCTGTTTCTTTCACCCAAGTGAAGTGCATTTTGTCACTTCCACCACCACCCTTCGTTCTGTGACAAATTAGCATAGTCGGAAGGATGGCAAGCAGTGTCACTGATTATTTACAGAGGCATGGAGTAAACTCGAGTCCCAGCTTCTCAGAGGAGTGGGCTCATAATAACTGGCATGATTGGGAAAATGTGGAGAAACGTTTAAAGTTAGCTAGACGTTCCTTAAAAGTTGGTAAAGGAAAGTGTATTATTTGTAAGATGTTGGGAACGTGTCTGGAAGTTGCGAAACAGGAACATATAGAGAGGAAGAAAACAGAACAGGGTCTTAGAGAAGAAACAGAAGTAATGAAAAACACTGAATTGCTGTCGTCCTTAAAGATCCAGCAATTAGAAAAGCAATTACAGGAAGAACAAGAAAAGAGGAAAAAAATGGAGAAAAAGGTAGAAATGATGCTCTTATGGGCTCCTCGATGTCCTGATATTTTACAAATAAAGAAACTGATAGTATCCCCTGAGGACCGGGATGGGGGCATTTGGGGGAGTCCCAACAATTCTGAGGATAATAGCTCATTTAATGACGATGTAATATCCCTCTGAACCTCCTATATATGAGGTTTGACCTATAGTGAAAACAGAAAGAATTGACGGACCGCAAGGTGGTGCTGTACAACACACGACCAGGCCTATTCCCTGGGACCCTTTACAACTAACTAACCTAGCACAGATCTCGATACTAACACAACAGAATGCTGAAAAGCTGGGTGTGCAACCAGGACGGCAAAAAGTTACAATTACTGGTGTGAATGGAGCGAGTGTTGCGTGCCAAACTGCTAAGGTTAATCTATAGCTCCTGGGTGAAAGGCATATGCTGACTGCTCTCTTTGCAGTTCCAGATTATAATGAAAATATTTTAGGCTTTGATGTTTTAAATTGACCAACCTGGCGCTTTGCACATGGAAGTATGTGGTCATTTGGATCAAATATCCACCCCCAGAAATTGGGAGGTTACAAGGCACATACTTCGCATGGCCCCTGCACTCCCTGATTGAAAAATTACTAGCATACCGCAATACCGAATCTCTGCTGCAGCATGGCATTTCTGAAGTCATAACTAACTTGGAGAAGCGAGAGATTATCTCCAGAACACACTCCCCATATAACTCACTTATCTGGCCAGTTTGGAAACCAGACGGGAGGTGGCGACTGACAATTGATTACCAGTGCCTGAATGCTAATACTGCCCCGCTAACAGCTGCTGTACCAAATATTGCAAACTTAACAGCTACCTTACAAGCAGCTGCACACCCAGGGATGGCAACACTAGATATAAAGGACATATTTTTCATGGTTCTTTTACAAGAGAAGAAGAGGGAGAAATTTGCTTTCACATGGGATGGTATACAATATACGTTCAACAAGGGTATAAACATTCACCTACTATTGCACATGCTGCACTGACTGAACTTTTGCAGAAAGTCTCACTTCCATAGGATGTGAAACTGTACCATTACATCGATGCCAACCTCTTCAGAGGAATCGCCCCCAATTAGGATGTTGAAGTAGCCAAAGCAGTATGGCAAATCCTACTTGAAGCTGACATAGAGGTAGCACCTGAAAAATGTCAGGGATCAAGCAAAGAAGTAAAATTCTTAGGTACTTGGTGCATAGCTGGCAGTGCAGTCATTCCTCCAGATACCTTAAGAAAAACTGAAGAGCTGCAAATGCCTCAGGCAAGGAAAGAATTACAACAATTGATGAGAACTTTAGGATATTGGAGAAAGCATGTACCTGGATTTTCTATTATTGCCCATCCATTATATTCACTCTTAAGGAGAAGCAGACCTTGGAAGTGGGAACTAGAATGTGAAGAGGCAGTCAAAACACTGACTGAAGAATTAAAAACATTTCAGTCACTGGGAGCAGTGCACCCCCACGATCCTGTTATAGCTGAATGGAATTTTGCTGAACATGCTGCTTACTGTAACCTATTCCAAACTGGCCCTGATGGATCCAGAAGACCTATATTGTTTAGCCTGACTGCATTTAAAGAAGCAGAACTACAGTGTTCTGAGTGGGGAAAAGGGACTTTTATCCTTAGTTCAAGCAGTGAAACAGGTTGAGAAAATACATCAAGAACAACCTGTGCAAACAAGAGGACCATTTAATTTACTAGAAGCAATCCTAAAGGGGACTGCTCCCCTAGAAGGAATTGCACAAAAATCCACTATCGGAAAGTGGTACACCTACCTAACAGGAGTTGCAGAAAATAKGCAGTTAACTGAAGGGCATGCTAAGGTTCCCAAATTGCAGATGCCTGCAAACACAGATCCATTAGCATTACAACAACCTTTTAAACCTTCATCAGTTCTGAATGCACCACCCCTCATCGATAATGCACCAATAGAGAACATTTGGTTTACAGATGCTGCAGAACTCATAGCCCGCTTGCCTGGGAAGCTACTGATAACAATGGTGCAAAACATAGCATTAGTGCACAATGGATATTTCCTTCTTTTTAAATGAGGTGACCTGTTTGGCCTAACCACGCCAAAACAAGTTTCTATTTTCTCTTGCAGTAGCGCGTGGAATGGCAGATGGGAGTGCTGTATTCACACTGCTATTCCAAATACTGGCAATGCTACGGATGTTTTTGTATGACAACTCTTTGTGATTTTTTACTGGTAGATAACATTAGTATGGGTACAAGTAATCACTCAAATATTTGTGTTTGTAACTTTTCTGAAATTATGGGATGTGACTTTAATTATTCAGCTCCTGTAATTTCCTATCAAATGTTACAATCTAATTATATATTGAATCAAGATTTATTGCCTGCCCCCATTGGAATGAAGCTTACATTGGTGAGAAAACTGCTACAGCACGATGACCTGTATCAACTACTGAAACCCATCCAGGAGAATGGAGGAAGGACCCTAATTCCTGTTCATCATGGTACAGAAGAAATACATCATGTCTTTGAAAGAGTGAAAAGAGATGAAGAACACCATTGGTGGGAAACCCTTATCTGATGGTCACCAATAGCAACAGGAATTTTTATTGTCATGCTTCCTCCAATTGTTATTTTACTAACTTTAGTGTTATTAGGTCTATTGCTTATAATCGTATTCTATATAATGGTTTGGTACCTGACAAAACAGATAATCCAAATTCAACCAACCAAAAAGTATAAATTAATACACAGTAGCAATACTTTATGCTAAATATGTTTACTTACCATGGACCTGTAAGTGCAAAATTGTCAATACACTATTTATGGCACAGAGGCAAGAGTTGACCATACCACTACTCTGTGATGATAAGATGAATTGACTATAGTCACGGAGTGGACTATGACAGATATGCTCCTTCCCCAGTATTTCCCAACCATGGCCCCATTCAAGTGTTAACTATTCCACAGATACCAGATGTTGGTGGCTGGCTCGCTTTGTCATCAAAACACAGCTTGGAGGTTGTCTCCCTGATAGCTGGGTGCCAGTAGGGAGATACAGCTAACTGTGCATAGCAGCGAATGACTATGAGCCAATCATCCTATAAATATGGGGACAGCCCGAGAGCCCCTTGGGCTCTCCTTGCGTGGCAGCAGGCTGCACGCCAGGATCTGCCCTTGAGCAGGGACGCCTCTCAAGGATGCTCCTCAGGGTTGAGAGATCCTTCCCACAACAGACTCGTGGTAAGTGAACTACAGCGCGCTTTCTTTCTGAACTTGTTATGTTCATTTTGCAACTGTGCACAACATCCCTTAGCCATAAAGCATTGACCAGGTCTGGGAACTATGATTGGATCCAGCCACACCTAGACTCCTCTCAGAAGGAGTTTAGAAAGCAAGGGGGTCCAGTCTGAACCTCGTGACTCAACGGGAGGGCATCCTGTTAATAATTCCAAACCTCCATGCAGTAAATAATAAGTGCTTTTGCCATAGAATCTCGTGAAATCATTGTCCGTATCAATAAAACCTATAGTTGTTTCTTTCACTCAAGTGAAGTGCATTTTGTCACTCACTCCTCCCACCATCACTCATTACGTGACAGTGTCACAACAGAAAAAGATGAGTCTTGTCCTGAAAGGTATCCCTTGGTCAACCTGAGGAGGCATTAATGCTACTGTACAAGCACTGAGTTCTCACGTGTGATCCTGTGTGTGATTATTGCCACCTTTGAGAAGGAGCTGGGGAATGGAATGCTTAGTGATTAGAATGAGGTTCACTTCTGTACATGGTATCAAGCATTTAACAATGGAAAGCAGAAAGGGGCACAGTGAATTACAAGAATAAGGATTAAAAGGAAAAGAGGAGAGTTTTTGAAAAGGCATGAATTATGTTTTAGAATATAATACAGAAAGAAGCAGGTTCTACTGCATCATTAATGGGACTCTTTTTAGTTGCCTTCTACTACTGTAACGTTAGGAATCACAATTTTCTTCTTGGTAGTATACAACCCAAAGATTAGCACACCAATGTTTATTCATGCTTCTTTTCCCCCACAAGTATACTTCGTTAATAAAAATAAGTCTTCCCTCTGAGGAACAGGAGCAAGGTGTAAATGACATGGTTTAGTACTTCTATCAAGGAATGAAGGGAAAAAAAGGATGCTGTCTGAAGGTCTTGCAAGCTTATAAATGTACTTGTTTTGAAGTTAGTGTAAATGAAAGGATTACATGATTATTACTAAAGAGCTGTTTGTAAAAATACACAGTTTGCAATTAGAGGAAATCTAATAAACAGCATATCTAATTTTTTTAAAAAGTGTTCAGATCAGTTCACTCTGTTTGTTGCTCCTACAGGTTGTGGAAGATGAAAGCATTGGTGAGGATCTTCTTAGGAAATAAGAAGATTGTATCAAGCTACTTTAAATTAAAAAACTCATCCAGGGGAAAACCAGGTTATTTTTTCACTTGAAAAAGAGGAATAATTTCTTTAATACAAAATCAAAAGTCAGATAGCACCTGCTTTGTTCTGATAAATCCGTCAATGGTAAGCTGAGGCTGTACTGTATCATAGACATTTGTTTCATAACTCAGCATGTTGAGCTTTAAAAAGATTTTGGTACATTTAGATATTACTTTACAGGGGTCTGAATTCATCCTAATTAATCCGTCCTGATTTAAAGAGGTCCAAATTCATCCTAAACATTATGTGATTCAAAATACCAAACTGCATCAGTAACTGTACATGTATATGTATATATTCTTTTCATTTCCATATTGCTTATTTGTCCTAAAAGGAGTTAAAACACAAAGCATCATGGACCTCAGTATGAGTCATCACTTGGCATTGTTCTCAGCTGTACTGAATTGGGACAGATAAAAAGAGCTGGTAGATAGAAATACTATAATCTCCAAACAGTCACATCCTGCATGAGGTTCTACAGCCATCAAGCCCTATTTGATGTTACATAATCGCTTCCTCAATGTTCTCTGCTATTTCTCATGGCTTTGTTTTCCTGTCATGATCCTTTGCTTCCTTCCTAGCTTATTTGCAAACTTCTCTGTGCTCCAAAGAAAAATACAACTTGAAATCCTCATGCTACAGTAAACTCCTTGCAATATCACTAGAAGATCACTTGCCATTTTCAACCACTCTCCTTTTTTCTTCCTCCTCTTTTTCTTGTTTTTTACCATTATATCAGTCCTATGACAAAGCAGGGGGAAACCTGGCTTTCATATACCCTCACCATGTGTTGTCCTGCAACTTATACCAGTTCAAGAGCTGAATGTGGAAGCATAGGATTTTGAAATGCTGTCTTCAGGGCTGGAGAAAGCTTTGGGAATCCTGCAAAGGGCTAGGCTTTGATCCTTAGAGAGATGGACTATGGGGTGGTAAATTAGACTTATTTTTCATATATTTTATCAGTATTTTTATTATTTGAAAGCTGGAAGTTATGTTGGGTTTGAGGCTGCCTTCTACTTGGATCAACGCAATAACATGTGCGTTTGGCTAGCATGTGACATCTTTGCTTCTGTGAACATGAGACAGACTCTGTGCACATCTCTGTAACAGATGGTAGATTCAAAAGAAACATCAGCTTTAAACTACTCAGAGTTAAATTTCATTTCATCCCTGTGAGTAAGTAAATGGCTACATCATTAAATTCAAAGTGGTATAGGAGAAGATAAATCCAGTTGAACCTACCTATGAGCAATTGTCCCTTTTGTGGGGTTGTGCGTAAGCAAAATTGAACAGTCTGAGAAATTCAGTAGTAGAGGCAATTAGATCGTAATTGTGCCGTGTTGTTGTTCTCTGTGGAAGAGTGAACTCTACAGTGATTTGGAAATGGCACGAGAGGAGCAAAAGAGAGGGAATAAGCATAAACATGTGATATTTATGACCTTTTTACCAGTTCTTGGAAGTGAGAAGTGTACTCTTTGTGGTCATTTTATTCCACTCAGTGTGTAGGTGGATGTTAGCTATAAAGTTCAGTGGAACTTTTCTTGATTGTTTTTTTTCTATTTGATTTTAACTGAAAAATGAAAACTGAAAAACATCTTTGCTGGAAAAATATTCCTGACATGTTAAATGAACAAATCACAGAATGCTTGAGGTTAGAAGGAATCTCTAAAGATCACAGAATCATAGAATTGTTAGACCTTTAGAGATCATCTAGTCCAACCCCCCGCTCACTCAGGGACACCTAGAGTATGTGGCCCAGGATTGCGTCCAAGCAGATTTTGAAGATCTCCAGAGAAGGAGATTCCACAACCTCTCTCGACAACCCGTTCCAGTGCTTTGTCAGCGTCACTGTTAAGAAATTTTTCCTTAAGTTTCTGTGGAACTTTTGATGCTTTTGTTTGTGGCCATTTCCTCTAGTTCTATCAGTGGCCACCACTGAAAAGAGGCTGACTCCATCCTTCTCACTCCCTCCTTTAAGGTATTTATATACACTGATCAGGTCCCCTCTCAGCCTTCTCTTCTCCAGGCTGAACAGGCCCAGCTTTCTCAGTCTTTCCTCACAGGGCAGATGTTCCAGGCCTCTGATCATCCTTGTAGCCCTGCGCTGGACTCTCTCCAGCAGTTCCACACCCCTCTTGTACTGGGGGTCCCACAACTGGACACAGTAGTCCAGGTGTGACCTCACCAGGACTGAGTAGAGGGGCAGGATCACCTCGTTCGGCCTGCTACAGATGCTCTTCTTAACACACCCCCAGGATCCCATTGGCCTTCTTGGCCACAAGCGCACACTGCTGCCTCATGGTCAATTTGCCGTCCACCATGACACCCAGGTCCTTCTCTGCAGAGCTCCTCTCCAGAAAGCCAGTCCCCAGCCTGTACTGGTGTCTGGGGTTATTCCTACCCAGATGCAAGGCCTTGCACTTGCCCTTGTTGAATTTCATAGGGTTTCTCACCACCCAGTTGTCCAGTCAGTCCAGGTCCCTCTGGATGGCAGTGCAGCCCTCTGGGAGCTACTATTCCTGGTTCCGTATCATCAGCAAACTTGCTGATGGCACTCTAGTCCAACCTCACTGCTCAGACATGGACACCTAGAGCATGTTGGCACAGGGTTGCATCCAGGCAGGTTTTGAAGATCTCTGAGAAGGAGACTCCACAGCCTATTTGGGCAGCATGTTCTGTCGCCCTAACAGTTAAGAAGTTCTTCCTCGTATGGAGATGAAAATTCCTGTGTTTCTGTTCCCATTATCCCTTGTCCTGCCACTGGCCACCACCAAGAAGAGTTTGGCCCCCTCCTCTTTTCATTGCCTCCTTGGGTATATGTACATGTTGATAAGATCTTCTCAATCTTATTTTCTAAAGGCTAAACAAACCTAGCTAATATATATGGAATAATTATGTGCTGTCTGCAATCTGCTACTCCCTTGTAGCAATATGGATTTAGAGAGTTAGATGATTATACTTTTTTTTAATAAATACATTTAAAAGGCTAAATCACACCTTTGACTGTTCCTTAAGACTCCTATTTCAAAGAGATGTTCAAATGCTGTTTTTTTCAGTGTCTTTGTTTTAGCTAATTCCCAGAATTTAGTTGGTGTAAAAATGAGAGTCAAGGGCTATTTTAAGATATTTACTGTTAAAGAGTACCTGCAAAATGCAGTCTAGATCTCACTGACTGTATGCTCTGGCCATCCCTGCCATTATCAGTCCAAAGGCAAGACTGAAACTTCAAGCATTTGGTAGACTAAACAATACCAGCTGATTATTTTATGATACTTTGCCATCTGTGATGGAATAATCCCAGGCACCAGTACAGATTAGGGGCTGACCTGCTGGAAAGCAGCTCCACGGAGATTTGGGAGTCCTGGTTGACAACAAGTTAACCATGAGTCTGCAACGTGCCTTCATGGCCAAGAAAGCCAATGGGATCCTGACCTGCATCAGGAGGAGTGTTGCCAGCAGGTGGAGGGAAGGGATCCTGCCGCTCTCCTCAGCTCAGTGAGGCCACACCTCAAGTACTGTGTGCAGTTCTGGGCTCCGCAGTACAGGAGGGATGTGGAGCTGCTAGAGAGAGTTCAGAGACGAGCAACCGAGATGTTCAAGGGATTGGAGCACCTACTATATGAGGGGAGGTTAAACGAGCTGGGCTTGTTTAGCCTAGAGAAGAGAAAACTGAGAGGAAATCTTATCAATGTCTATAAATACCAGAGGGGAGAATGTAGGGAGGAGGGGGCCAAACTCTTCTCAGTGGTGGCCAGTGATAGGACAAGGGGCAATGGTTTTAATCTAAAACATAGGAAGTTTCATCTCCAGGTGGGAAAGAACTTAACTGTGAGGGTGACGGATCCCTGGCTGCCCAGAGAGGTTGTGGAGTCTCCTTCTCTGGAGATCTTCAAAATCCACGTGGATGCCATCCTGTGCCATGTGCTCTAGATTTCTCTGCTGGAGCAGGAGGGTTGGACTAGAGAGTCTCTAGAGGTCCCTTCCAACCCTAAAGATTTGGTGATTCTGTGATTCTGTGATGTTTTTCATATTCCTATTCCTGCTGTGTTACTTCCTCTTTTGAAATCCATGGAGCTAAACATATAGGAATGGAAGAAGAAAGAGATTCTGATGCAGAGAGAAAGAGGTGATGACAATCTATCTACCTGATCCTCCTCTCACTGAAACACTCTGTCTTCTTGTCCACAAGCAACAGTATTGTGCCACCTAAGGGTAACTTGACGCTTCTGTCAGTTTTGGTAGTGTGGACGACACAAATGATGCTACTGATGACTGCCACAAACATTAAGTGTACAGCGAAAAGCTCTGCATACTGCCTGGGATAGCACTGCACGGCTAGCATGTGCTAGACATCTACCATGGGCACACTCTCTTTGGAGCTCTCTGTTAGGACTTGATAGGGCTGGCGACCTTTGTAGAAAAGTACTACGAGGGTGATATCTGGTTTTTATTCAATCTGTGATCTGTCACAAAACTATCCCAGGGTGGATTCTAAGGAATGAATTAGAATATTTTGTGTATCTGATAGCAGTAACAGTAATTTTTTAGGGCTTTCTGTCATGAGATCTTGGAGCCAGGATCATAAGTACTTATAACGAGTCAGAGCTGCTAGATCAGTCATGTTCAATTCCTTTTGAGTTGCAGACAGAGTTTCCCAGTAGAAATGGCGATTCATTCATAATGAATTTACACATACTTTACACTTTTCATAATCTTTTACAATCCCTTCACAGGCATGGTGTGTGAAACAGCCAGGAACCAGAATATGGCAAAGGAAAGTAGGGCACAAAAATTGTTTCAGAGACAGTTAGCAGCAATAGTTTGATGCTGTTCTTCTGAGAGATTGAACAGATAATACAAACTCCATCATTTTGAGATGATACTTTTATTGCTACTTGAACAGTTACTATAATACAGTCTTATAAATATTTATAAATATTCTGTGGGAATTGCAACCCACTCAAATAAATAAATAAATATTGCCATATAAAAAAGTAATGATATCTTAATAACTGATGATGGCCAGCACCTCCTCTAAAGGGTTAATTCTTTTGACATTTCACTCCTGCTACCTATGGTTACAAATACATTTTTGATGCAAATCACACTGTGCATTCACTCTCAGCGCAAGGACTAAATCTCTTGGTTACTGGTAGAGAATAACAAGCCAGAGTGAAAAATGAACAAACTTTCTTACTCTATTCTAATTTTTGAAAATAGATGAAGTACAGAGATATAATGCCACAGCTATTTTCCTGATTTAAGTTGTAGCTTTGTTGAGTCCAAGACCCAGACACCTCTGTGAAGCTTAACACAACTTATATTAAATTAAAATTTTGCTCCAGAGTTCTCAAGGTTAAAAACAACAACAACAAGAATGGTAGAGGAACCAGTAAAATTGCTAAAATTGAACACACAAGTAAAATTATACCTGTATAGACAACATGGTAAAAAAATTTCAAAGTTTTGAAAAACAAGAAATCACACAACTACTCCCCACCAACTGTCCTAAATCTGTTTCTCTCTTCCTTTCTTTTGAAACTAATTAGGTTTTCTATGAGTTCAAATGATGAAAAATGAAAAAAGATAGAAGCCTTGGTCTAACCATTTGGCTTCTCCTGTGCTTTGACACACTCTTATAAACAAAGAAACACACCATATTGAGAAAAATATTCTCACAGCAGAATTAGGTGTCTGAATTACTATTCTTACAGAACTACTTGAGTGCTGTAAGTAAAGCATTATTTCATGTATTTATATATACATGAATATACATGTGTGTATATATATCTACATACATATAAATATTTTAAATTCTGTCAGTGAAACAGGCTTTGAGCTAAATCCTGATCAACTTCCATGAAAGCAAAGAATGCAATGGGCCTTACTTTGATCTTGTTACAGTGATGTTATTCTATTGGTTTCAATGATTTACCTTATTTATTATCATCTGATAATAAGAACAGGACCATAATCTAGCCTACTATCTTTCATATCATTGATACAGATATTCCTAGGCCAAATATAGCATTTACAGACTCTTGTCAGTAGATAAATATATTAAATAAATAAAATACGTGATCTGCATCTTGAGAGAAAATTAATGAATGCCAAAATAAAAGCTCTTTCTGTATGTCTACTCTGCTGGATTTTATGCAGGTTATCAGCATGTTGCTGTTGTTTTCTGCTGGAGTACATCAAGAATAACCTTTGCACAAACTTAAAATTCTATGAAGATGAGATCAAAGGAAAAAAAAAGGTATACTGAATTCCAACAGTTAATAATTTTGCACCTAAATTACAGTGAAAAGCTGTGCTCTGCCGTTATTTTAATTAGAGATATGTAAACTTCAGTTGCATCTATGGAGTTCTAGATTCTAATAAGTAAACTTCTCCATAACACACACCAATCTGGATGTCTGAGGACAAGGTTTTGTCTCTAAAAGTTTTAGAAATCTTGTGATGAAATTAAAGTCATTTCACTCTTATAAGTATAAAGTACCTGACATCTGCTCAGAACTAAATGGAAACGGTACTAAACTTGGATCCTCCTTTTCTAAATACACACTTCATTTTCAGTCATCATAGTAGAATATGTGCTAACTATGGATGGCGTGAAACCTATGAGGCGTGACTGATTGGTAATTAATTTTCCTAGAGAGTTCAGCAGCATGCAAAATAACATATTAACCCGTTTTATATATTATTAATTATTAGTACTCCCGGTACTCATCTCTGTGTTGCAAATGCATTACAATAATGTTTTACATTATATTTCTATATTTTGAATATAGAAATGTGGGTAGAGAAGGAGCTGAGAAAATGTCAGGACTCAACTTGTTTTCCTGCAAGCCTCAGCTTAGATTCAAATAAGAACTGTTTCTACTCAAGCCCATTTGATCCCTGCTCTCTTGCTGGTTACTCTTGTTTTGAATGTGTGCAGCTCCTTTAACAACAGAGCAGTCACTTTTTGGCTTCTATGAATGTGAAAAGAGACTACAGCTCAAATCCCACCAGCGAACACCATATACAATAAAGTATTTTTTTAAAATATTGTGACAGCAGACATCTGTTCTGTTGTGTCTGCACCATCTCCTGTTGTGCTAAGTAGAGGCTTCCCCACTTCTACCGGAATGATGCCTGCAGAGCCTAAGTCTCTTCCCAGTTGCACCAGTAATGTGACATCCTTTTCTTATGTTTTTTTCCAAAAAGTTCTGCTCACTGATACAAACCAAAGGTGATTCAACCCCCCAAAAAAGTTTGCTTTGTATTATTCTCTTGCAGGTGTTCCTTCTGTCCAGTAGAATAGAATCTCATCTGGGAACCATGCTACTTCTTTTTGTTCAGTGAATTGTCATATCTAAGGGTGCAATTTGAACTTCATTTTTTCAATTGTCCTTTACGTTTCTAATAGGCATTCTGAAAGCTGGAAATTCAATCAAGTGTGCTAGCCAGTTCTTCTCATCTACCATATTCAAATATTTCAATTTGCAAGTGGTGTGACATCATTATCTTGTAATATAGAAGCGAGGGCTTACACGCCTTCTGGCATCCATCATGGCATGTGGGTCTTCTGGGTTGACCACGTCATTCTGATTGGTTCTCATAGGTTCTCTGGGAACATGGTCTGCTTGCAATTGTAACTGGGATTCTAGTGCAGAAACTTTTCTCTGGGGGACCAAGATCTGGTGAGGATCTATTGGATCAATGTCTGCACTTCTAGTGTTCCTGTGGGGTTGAGGTGTGTTAAATCGGAATAAAGGAATTTCATTTCTCCTGGACAAAAACTGGGAGTATGGTGGTGGATTCATGCCAGGGAAGAAAGCTTGTTTAACTCTGCCTAAGCTAACCAGGAATTTGTGTTTAGGAGATTGGTACACGTCATATCCGTTTTCCAGGGTCCTGTGTTTGAATACGCAGTCTTCTCGGCTGAAGTAATGCTTAAGGAAAAAACATGACAGGTATGAGCAGAGAGAGTTGGTAATTAAAAAGTGCCAATTAAAAACAGAAAGAAAAAGATGAGCTCTTGCAACAGGTATCTTTCTAATCATCTAGCTCTGCAGTAAAAACTGAGACAAGGCTTAGTCAAATGTAGATTTAATATGTGTGTTCTGTAATTACAGCAAAGGTATTTTTAGAATAACATTGTTTTCTCTGAGAGAACTGCAATGTCTTAACTATTTCCAAGCCACATCTATAGGCTATAGCAAGAGTTCAGGTTGGTCCATCCTTAGGTTTCATTCTGGTCTCACTTACGCCAGCAGGACTCACAGGACTTTTGTCAGCAATATAATTCAATGTAATTCAGCAGAAAAGGAAAATTTAATCTAAGTGACAGATCATCAGACGGCTAAAATCTGCATTCTCCTTCTATACCTTTCCTTCACCCTTACACTCCACAGATTGGCCCTAGCTGAGGAAATTGGCCAATGGAAAGAACTGCAGTCTTGACTCACCGATCCAAAAATATTTCCTTTCGTGTCCATACATAGGTAGCACCCACTCTTCACTCCGGTGATTATTACATAGCCAGCACCCTCAGACTTGATCATTAGGGCACCTGTTTAGAAAAACAAAGACGTCAAATCGAGTTCTGCGCTGAACTATTGCCTCAAAAATTCATCAAATTGCTGGCTGGAAGGTCCATCCTCAGGGTCTTTGGGCTAATATGGTACTCTAATGTAGACAAATGTGCTGTTGGCTCATATTTGGTCTGGTGCTCTCTGCAGCCCTCAGGTCCAGTGCAGCAAGACTCTGTCTATCTAGTGAGATTGCTCCAGCCTGTAGCACCACCGAGAGTTACTCCAGCCCAGGTGCAGACTTAGCACTTCTTATTTGTGTGCTGTCTCAGTGGGACTTTGGTGACCTGACAGATGTTTGGTCATTTCTCTTTCACAGCTCCTTTCCATGTCTTATCTCAAGCTTTCTGTTCCATCATTCCACCTATCTATGTGTTTGCTTCATGGTAGACTGTTGAAGCATGGTATTTTTTTGTCTGTGGTTCTTGGTACCATCATACTTTTTCTTAACAAGCACAACTGATTTTTATAAAAGCTACCAATATGCAAGAGGAAGAATAACAGGAGGACGAACCTTTCTACAAGTGTTCTGTCAGTAATTCCTAAAAAAGGTAGCAGGAGTCAACCATTTTATTCTCCTTAATTAAATTACAATCTTTTAAAAGTCTTTCACTCCTCATGAACTTATCAGCAGAAGTCACTGGATATGCTTATGTTTTTAGTTAAGTAGATGAAGACAACAATATGCAGTAAGAAGAGTTAAAATAACTTTCTGATTTATAGCCACTTGTGAGCAATGAAAAAGAGAACTTGTGGAATGTTATAGAAGAACTCTATTTAAAAAAAAAAAAAAC
Organism: Eudromia elegans; assembly: GCA_003342815.1. Taxonomy (NCBI): domain Eukaryota; kingdom Metazoa; phylum Chordata; class Aves; order Tinamiformes; family Tinamidae; genus Eudromia; species Eudromia elegans. Next base: position 2,513,269 of record PTEX01000099.1, read on the forward strand.
ACTTTTTTACTCTCTATCCTATTTGGCCTAGATATACAACAAAGGGGCTTAATTTTGCATGTAAACAGATATGATGATGAGACAATTTGAGAGTCACACTGCACTCCAGAGGCTTAGCACATTATTTATGAGCGTCTGACATTTTGCAGTTACCCCTTGTTATATCAAACTTTGTGTATTCAGCGGCTCATGTTCAATGCACAGTTGTGTCTCTGTCATGCAGCATATAAAAGGTACATATCTGAAATTTGTCTCACAAACCAATTTTCAATGCAGATAAGTACTGCTGTACCCAAAAGTATTCAATGGACACAATCAATTTTCCGCCTCTGGTATGATGATGTCACTTGGTGTACTCCGTTACAGATGCTGTAACTAGGATAGGAAGGGGCTTGCTTGGGGCTTTTCATCACCAACCTCTCATCAGGACTTCTACAAGAAGCTGTGATTAAAACCATGAAGTGAAGGATGATTCTGGCAATTTTTGCTTGCAAAGTGTCACAGAAAACAGAGAATTTACTATAAAAGTGAAGAATGACAATAAACATCTGCTAGATTTCTTTGCAGAAATTTTGTTTATTTGTTAAATGAAAGGAAGAAAGGAAGACTACAATTATGTTTTCGATCTGTCTGTCTTCCTACCTGAAGGATGGAATTCTATAGCTAGTGAAAAGAAAAAAAAAATCCCTGTGATATTTCCCCTGTTCACATGAAGACCATATGAACATATGGTCCATAATGAGTTACTTACTGTAAGTGGTTTGGTGCGGGACACCGTCAATGTAGCCGTCAGCATTGATTTGGAGGTGGAAGCTGTTCCTCTCCGTCGCTGTGTACAGGTGCATCAGGTGATCAGTGCTGCCCCAGCTGGGGTTCAACAGCGGAGAGGTGTTGAGAAAGGCAGTGGTAGCCTTCAGGCTGCAGAGCACCATCAGCTTGTACACCAGGCAGCCGTAGGGACCGGCTTGTGGCATGGCTCTCTGTCCTTAGTGGCTGGTCAGTATCTGAAACTTGATACTCCTCTTGGCTTGTCTCTTTTTTATCCCTCGTTTGTGTGTTTGGAGCATGAAGATTTAGATGGGCTCCCGTCTTCTTTGTAGAGGCTTATAAAGGGAAGACAAGTGACATCACACAGGAAAAACTTCTCCACATCCTTGAGTTTTGTCAAAGAAACATTTTAAGTGACCCAAAACCTCAAGGGAAGGAAAGCACAAAGGTTCTTTGGCTAAGGTGCAGGGTGGAACAAAAGTAAGGTTTCTAAATACAGCTCAGAAAGCTAATCATATGTTCAAATGTTATCTACAAGTCAGTGACATCTGAGAGCTTCCCACACCCCTACTGTTAAATCCAGGAAGAGCAGTCCACTGTGCTGCCCTGAAAGCTTTTTGGGCAGGGAAAGGAACGATCCTTTAGACTTTGAACTCTCTTTTATTCTCATATACGCTTGTTCGCTTCCCAGCTTCCCCTTAGTTTTCCAAACCACATTCTGATTTGACAGAAACACCAACTATTGCTCAAATTTTGAAAACATGTCAGAAGCTGGTATTCTGTTGATCCAAACCCAAAGACCTGGATTTCCCACAGTGACGTAAAGTAAGCAGTGAACCTGTTGAACTGAAGCTTGTGTTACCTTATTTAAGCAAGAGAACCTTTATATTAGCAAAATCTTCTTGAAAGAAGCTCTCTCTTTTTTTTTCCCCTGTAATTTGAAGTTGGCCAAACAACCTGCCTTGTTTATCTAGCTGACAATCATTTATGGAGTCAAATATGTTAGCATGGCTAGTAGATCAAGAATTTGAATCCAAACTGAATTGGCTCATCTTAGCACATTTTCTTTACTTAGGATATAGCAAACACATTTGGAAGAATTATGAATTAAGAAGGAAAATGACCAAACTGAAAGTTAATAACAGTAAAGCAATATTCAAATATGACTTAAGATATGATACCCACATTTCAGTAGTCCTGACAATGTTCTGTAGGTTTACAAACAAATTTTCCAATTAAAAAAAAAAAAGAATATTTATTATGAAAACATTAGTGGGAAAGTGACTATATAGGTAAAATGATGATGATAATTGGTTATGAAACTATGCTATACTAAGATTTCTTTCCGTGAATATAAAACTGAAAGGAATACTGAAAGTTAACTGAATTGCTTTTTTTTTTTTTATAAAAAAGAAACCTCATGTTTTTATTTGTCTGCATTTCAGAACTTTTAAGCAGAGATGAGAGTAAGTTACAGTGTCTAGCTGGACACAGTTATGTCAGGTTCTCCTTAGCAAGCTGCATAACAATTGCACCAGCACCATGCATATTGTAATTTTTTACAAGTGTAACCAACTGCAGAAATTGATCTGATTTTTTTAATGTTTATAATAAGCAAATTCCTGCCAATTTCTTCCGAGGCACCTGTGTAAACCTAGAGACTTACGTCAGTGTATATACACCTGTGTAAATGACAGTAAATTTATGCAAAGTGCATTAGGGTCATATCTAAAGCTGAGCAGATTAACAAAATTGACTTCACTGAGACAGTCAAGGCTACAAATGTTTTACTGAGTATAACATTTGAAATATTTGTACTGTTTTAATCTAAAGGCTAATTTGGGAGTAAAGGAGGAACATATTTTCTTTTTAAATGATGATTTCTTCTTAAACTAGTTTAGGGGTGAAATTATCATTTTTGTCAGTGTGTTATTAGAATCCAAGGATTTATAATTGCTTGTGTGTTTTGCTGCCTTTCATGCAGACAACATGGATACAGATACCTCAGAAGAATACGTATGACAGTGTGTCCTCTTCGAAGCTGTTGTCATCTGAACATTTTGTATTCATGGTTTTTGTCTGTGCTTAGCCTTCTGCATTCATTTGATTTTTCTCTGGTGTATTATCTTCTAAGATTTCTGATATTTGTGAAAAATTTACTCAGTCATCTTAACACATGCCAGTGTGACCAGCTTTATCTTTCTACTTTTCTGTGTTGGACAAGCAAAGACCACTTTCAGGTGATTAAATTGTTCAACATTTTCAAAAGTTTCTCGGAGGTAGGGTCAGTAACATTCCAGGCTCTACTGAGTTGTGTTTGTTTAAACCAACAGATTAAAGCAAAATTATTTAAGTTTCTGCTTGTCAGGATCTTAATGTAAATTTTGGCTTTTAATACACATTTTTGCTTTAAATCCATATGCACGTTGGTGCCACTTCTTTAACAGTTAACTTTCTTTTTATTCCAGGTTGATCCATCTATTCCTTTTGTCAATATGACATTTAACTTCTCCTACCCATTCAGCTGCTGCTGAAGTAACCAAGCTTGCACACTTGTTTAGCTCTCTCGGTTTTAATGAAAGTGATTCTAACCTTATTTTTCTCATGTCCTTATGCTGCTGCAGCAGTGGCAACAATATTTTTGTAACTTTTACCATGTACGTTGATATTTATTTTTTGTTTATACCATTCTTAGATGTTTGATGAATCAAGACTTTTCACTATCAAAGTAATTAGGTGCAGCATCTCATAGAGTGTACTTGTTTTAGAGGGAAGAAAATGAACGGAATTTAAAGATCAAAAATGTTTCAGCAATCTTAGAATTTATGCTCTTTTTTAAATGCCACCTTAATTCAAATATATAATTCAAGGAAGCAGGTTGGTACCTGCTCTGAAGAACCTCTGAAGCAAACAGGGCAGAAGGTGGGTGCTGTGAGCAGGTGAAACACAGGTGGAGCTTGAGGAGTGCTGGTGGGAAAGGACAGGGTTGCCTTGTACCTTAGCAAGGGGAACTGAATACAGACCTTTCTGCCATAAGAATGGCCACATGTCCACGTTTCTCAGTTTCCACTGTGGAGTCATGGCACAGCCGGTGACAGGGAACACAAGACACAGGGCTTTCCTTCGCGTCCTGCAAAGGCAGTGGGAAGCATTGACAGCTTAAAGGCAGTGTGGAGGGTGATTGACTGGCACCACTAATGAAGAGTGAGGAAAGTCCCTCTTAACCACATTGCTGAAGAGAAAGGTATAAAACAAATAGCCTACTTTGCAGGCTGAAATGTATTTTAGAAAATTATTAGTGTTTTTCAGCTTCCCAGATTTAGTTTCCCTTCTCCTACTGTCAGGCCCTCACCTTTTACTGCTCCTTCTGCCTCTTTGTTTCAGGGATAGGAGAGGACTGGCAGAGCTGGTGGATCTGGGAATCAGCAGTGATAGGCTCGTGTCTCATCACTGAGGGCTACCATGTGGGCTGCACGTGCTGGTCCAGGGCATGCAGTGACCAGTGGACACAAAATATCAGGTATCTGTAAATGAACATAATCAGTTTCTTTGTCCAGTGTGGCAAATATGTTGTGGGTAGTTTTGTAATTTAATCAAAAAGATCATTTAACTAAAAATTATACGCCAAACTGTACACGAAGGGAACTGAATTACAATAACTGGAGGCACCTGAGTTCTGACGTTTCCCACATTTTGAGTGTGTCGCCTTTCAGCTTGAGGCTGAAATGCCTAATTTTTGACCTAACGTACAGTTTCAAATCTGCCAAACCCTGAGGTTAGCAGCTGCCTGCCCTATGTACTATGCAGCAGCTAACAAGGTAACTCCGTTCATTGCTAACACTTCAGTCTGCAGAGGACTTACACGGCAAGCGCAAGCTTTTTGAACATACATAAATGACTATAAGAAATTCACCCTTAGTTACCTTTTGCAGACTCTTTAAAAGTGCTTTATGCACCATCCAAAATTTGCAGGTTAAGAAATGACATCCCTACTCCATATGAAGTTGCTCTCCAGGATCCTTGACAAGTAATGCACATCTCCTCACAGTGTTTGACTACCTTTCAACATGTAGGCACACGTGTAGGGCTGTTGCCTAATAAGGCATTCTGACCTATATTTAAACAGGTGTGTGGCTCGTCATCTTACAACTGCTCTGGCTAAAGGCAGGGAGATGTTCACCTATCAATCACGAGCCTGTCCCCATGGCAGGGAGCTATGTGAGCGTGGAAAAAAATTGCCCCTTCTGTTCAAAGTAGTTGGGATGATCTTCAGAAAACCTCCTGCTTTTTGATGTTTCAAAGATCACAAGAGAATTTGGCTTAACAAATCTTAAACATCTTCCTTTTTCACACTTTCCTCTGCATGCAATGCATTTCTTCTAAGAGGTCAGAGATTCAGGGGTACCTTTCCATTCTTCCCTCTTCCTTAAAATCACTGTAATAACTGGCTCTGGGACAATCACAGCTTCAGTGTTGGAAGCACAAGGGTGGAGTGACTCTCTAGTAGTTATTCTTGGAATAATGACACACCAGGATAGCAATGTGTACCGTGGTTGCCCTGTGTGCAAGTGTGTGCATGAACCTTTGCCATAGACTTTACCCAATGTTGTTAAACACATCCTGAGTGACCTTATTTGGACATCCCATCCTTGTCAGGCTGCCCACGACTAAAGCAAACATCCTGGCTAGGCTCACCTACGTGAAACAAACGAAGTAAACACAGCCCACTGCATCTGGGACCACAGGGTGTTCTAGTGGTTTCTTCAGCTTGCCAAATGAATGGTCTTGGGTCTTCTATTTTTTCCTTTCACCTTTTCTCCATGTAGTAGATGTTTGGGAAAGCCATTTCCAGTTTTAAAAAGTCATGAGTTACCTGGGTAGGCAGACACTGAATATTGCTGGAGTAGCTCTTGGACACCTGTCTCTGTATAATAGAGGATATATAGTCTTCTGGAGACATACTTGTCTCTTCTTCTTGGGATTTTACTTTCCACAGAGATGGGAAAATGAAAGAAGCTTTCTACTCTGATTTGCCATTCCAAGAGGGAAGAGCGTTTTACCAGTAGCTTTAGAAAATATTGACTTTCAAAATTTAAAACAGCAAAGACATGCACAAACAGAAAGCCCCAAAGCTGCATTGCACTGAAGAAAACAGCTAATGGATATAGTTTCCTTATTTATAAGCTTCTAACGAGGACCTTTGCAGTACTGCTATCTTGCTCTAACCAGCTAAAATGGAGAGGTTCATTCTTCCTTCATCTGAAAACACTCGAAGAGCTCTCAGGTGGCTCAGAACTAGTCCCTAGAAGGTTGGGTTTTTTGAACAGAGAATATTCCTGTCATTTTAAAGGGTACACATTTACACGTTATGTGACCATAAAGAAGTCACAATCTGTTATAGGAGCTGCTGATACTTCCTATTGTCAAGAAAATACTTCTTGAAGGATCCTCCCGCTGTTGTGTGGATCCCCAAATCGTGTTTTCCTTGGCTAGGAATGAGCTTGGTGATGGGTAAATGAGAAGATAGATGTGGGATGTGCATGACAGAAATGAAAAGAACTAGTTTGGGGCTGGGTCCTGGCATAGGAGCATGTGGGAGGCAAGTAATCAAGGCAGGAGATGAAGGTCTGAGAGGGTAAGAAAGTGAAGGAAATGCACAGAAAATTGACCTCTCCAGTGATGTCTGTAGGAGCTGCTACAGTAGCTTGTACACAAACAAAATTTGAGATAATCTGCTTGAAAGCTACAAGTGGCTGAACCAAGCTCCTTTTCTCAGTATATTCTGGTAGTAAGTCCTCCAGACAATCTGTGGCTTTAAAAATACGTATATTTAAAATATATACTTTTTTTTTTCAATGTACAAATTGTAATTTCATATAATGTGCTGTCACTGTGAAGGAGAATTTAAAGCAAATTCTGTTCCTACACAGGTATTTATATAATTTCTCAGGCTTTTTAACCACAAAACTAGATACCACAAGTCAAGTCAAATCTCTCACATGTCTTTGGTTTTTTCTGCTACCCTTGTTTTGCTGTTTCTACTGCTGCTAGAATCTTGGTTTGAATACTTTTGAATACAGTTTGAATACTGGTTTTGAATACTTTTGAACTGAATATTCAGTTCAAATCATTCTATACAATATAAAATCCACATGCCTAATAGCAAAAACCTATGTCCATCCCATATTTCACTGTATGACCTTTTTTTTTCCCTCCATTGTTCCCTATATACTTTAATGCCACTTAATGTTCTTGTATAACAGAATCACAGAGACACAGGATGGTTAAGGTTAGAAGACCTCTAGAGACCTTTCACTCAAGGCAGTAATGTTCATCTGAAGAAGCCCGAACATGCAAAACTCTCAATCAGATTTCTGAGCTGAGCCACCAAACAGTGGAAAACTAACTTGTCTGAGAAATTGAATTGGCTGTTTTGCCCTCATAGGTGTAAAATGAATTATGGACTACATAGCGTCGCTGAAGGAAAACAGCAGAGGTCACTGTAGGATATAGGCCTTACTAGGGCTGGCAAGAAAATTGTAGGGCATGCTGAAATATGAGAAGCTTTTGAAGAAATAATGAATGTGTGCTGGAGGAGAGACAGCACGACTTTGGGTGGCTGCTAAGAGTGAAAGAGTCAATAAGATGCTGTGATTTGTGCATGTGTGTGTCTGTGTTTTTAACCAGCAAGATAATTATAGTAGTCTCTCATTCATATGTAGAGCAGGGGAGCAAAAAGGCAAACAGCAGCTTTGGAAGGGCTCATTTTGGCTACGTTATAGTCCAAAGGCTGGTATTTTGGTATTTGTGAGGCATTTCAGAGTGTTTTTCTCCCAGAGCATCTGTTGCCTTTCAGTCCTTTCCAGTTCTTGTTCAATCTGAAGGGGGGGAAAAAAAAAGCTTCTTTAAAAGCTTCTTTAAAGATTCTTTTTTATTGTTAAAACTTGAAAGAGAAGTATTTGGTTATTTGGGATTAAAGGTTAAAGAAGAGTTGCATTTCTTGATGCTGTTAGGATTAGGGTTAGGATTTAAAGTTAGGTTAGGGTTGAGGTTAGCATTTGGGTTAGGGTTAGGGGTTGAGGGGCCTGAGTTAAGGTTAGTGTTAGGGTTAGAGCAAAGTTTAGGGCTTAGGATTTAGCATTAAGTTTTGGATTTAGTTATGGTTAGAATCATAGAATCCTACGATCATTATGATTGGAAAAGATCTCCAAGATCAGGTCCAACCTTAAACCATAACCGTCATGTCTACTAAACCATGTCCCTAAGGGCCTCATCTAAATGTTTCTTGAATACTGTGAGGGACAGTTACTCCAACACTTCCCTGAGCAGCCTGTTCCAATGTTTCATCACTCTTTCTATGTAGAAATTTTCCCTAATATCTAACCTGAACTTCCCCTGGCACAACCTAAGACCATTTCCTCTTGTCCTATTGGTAATTATTCTGGAGGAGAGACCAATACCTGGCTCACTACAACCTCCTTTCAGGTAGTTGTAGAGAGCAATAAAGTCAGCCCTGAACCTCCTCTTCTCTAGACTAAATAATCCTGGCTGCCTCAGCTGCTCCTCTTAAGGTCTGTGCTCCAGCCCCTTCACCAGCTTTATAGCCCTTCTTTGGTCATGCTGCAGCACCTTGATGTCTTTCTTGTACTGAGGGGCCAAAAACTGAACACAGTACTCAAGGTATGGCCTCATCAGCAGTGAGTACAGAGTGCTGTACTCAGCGGTGGGTAGACAACGATCACTTCCTTAGTCCTGCTCTCTGCACTATTCCTCATGCAAGCTGGCCTTCTTGATCACCTGGGCACATTGCTGGCTCGTGTTCTGCCTGATGTCAACCAGTACCCCAGATCCTTTTATGCCACGCAGCTCTCCAGTCATTCTACCCCAAGCCTATAGTGCTGCATGGAGTTGTTGTGATGGAAGTGCAGGACCCAGCACTTGACCTTGTTGAACATCATACAATTGGTCTCAGCCCATCAATCTTGCTTGTCCAGATCCCTCTGTAGAGTCTTCCTACCCTCAAGGAGATCAACTCTTCCTCCCAGCTTGGCTTTATCTGCAGATTTCCTGAGGGTGCACTCAATCCCCTTTTCTAGACCATTGATAAAGATATTAAATAGGACCAACCCCAACACTGACCCCTAGAGAACACTACTCATGACAGGTCACCAGTTGGATTTAACTCCACTCATCACCTCATCTTGTAGATGGACGCCACACTGGCAAGTCTCCAGTCGTCTGGGACCTCCCTTGTTGACCAAGACTGCTGATACATGAGGGAGAGTGGCTTGACGAGCACTTCAGCCAACTCCCTCATCTGGCTGCATAGACTTATGAGTGTTCAACTGGAGTAGCAGGTCACCGACTGTTTCCTCATGAATTATGGGGGATTTCTTCTGCTCACTGTAAGTGTCTTCCAGCCCAGGAGGCCAAGTATTCTGAGCATAAGTGATCTGTGTATTAAAGACAGAAGAAAAGAAAGCATTAATAACCTCAGTCTTATCCTTATTCTTGGTGACAATGTTCTCTGCTGCATCCAATAAAGGATGGAGATACTCCTTTTCCCTCCTATTCTTGTTAACGTATTGTAGAAGCATTTTTTATTGTTGTCTTTTACAATGCTGGCCGGATGGAGTTCCAGTCGAGTTCAGGACTGTCTCCTAAGGGACTCTCCCAATCAATGTACTAAGTAATCCAAAGTCTGTCCTTAGGAAGTGCAATGTAACAGTTTTGCTGGCATCGCTTCTGACTTCACCAAGAATTGAAAACTCTATCACTTCATGGTCATCCACCGACCACCACATCTCCCACAAGTCTTGGCGACGTGCACATCCAACGGGGCTTCTGCCCTGACAGGCTCACTTGTCATTTGGGACAGGAAGTTATCTTCCATACACTTCACATATCTCCTAGACTGCTCCTCCCTGCCCTATTTTATTTCCAACACACCAGTATCTGGTAGATTTAAGTCCTCCATGATAACAAGGGTTGCTGATTGTGAGACTTCTGCCAAGTGCATGTAGAATGCCTCATCTGTCTCTTCATCCTGGTTGGGTGGTCTATAGCAGAATATCACCAGGATATCAGCCTTATTGGCCTTCCCCCTTATTCTGACCCTAAGTGCTCTACTTTTCCATCACACACTTGGAGCTCCAGAGTTAGGGTTAGAGATGGAGTTAATTTCGTTTTAGGGCTGAGACAGGATTCAGGTTTAAGGTTAGGATTACAGTTAGGTTAATGTTAGGGTTAGGGTAAGAGATAGACTTAGTTTTGGATTAGGTTTAGGGGGCAGGTTTAGGGGTAGGATTAGAGATTAGGAGTTAGGATTTTGACTTGGTAAGAGATAGTTTAGAGTTAGTGTTAAGGTTTAGGCTTAGGGTTAGGTTTTAGGTTTTAGGGTTAGGGTTACATTTAGGATTTAGTTTGAGGTTAGGGTTAGCATTAGAGTTATAGTTACAGTTTGAATTCAGGTTCAGGTTTATGGTTAGGGTTAGGCCTAGGGTTTAGTGTTAGGAGTTTCGGGTTAGGGATAAGGTTTAAGAATATGATTAGGGTTTGTTTTTGGTTGCTGTTAGGTTTAGCTTAGGGTTATGGTTAGTATTCAGTAAGGATTAATGTTAGGGTTAGGCGTAAGGTCAGTTTTAGGGTTTAGGGTGTAAGGCTCAGGATTTAGGATATAGGGTACATCTGGGTACATTTAGGGTTTAGGTTTACCATTAGAGTTTGGGTTAGGTTAGGGCTAGGGTTAGTCATGCTATTTAGGTTTGCGGGTGGGATAGGGTTTAGGATTGCAATCTCCTGTCTCAGGTCTCCAAAAACTAGAAAATATTCTTATTTCTCCCTTCACCCTTGTGCTTTTACAAAGAAGCCTGAAGCCCCACTTCTTCTGTTGAATCATTTGTGACTCCAGACCCAATTGCAGAATCACAGAATGGTTAAAGCTGGAAGGTACCTTTGAAGATCATCTAGTCCAATGACCACATTGTACAGGATTGCATCCAGACAGATTTGGAATATTGCAAGAGGTTCCACAACCTTTCTAGGCAATCTTTTCCAGTGCTTCCACCCTCATAGTAAAGACATTTTTCCTCATATTTAGGCAGAACTTCCTGAGCTTCAGTTTGTGACCATTGCCTCTTGCCTTATTGCTGGTCACTAGTGAAAATTGTCTGGCCTCATCCTCTTGACTCTCTCCTTTAAGGTGTTTATACACATTGATAAGATTTCTTTTCTCAGCCTTCTTTTTTACAACTAAACAGGCCCAGCTCTGTCAGCCTCTCGTCATAGGACAGAGATCTAGTCTCCTGATAATCTTCATAACTTTACGCTGGATTCTCTCTAGTACTTCCATGTCCCTTTTCAGCAGGAAGCCCATACAGTGCTCCAGGTGCAAACTTGCCAGGGCTGAGTAGAGGTAAAGGATCTCCCTCAACCTGCTGGTAGAACTCTTCTTAATGAACTCCAGGAAACCGTTAGCCTTCTTGGCCACAAGGGCACATTGCTCGCACATAGTCAATTTCTTGTCCGCCAAGAACTCCCAGGTCTGTAGGGCTGCCTTCGATCCAGTCAGTCCCAGCCTGTACTGGTGCATGGGTTTATTCCTCCCCAGTTTCAGGATCCTGCATTTGCCTTTGTTGAACTTCATGAGGTTCTTTTCTGCCCATCTCTCCATTCATGTGAACTATCCCACTATGTCTGTGTGATTGCAGTGACATCATGGCCCTGTGACAGATCTCCAATTCCTACTCATTTTCCATGCTGCATGCATTAGTTTACAGGCATTTCAGGATGCTGATTGAGCTGCTGGTTTCCCAGAAGGGTTGCAAGAGGACTCTTCATAATCATCTTGTATGCTCTTCCGCAGTTTTATATATGTGATCAAGGCATCACGACTTCAGGCAAGTTACACTGACTGCCCTGTCCCCATAACTCTCCCCTTCCCTCATTTTTTTTAACTTTAAAGCCCTCCTAATCAGGATGGCCAACCTATTGGCAAAGACATGTGTGTCTGGCGTACTAAAGTGGCTCCCATTAGTTGTCAATCTTCAGCCAGGATCCCATGGATATAGAAAGTGAAACCTGGCCAACACCAGAAGGGCAGCCAATTATTAAATTGTAAAATCAGTCTCCTCCTCCTCAATTCCTTCCCCCTCACTGGCAGGATTAAGGAGAAAATAACCTGGGCTCCCAGACACTTCACCTGCATCTCTAGAGTTCTGAAATTCTGTTTAATGGTCTTCAGTTTCCTGTGGGAATAATTAATGACCACATGGGAGAGCTGCAGTGGGTAATACTCTGAAGCCTTGTCAGTGTCTGCATGACATTCCTTCTTCAAGCACTTGGCAACAAACCTCTCTGAGCAAGCAGTCAGGTTGGCAGATCTGCCTGTGTCCCCTGCAGTAGGAAATCACCCACAAAAATCACACATAACTTCTTGTGGGTGTTCCTGCATCTCACAGGTTCTGTAAGCTAAGTTACTTCTCTTGAAGCCATGCCCAGTTCTTCCTCACTCTAGATTAAACCTGTTCCTGAACAACAGGTCATCAGGAGGAGGAAAGCCTTTACTCCTTCTATAAGAAATAATGAGGTGTCAACCTCCATCTACTGTGTCACCATGTACCATCTCACAAGGCACAGAGCTCTATGGTGAATGCACTGTAGTGGAAGTCTGAGATTCCTGTAGCTGTGTGATCTCCAAGAATATCATGTCCATCTCCTCATCTTGACATATACTACACAACCTGCTGATTTCCTCCTGTCATTCAACCTGCTGATACAACTCTTTCTCAAAAGAGCACCAATGACAGGAAGGCTAACTCTCAGCTAAGGCCTCATGGAGAGGCTGGGTGGATGGCAGAGCTCAGAGGGTGGTGATAGACGGGGCTGTATCTAGTTGGAGGCCTGTAGACACTGGTGTCCCCCAGGGATCAGTACTGGGCCCAGTGCTGTTCAACTTCTTCTTTAATAACTTGGATGAGGGCACAGAGTGCACCCTGAGCAAGTTGGCAGATGATACAAAACTGGGTGGAGTGACCTACACTCCAGAGGGTTGTGCTGCCATTCAGAGGGACCTGGACAGGAATGAGAGTTGAGTGGAGAGGAACCTCAGGAGGTTCAAAAAGGACAAGTGCAGGGTCCTGCATTTGGGAAGGAATAACCCAAGGCACTGGTACAGATTAGGGGCTGACCTGCTGGAAAGCAGCTCCACAGAGAGGGATTTGGCAGTCCTGGTTGACAACAAGTTAACCATGAGTCAGCAATGTGCCCTCGTGGCCAAGAAGGCCAATGAGATCCTGGCCTGCATCAGGAGGAGCATTATCAGCAAGTCAAGGGAGGTGATCCTGCCCTTCTACTCAGCCCTGGTGAGGCTACACCTGGAGTACTGTGTGCAGTCCTGGGCTCCCCAGTGCAAGAGGGATGTGGAGCTTCTAGAGAGGGTCCAGTGAGTAACAAAGATGGTTAAGGGATCGGAGCACCTATTGTATGAAGAAAGACTAAATGAGCTGGGCCTGTTTAGCCTGGAGAACAGAAGTCTGAGAGATCTTATCAAGGTGTATAAATAACAGAGAGGTGAATGTAGGGAGGAGAGGGCCAAACTCTTCTCGGTGGTGGCCAGTGATAGGACAAGGGGTAATGGGCATAAGTTGAAACACAGGAAGTTCCATGTCCATGTGAGGAAGAACTTCTTTACTGTGAGGGTGAGAGAGCCCTGGCACAGGCTGCCCAGAGAGGTTGTGGAGTCTCCTTCTCTGGAGATCTTCAAACCCACCTGGATGCCACCCTGTGCCATGTGCTCTAGAGGGTCCCTGCTTGAGCAGAGAATTTGGACTAGATGATCTCCAAGAGATCCCTTACAATCTTACTCCTGTGACTCTGTGATGGGAGACAGCAAGCACTGCTTGCAGCCTGAAACCTGTAGAAATACATCTGCTCTCAGAGGGTCAGTCTGCCTCAAAGACACAGCTTATGTAGCAGCTCCAGCACCTATTGGGGACTGTGCTTTAATGCATGTTGTGACCATTTCAAAACAAAACAAAACAAAACAAAACAAAACAAAACAAAATAAAACAAAAGCACAAACTTCATGTCCCTTCCGCACAAATTGCTGCCTTTGCTGTAATCTATGCCTGACCTGAGGCACTCAGGCCACTCTATTGTTAACTTACAGAGTAATTGACCCACTCTTGGCACAGGCCATCTGAATCAAACACGGCCAACTCCTCTAGGTCAGGAGGAACCAAAAAAACTCATTAACAGCAGCTCCACCTAGCTAGAGCTACTCTCAGAAGAAGAAAAGGCCTCCTCAAGTCATCATTAGCTCTCTTTTCCTGTTAGCAGGTATCACCCTCTAGATCCTCAGGGTCTTCCACTAAGGTCATCAAAAGTCCCAAATTCTAAGCAGAGACCAGACACTGCTGCTCGAACTCCTGCGGCTTTTAGCTGCACTCCAAGGCACAAGAGTTTATTATTGGATCACTTTCTCAAGGAAGAATTTCCTCTATAATAAATGTCAGGGATCTAAATCTTTCCTTCACAGTGTCAACAAATGATGAAATGAAAAAAGAACAATGCAGAAGAGATTTGGGGCTGTTTATTTCCTTTAATGAGTGCAACTTATTTTATGTGGCCAGTACTGAGCAGCATTCTCAAGTCACTGATATACTTTTAGATTGTGATCTCCAAATGTCTGTCAAAGATGCTGGATATCCTCTGCTTTTCTCAGCAATGGTGGGAATGAAACTTAGCTTTCCTTCCTTCCTTCCTTCCTTCCTTCCTTCCTTCCTTCCTTCCTTCCTTCCTTCCTTCCTTCCTTCCTTCCTTCCTTCCTTCCTTCCTTCCTTC
>PTEX01000099.1:2528404-2649221 GCA_003342815.1 Eudromia elegans
CTTCCTTCCTTCCTTCCTTCCTTCCCTTTTATCCTTCTTTCTTTTTAATTCTCTTGTTATAGACAGGGAGAATAAGATTCCTGAAAGGCCTGATTATCTTACCAACATCATTAGGCAATGACCAAACCCAGTGGACAGCCAGGAAACCCAAGGAGGGTCACAACAGCATGACAGCTCTTCTTTATCAGGAAAGCCCCAGTTTGCACGAGTCAGGGTCTTGCCAACTTTCTGAGCAGGCTTTGAAGCCATACTTAACACTTTGTTAAATCACTGTGTGGTAAGTGGATAGTACACTTATAGAAAACTCCTTTGATAGGCTGTAATTGGCTCTCCATGATAGTGCATTCATTTTACTTTCAGTTTTTCATAGACAGCAGGTATTGGAAGAATATCTGTCTGGTATGTTAGTTTGTATTTTTGTAAGCTGATGATTTTCATTTATTTATTTATTTCCCTTGACATTCTCCATTCCCCATTCTATGTATGTTTTTTTCTCAGACATCTTTTTTTCTCCCTGCTGAAAGAAACACTGTTGAGTGTATCCTGCTTTGTTACTGTGAACTCCATGTTTCCTATGGGGAACCTCTGAGCTGCTGGGGCGGTGTTGTTCTTAGCGAGGCCAATTCAGATACTATTGTAATCAAGCCCAGAAGGCATTTCTTAACTTGGGGGGCAGGCCCAACTTCTGCAAGGCTGAGTTTAACCAACATACAATAGGATCAAGGACCTTTGCTTCTGCAGCTTTTTCCTGGGATACAAAAATTTCTCACCCAGCTCAGCCCAGCTGTCAGCTTCTGTTAAATAAATGCTAGATTGCTTTCTATCATAAACTTTCTTGATTTAAAAAAGTAAGGTAAATACTTCCAAAAAAAACCCAAAATGCTTTCATGTATCTTTGTTCTAAAGAATGCAAATGCCTGAAAGATTTTTACTTCATTGAAAACCATTTTTTATCCTGGGGGAAAAGATTCGGCTATATTTTTCATGAATCCTGATAGAGTAGCTTCTATTCTACTGCCATTCTGCTACTTTATTCCAAATAGAATAGTTGAGTTTAGAATGAAATTAGTAAGAAGGGATGTCTGAAGCTCTGTAGACCAACTCAAAGCCAGCTTCACAACCAGAATATGCTGCTCAGGTTCTGTCCCGCTGAATTTTTTAAATCTCAACCAAAAAATTGTACTGAAGTTTTCAGGTTCTGTGTATTCATGTAAGTATGTATCACTGATTTTTAAAGGTGAATCAATGCTATAATGTACAAAATAGTATTCCCCAGAATGCTTTTTCAATCCCTGGATTACAAAAGGTAACGTATGTCTGCAAGGGTGAAGATTTGCCGAGTTTGATATCTGCTTGAAGGCTGACTTTCTTGGCAAGTTTGAAAAGAATCAATGTCATGATATTTAGTTGTTTTTGTTTTCCCAAGAGAAAATAGAAATGCCTGAAGCTTGAAGATCAGAGCTCTCCTAGAAAAACAGCTGACTCAGTCTCTGGTAGAAAACTTACCAACTCTTATATGATGTTAGAAATTTTGCTGGTGATGTAAATCTTAGGTGTATTTCTTAACCCTCTACTTGTTTCTGTGTAAGTGTCCCCCCACCTCCCTTTTTCCCCCAAAATGTAGTTTCAGGAGGTGTCACACTGCCCCCTGGCAGCAACCTGCTCGGGGCACTCAGTGGCACAAAACGTGCTGTTCTTTTTGGAAGACAAACCCAAGACTGGATCACTTTGTGATCACTTATGATCCCACAGCAGTATTTGTAATATCATTGTGCTCACTGAGCTCATAGAAGAAAATGAATTCTTAACACACCTTAAAATTGCTGTAAAATTTCCTTTTATTTTAGAAAATGCTGCTCCTTTTGACTTTCCCACTCAAGGCGTTCCACTCTGCTAAACAGCATCTCCTGCCATCAGTATTTCCTGGAATAGTTTTAGCAGGACAATGCAATGAACTGTGAAATTTTGTCTTTTAAAGGGTTTCTTGTGGTTTCAAAGGGTTTCAAAGTACTGACTTTGACAAGTAGGATCAAGGTTTATGTTTGCAAAAATCTCGGCAAATCTCTGTGTTGGAAAATGTTTAGTGAAAGCAAAATCATTTCATGATCAATTTATCTGCTGGTGATATGAAAAGTCACTCATCAGGGAGTTATTTGATTTCCAAATATTAAGTTCTGTGGCTTCACAGTTAAAATTTTGGATCTCCTGTACAAGGATGTGACAGATACTCACATAGGAAGAATGTAAAGCCTGAATCCAATCATAACCAAGGGGTGGTAGTTTCCTTTTCTCCTTGTGTTCAGGCCCATGAGACTGAGGCACATTTTTAGTGTCTGAGAGCTAGCTAATAAAAACAAAATATCCACCAGAGGGCAATAATATTAAATACAAACAAAAGAGTACAATAATCAGCCCCAGGAGATGAGACTCATTCTAACTGCCACTAGGACTGTAGCCATTAGACAGGATCTAGATTTCAGAATAACACTGTGGTCCTTTCCTTTAGCAATTGTCTGGAGCTGTTCTGAAGCCAGGCAATTAACATATTTGATTCCTACTCCAAATCTTTTGTATCTACAGCTGAGGTAGTGTTGCATTCTGTAGGTGTCAGAAAACTCTTACTTCCTTCTTCCCTTTTTTTTTTTTTTTTTTTTTTTTAGTGTCTTGGGAATTGAATGCTCCAAGCGTCTCTGTAGCCACTTGGGCTTGTAGTGATGAAGTCCAGTAAAAAAGCTGTTGCTTCTCTGTGGCTAGCCAGATGCAGCTTGTAGTACTGCTCCATGTTCTCATCAGTTCTTCGAGGAACTTTCAGTAAAGCATTGATTGTCCTGATGAAACTTTTAAGACATTTCTCTAAGACTGACACTTTATAAGTTGCTATCCAGCGTTTCATCCAGATCTTAATGAATCATCATATGTGCTGTTAGATGGGATGGTTAAAAGGGCTACTTCCTGATGCAACCTCCCCTAGATTTGAATTTGGGCCTGTTTAAGTAAAGACTGGACTGGAGATCTCCAGCAATCCCTTCCATCCTAAATTTCTCTGGTACCACTAACATTATATTTCCAGGGAAGGACCTAATTAGCTTTGTTTGACCAAGAAACATGTCTTGCTCCTTTTTATATATTTTCCTATATAGTTATTTATTTACGATATCGCCGTCATGGCAGAACAGTTTTTGTTGGCTTCAGGGAAGTTTAATGCTCTCTGCGTTTACCTGTCCTGCTCACCCTGCAGATCAGGGCTAGCAGGTCTGTTGTGAGCTGTTGAAAGCCCAGAGTCACCAAGCTAATGGAAACAGCACCTGCTGCTTCATATAGACAGTGTGACTATAGAAGTCAGAGCTCAAGTGAATGGGCAGGTGATTGGTCCCTGCCAATAGCCTAGGCCAGGGGATGTAGAGGGCAGATTGAATAGGGGCAGGGATACTCCTGTGCTCTGCTCCATGTACAGGGAGGGACATTTCACAGCAGACATATTTCCACTGTCAGCAAGGCATGAAGGGAAGTAGAGACTAGAGGGAGAGGATTAGGGTAGGAAATTGAGAAGTGCCTTATAAAGCTAAAGAAATGCTTAAATTGCATTTGCCCTTATCTGTTAATTTTTCTTTCTCCTGACAAGTATCCCACAGCTTAATAATCCTGGGAAGGGAGACTGATTGACCAGAAGTGATCTGTTAAGGCAAGACACAAGTCAAAGTGATTAGGAAAAGGATAAGATTGTTGAGTTCCAGGACATATCTTCGGCAACAAACATGCCATGAAGTTTCAAATGGCTTGAGACGAGGAAGAAAGCTTTGCAAACCAAGCGAAAGCCAGCCTAAACCAAGATTTTCTCAGTTCTGGATGTTGATATGGGGCTTAGGCACCAGCTTTCCTCTCTGACATTCCCCAGATACAGCTCAGCCCTTGCACCAGGAATGCAGAGCAGGGCAGACGGGGCAGGAGCCATTGTTTTATCCAGGAGCACTTTGGTGTGTCTGGTCCCTTTGAAGGCCAAAGTGTGACACAGAAAACAGAAACCCATTTCTGAGGCGGTGAGGTCGCAAGGCCACACAGATTTTTCACAGCTATAAAGTGTTAATATCTTACTAGGTTGTTTTACCCCACATAAGGATCTGACTGACAGTATTTTTCACATATGACACATATGCTCAGGTTTGTTACGAATCTGCAAATCAAATGGCATGTCAGGGCTAAACACAGGAACTTCAGCTGAACAGAGGAGATTATTTTGCACTCAGATGTTCACTTCTGCAGCAGTACGACCCATCTGTGCTGAAAATGCCCATGCTCTGACATTGAGTTGAATCTAGTTTCAAATTTAGGAGCACACCATCAATCCAAAGGCACAGAGAGTGTAGCTTCACTGATGATCTGGCTGAAAGTTATCAAAATGGTAAGGTAAAGGAGTTGTGCCGTCTGTAGGGCTTTTGGGAGAGATCTGGGGAATACTGCAAAAAACATGTTATATTTCCTTGAAATTGTTGTTTTGCAAGTTAAATTGAAACTGTGCTATAAATTCCTCTGTACCAATCCACACAAGGTGTGCTACCTTCTTTGTGCCTCACACCTCAGTGAGGTATGATAGAGAAGAAACAAATATACTTAAAGCAGCAAATAGAAGAACTATTTAAAATGGAGATGCTTTCTAAAATAATCCTTTGTTGAAGCTTTTATGAATCTCATGCATTTTACAAGTTGCATTTTAGTTCTTTGAACTTAATAAGGTTCAGCTGAAATTAAATACATTGTCTTTAACAATGTATATTCTTTTACGTGTGTCTGTATATAAAGGCATTTAGATACGGGGATGGCAGACACACTTAAAATTGGTACCTATATGTGTGTGTCTACACACACACACACACACACACACACCCTTGTGTGTGTGTATATGTGTATACATATACATATTTACATATTTAGGCCAACAACTTTATGTGAGGAAACCCTGCATAATCCCACCTCAGCTAATGGGGCTCTGGGAGAAGAGCCATTTTGCTCACGTGGAAGTGGTGGTGAAACGGACATGGTGGTGGTCAAAGGAAGCCTTTAGGAGACAGGGCAAAAGCCTGTGCAAGCAGCACAGTGGCAGACATGCAGCGGGCAGATAGGCAGATATGCAGCTGGAGTGAACTACGGGAAGCTCTGCTGAGGTAAAGTCACCTGAAGATTTGGCCTGTGACATGTAAACAACTCTCTGTGAAGGGTTATTGTCTGAGGTCAGTGTCAATGATTCGTTAGATAATTATCCACATCCATTCGATGATCTCCAAATACTTTTTTGCCTTTGCAGTCCTGCTGGCGTTTTTATCAGTTTCAGAATCAAATAAAGCACATAGCCAAACGAAATTTGTACTGAATAGAACAATTTGGTACAAATATTCTTTTCCAAATATATACATATGTATTTTATATATGTTTTTATATATGTATATATCAATGAACAGTATAAGTATTTTACCTATGAGATTATTCCTATGTACAAAATGAAACAGTTTTTCCTAGGATTTATCTTTTCCTTTGCTCATGTCTGTATTCCGGGCAAAAAGTGTCACTGTCATGGAAGGAGAAACCTTGTTTCCTCTCTTCACTCTCCTGTGTTTGCTGAGTGCTGTGTAAGAACCATGGTAAGCATTTGATTCATATGCATTGTAGTTATTGAGCAGCAATTGAGTAGCAAGTTTTGTAATCTTTGTTAAAGCTTGAAAAATTCTTTGCACTGGTATTCATGGTTACATAAAGCTTCCCTTTGTTATTCATGGCAATGAAGAGAATACTTTCCACATCAAACAGACTGACAACATCCCTCTCCACAGTGGATATTTCAAAGAGATCTAAAAGGGCAAGAAGTTCAATGACTGTGTTATCACAGAATTTTCAGCAAATACAAGGCAATTCGTGTATAGCTGATTTAGTGTAAAATCCTAGTGATCATACCATATTTTATTTATTAGAATTTTGTCTCTAGTCCAGAGCAATAAAAGTACACTGAGAAGATTTTCTTTTTTTTCTTACATGTCATAGGATCTTAGAATAAATTCTCTGGAACTATATTCACTCGCTTTGGGTCTTTTTGCTCTCTGATCTGTCAAATATTGCTGGACCCTCTTATTCCTATCTAGTATGTTATAATTACAGTGTGTTTCTTATTCAGATCTAAAGAGGCGTGCCTTGCATTTTGAAACTCCCTATATCTTAGCTGCAAATAATATATATAGTTTTATATACTGTCTTTTATGGGAAATTCAAAAAGACAGGGCTAATGCTTGGCTTTTAATCTTACCGAACAGTACCCTCAGAATAAGCAAACCAGGAATAGCAAGCACCTTTGGTTATAAAATGTCCCCAAAGTACTACAATTCAAATGGAAAGTAGACTAGATTTAAAAAATCATCCTTTGGCACTGAGAGCTCAATGAGAGAGTTGAGAATTTAAAATGCAAATGACAAGGTGCGGAGTGCGGTAAAGGCAAATGCAGTAGGAAAAGGTTTGCAACCTGGTTTATCTTATCTTATGTGCGCAGTAAAGCAGCATAAAAATAAATTGGTATCTAAATTTGTCCAGGCACCTGTGACACATTTCAGCGTGGAGATTTCTAAAGCTGATTGATCCTGGAGACTTCTAAAAGGCAACAGACGTATCAGAGTAATAACATTTTCCTTCTATGCAAGGTATTATGAAGGGTAATTACTAGCAATTAAGCGACATCTATTCCCTTTCTGGAAGCAACTCCCTGTATTGTTTTTCACTATAAACTCTGCTTATCTTGGATTTCATCTTGGATTTTCAGGTGAAACCTGATGCCCACATTGTAGTAAAGACTCGCTGCCTCTTGATTCCTACCAAATAGTCACTCTCCCAGTTTACATCTGACTTCTCCCCTGACTTCCCAGTAATGGATCTGGACAATAGAGACTGTCATGGTCTTTCCAACAATGTGCCATTACCTCTGATTACAACTGGATATGTTCAAGCAATCTCAACTAGAAAAAGGAGAACAAAGACAGGCAATGTCTGGAGCATATTGGCTTCACAAGACATAGTGATGAAAAGTCTTTGGTGAAGTGACCATCCAGTTCAATTCCAGGGCATATGGTCAAAATTAATGGCCCTAAAAATACCACCCTTCTTGCTTTCCTCCCTTCAGCACAGTGGCCAAGGCTTATTTTTGGAAAGCAAATAGAGACTGCTGACATGAAACTAAAACCTGAGAGCAGTTCGATTCAAGGTAGAGACCATCCGGAAGGACACAAACTAGTGAGGAACATGTTCTGTGTATCCTGCTTGCTAGTGGGCAAACTTAGCGACATTTGACTGACCCAGCTTTATAGTGTGGGGACTGTCCCACCCCACATCATCACTCTGACATCAACAGTTCACTGAAGGTAAGCTTGCCACAGCTGTAACACTAACTAACACTCCTCTTTTAAGTTGACTGAGATTTGATGAATGCTGTAATCCAAGAACAGGCAGATGTGAGGTTTCATTGGCTGCCAATGCAAAGGGACCAAAATGCCTGGCTAGTCAGAGGTGACTTCCTTCATAGATGACTTCCTTACTTAGAGAAGAATGTGTCAAACACTTTTGCAAAACACAGTTGTTTTTGTTTTTGCAAGATGGGAGCCTAGGTAATGAACCAAAGAACTAGAGACAGGAAAATGATCACTCCTCTCTACTGTTTTACTATCTCTTTTGCTTAAGCCCCTGTGCTCACGGTCTATAATAATGCATGTGCATCTTCAGTTTTCTCTCCTTCCATTTGCTCAGCATGTCCACCTCATTTCCCCTTATTTTACATTGATGCTATTTTAGCTTTTTCATGGCTTGGTAAATTACTTTTGTCTTAATCTGTTTTAAAGAACTTTAAAGAACAAGACAGAGTTCTGCATGAACAGGGGTGTAATATGATGCCTTGGACACCGGCACTTTAACAGCAGCACAGTCAGTGGAGAGGAAGCAATAGCAGCTGAGGGAGGTGAATAATTAGATTCAGTGATTTACAAAATACTGCTTATTATATTGAAAGCAGCTTGACTATATATATAAAAAAAAAAAGTGGTGAACCACTGGACCAGACCCAGGCCTGTGTGAAGGGACATTTTAAAGCCTGTCTTTGCTGAAGCAGTACTCCACTTATCTTTTGCTCATACCAAAAGACTTCAGATCCCTTTCTCTGTTGCCTTTTGCTTTACCTTATGACTTTTCAACTATGCAAAGTGAATATATATTTTAGAAAGGGATAATACTAACATATTACAGCTGCTTGGCACAGCTGCAGTGTCTTTGTAAGAGACCAGGATCAATGGGTAACAGCCTTGGGACCGCAGTTTTTAGGGATGGAGGACTGATTTCCTCAACTGAGTCTCAAGATCTGCTCATTTCCATTCCATGTGATTATTAGAATATTTACCTTCTTAGAGCCATCACTGTCTCTAAAATATACTTTATAACATTTACTTTCTAATTTCTTTTTTCCCCCCTTCTTAGAGAATATTAAAGTTTAACATTGCATTTTTTTCATAATCAGTCTCTGTTTCCTCCTGTTATCCCACAAGTAAGGTAGATTTGTAGCCACAGAGATCCTCAAGAGTTCAATGGGAAAGAAGGTGGAAAAGCTAAAAACGCAGAAAATTGTTTAAAATAAATAATCACTTTCTCATTCCAAACAGGGGCTATTCTTCAGTTTTAATATGCTAATTTCCTACAGGCAGACACAGATGGCAGAACAGTTCTCCTGTAGTTTTGTGAGGGAAAAGAGAACAAGGATCCACTCCCAAATGAAACCAGGGAGGGGTTAGGAATTCACGATTGCTGGCTTGCTTGGGAGAAAAAAAAATCTTGGTTTATTTCTTCTATGTTCAGTTTATACTCATATTCCAAAGGTGATATGTCAGGCACAGGCATGCTAGACATGCTCTTTTATTTTATTTTTTTTTCCTGAGGAGTTATCACAGAAGCTAGTTTACAAGACACAAGGGAGATTTGCTGGGTTTGCATACAGACAGGGTCATGGCTAATCTTGCTCTTTAGCACACAACCACAAATTATTTCTCGAAGCAGAACTGCACTTAATGTACCATCATGTAACAGAGCAGAATCTTCTTCCTTTCTAATCTCAGGCAAAAGATCTGCCTTAGGGCAGGCATTCTATGCCTGCTTAAAGCTTGGCACAGACTGGCAGGAAGCCCTCCAGGAAAGGAAAGCGTGGTCCAGTTTCTCTCCCACTCTAAGGACTGGCGGAAGGTCGGTCACCTAGTCTGCAGAATTGGTTGGTGCTGAGTTGGAAAGAAGACAGACACAGCATCTTGTGAGAGCATCAATCACTCTGCCCATAAGGCGGAGTAATGAATCCATGGCAAACTTTCCGATTCCCAAGGCAGCACTCCTGCAGACCAGCCCACACAGCGTCTCTCACCACCTTCTCTGCAAGGCCAAAAAAAAAATAAAAAAAATTGCTAGCCACCAGTCTCCACAGAGATCTGTTCAGTGTAATTTATTAGAAGAGCGGAAGGTTATGTACCAAGTCTAGTTAGATATTAGCTATGTGCAGGGTTTCTCATTACAGCAGCATCAGAGGGACTGCAGTAACAGGGACACAATCAACAAGCGCCCCACTCGGGTAGCATCATTATTAGGAAAAAAGGTTGTGGTGGTGGCTTTTTTTGAGGAACAGGCCACATGTCCAGATCTCTGTGCCACTCTGGAAGACAGACAGGGCATTTTTCTGTAATCCAGTGTTAAAGACTGACAATCTCTATCATTATGCTAATGGTCAATGCTATGGTCAGTACAGGGCGAAAAAACAGAAAAAATGAATGAAAAAAATATCTGACAAAGACTAATCAGATGTGTTAAGTTGTTTTTATTCAACTATGTATTTGTTGCGCCAGATAACAACTTGCTTAAAATAGTGAATTTAGCAGTGAGGCAACAAGCAACATTTTGGAGACAGTTCAGGAATGACAGCTTGGTGAGGGCAATGGTAAAGTGCTCTTCAGCACTGCTAACAAACCCAGCAGCTACCCATGTTCCTCTTGCCTAAGCAGAAGACCAGCAGAGCTGCAAGACTTTAGACGAGATGGAAGTTTGAAACCGCAGTGACAAACAGGAAAAGAATTTTTTTTAAAAAAAAAGTTTAATTGCTGATGAATGTTTCTATAAAATAAAATTCTCTTTTTTCATGATTTTAAGTTAAGAGATATTTATTTCAGAGCACTTTCCAGGTAACTGTGTCTTCCTTGTTCTGTGTAAACAAGAACAAGGTCAGGTGAAGGCTTTCTCTTGCATGTTGACAGAGAAGCAAAGTTGTCTCCAACACTTTTGTCCCTTCACCGGTACTTGTTCAGTTCTCGATCTCTTGGTGTGGGTCCCTCATATTTGAAAGGAGAAATCTGAATTCCAGAGATTTACAAAAAATAGTTCAGTCATCTGAACTCTTTCCTGGTTTGGTCAACGCTAAAGGTCTGAAGCTAGCGATCCAGCTTTTGTAGCAGCTAGGGACCCAGTTTTTGCATTAGTTGTGAGCTGCTATTTAATTTTTCATGAAGAAGGTACTGTCTTTCGTCTCTGTCCTACCCCACATCCATTCCCTACTCTGTTGACTGGAAAGAAGAAGGTAGAAAGATGTTGGGTTCATGTCTCCCAGACTCCTGACCACAGCTGTTTGTGGGTGGGAGTAAAACTATTCAGACCATTTATTCCACAGGGAGTAAATTCTTGTCTCTAAGTGGAAGAGAAGACTTGCACCCAAGTCTAGCAGATGTTTACAGCACACAAACGGACTGCCTGCAGTCCATTCAGGACTAGGTCAGGAAAGTCAGGTCTACTTCGTGTGTTGTCTGTAGTCACCAGAGCTGAGGACTTCAAAGTTGCATTAGGCAGATAGATAGATATGTAATCCTTGCTGTTGTGTTCCTCATCTGCAGGGGAAGGCTGAATGAGTAACTGGGAAGCATGAGTCATAGCAGGGCTCAATATGCAGAGTTTGATTCTAGGGAAAGAATACTTAGGCCATTTGTGGGGGGAAAACAGCTCTATATTCAGAAATTTGTGTGAGGATGCCTATATATCTGCGCTGAGGGTTTAAGCTCACAGTGCAGTCAGCAGGGTTGCAATTAATGCAGTCAAAGAGCCAAGTGACTGACTCAGGCAACCAGGTAGTAGATGTCTTCTTTGAGGTGAGCTGAAGCACTGTATGGACAGCTACTTTTATTGACCAGGTCTGTATGTAATGGGAGCCAAGACAGGTTGAGACACTTAAATGGAACTTACCCTGGAGATGAATCTGTTCCTTAGCTCCCAGCAGCATCCCTGGCAATGGAGAAGTTACTTAGATTATTTAATGAGTCAGCACAACACTCATAAATTAGGCGTTCTTCGCTGCACGTACCCTCTAGGCACAGCCTGGTGGATATTCGGAGAGTATAAAATGCTGCTACTGAATGCAGGAAGGAACCTACTTCAACATAAAAGTTTGCCACTTTGAGCAATGAAGATAGAAGACCAAGGTTCAGTTTACCTTTATATCTTAGGGGATTCAAACACATGTTTTCTGTCAAGTTATAGATTTGTGCTGACTGAGGAGTCATTCTTGTTGAAGTTGCATTTTTTCTGTTGAAAGGATCATTTGTTCCTTTCTCTTAAAATTTGTTCCATTCTGTTAAAAGTCCTATTTGTCAGCAGGGGAACATAAAGAGGAGCACTGCTTTTGGAAGATCACCACATCCCATCTGCTTGACTGTGCTAACCATAATTGCTGAATGTCTTTGGTTTCTGTGTATCCCAGCTTTTCAAAGTAATTCTGCTAACAAGTAGCTTGAGCAAGGAGCAAAAGAGCATATACTTTTGTGATGACATATTCACAAATATAATATCATCCTATTCCCATGGGCAGATCCTTTTTTTTCTCTCAAATATAGCAACTTCTATGAAATTATTTAGTTTATTATGTTCCTGATGATTGATTTGTCTTGTTACTGAGTGCTCTTAATCATGGTATATATTTCCTTTGTTCCAGTTGCTTCTGAACACTGATCAGATGAACTGAGCAATTTTAAGTTCACATAAATAACAGAGCAGGTTTAAAATTCAGTACTTAATCTTATTCATAATTTCTTCCTTAGATTAGTTCTTCTGTCTAATTCTCTTCTACGCCGGTTTCACTTGCCTCTCATACAAAAGGGAAAATTATAAAATAACATCTTCCAATTGTGCTTAATTATTCTATTGGGTCATATATTGAAAGATTTCAGAAGGAAAGATCTCAGATTTGGTTCTTCTCTCCCCAAGTAGTGATGTGTACAGTGAAGCTTCTGAAATTTTGATAGGGTAAAAGTACTCTGATCAGATCAAGGTCCACAGGTTTGTTTCTCAACTGTTTGCATTCTTCTCCTCCTGTTTGTTGTCAGTCATCATCTAAGCAAACTAACACAGATCATGTAACTGAAGGCAATGGTCTGAAGGTCAGTTAGGAACGTCCTTGATCAAGTAAGATTATTTTTCTTCTGATTATTAGTTCAGAGTCTGTAAAAGACACCTGCAGGTTACATCAGCCTCCATGTGCAGGTCAAAAAATCTAAACAAGGGCAAGCCTTCCTCACTCTTCTTAGTGACAAGATCAACTATCCAAACAGTTCTACAGCATATTTTTAAATTATATCATCCTTCCAAGCAATACTGCACTACGTATACAAATACAAAAACTTATGCCTATCATGTCATTTTCCTCTTCACCACAGATAGCTTCTTATGATCAAAACAGGATTTTGCATGTAGTTCTACTCCATAAATTGTAGTTTTTATGCTTCTGTTCTGTAGAGTTGCCAGGTTCAGATCAAACAGAAAGGACAGTTTATGTCATCCTACCTCATTATTTACTTTTCTGCAACAACAACAACAACAACAAGTTAGAACACTGTTAGAAAACTGTTAGAATAGATAGAACTATTCTTGGGAATAGCTAGGAGAAGCTGGAATAGTAGAGTAGCCTTTTTGAGAAGGATACAGTCTGGCAGAGCAGTACAGTATTTACAATGTCCAGAATTCAGTACAATTTTAGTCAGAACTAATAGTTTTCCCTTATGTTGTTAGTAATCTCCTTTTTATAATTTAACATATAATCAAAGACCAGTAGATAATTATGCTCAAATATTTCTATGTAATCTATTGTTCGAACACTGAAAAAACATACCTTCAAAAGTCAAAGGGAGTAGGATGCAAAACAGAAGCTAAATTCTTTTCTAAAAAATTACCTTGAGTTTTTCATGTTGCAGTAATAACTCAAATGCTATGTCCTGTAGTTTTGTCAAAGTAAAAGGAAATTTTTGTGGAACTTAAGAATAAAAATACAGTGTGAAGATAATAAAAATCTCTGCTGAGCAACTGAATAATGCAAATAGAAATAACCTATGGTGTTCAAGAAGATGACTCAAACCTATGCTAAGCAGCTTTCAAGTGACCTTTAATTAATGTGATTCAAATAAATGGTGAAGTCAGAGATGAATCTTTCCAGACGATTCCTAGAAAATCTTTGCCCATATACTTAAAATTGCTCTATAAAGAACATGGCCAAAGCTGTTTCTACTGAAACTGCAGAATCTGACAATTTGAAGCACAAAACCTCCGTATCAAGGACTTTGCTGGATGCCACTATACAGGCGACTTTTCAGCGAGACTCCTCCACTCAGTTACACACCTAAGCCAATTCAGGCTTGAATCATTTAGGATGAGGTAATGTTAACTACTCGCACTGCTAACACTGTGAGAGTTTTGCTATTGTCTTTATACACAGGATTTTACTTTCCAGTATGACCCTAACAGTACTTAGTGTTCAAAAAATAAGAAAGTGTGCAAAATACATAAGACTTACCATATCTTTTCAATCCTCCAAACAGAATATGTCTAGTAGATAGATTTAACAGAAAAAAATCCAGACTAGGTATCAGAAGACCAAGACTCAGTTCTTGAATTTGACCAAAGCCTCACTGCATCTTTGGCCATCATACTCCCCTTCAACTATTTAATTTAAAAACTGTGAGTTATGAAACTCATCCTTTCAAGACTGAAATACGCAGTTAAAGAGTGCTGGGTAAGTGCCATAATACACTTAAACCACCAGTGGTCAGATGGGTTTTCCAGTCATGGTTTGTACTGCTCTTCAACATTCAAACACTCACTTCCCAAAATATCCTTGTTAGCAGTGTATCAATACTAAGTAGCGTAAGTCTCATGAAAAAGCAAACAAAAATGAATAGCCTCTTACACCATTCAACTGCAGCAGTAAAGTTCAGGTGCTTATGGTTTTACAAGATCCAGGCCCTTGCAGAGGAAGGGGAAGCTCTGACAGTTAACATACTATTAAATAAAATGAAAAGACTTTTCTGGACAGCTTTGCAAAAAATTGAAACAGATGCAATCTAGTGAATTCAAAAGAGAAGCCTAGTCAGAGAATTATCCTTAGCTGTAATCACCATATGTAAAGTATATGATATGGCTGCAAATACAGCATGAAGGTCAGAGTTGACAACAGTTCCACTTCAATTGGAAGGTTAGTCTAGGTCACTTCTAGAGGTCCCTTAAAGGGTCCAGGTGAATTAAAAAAAACACCAACTTTGAGCTGTGATGAACTCTTGTTTTTATATAAAGATATTAAATAAGGTAGTTGCAATCATACTGATTCTTCGTACACTCTGTGCATTACTCTATCTTCTTTTCCATGCTAGTGGCAGTGCTTGGTATGACAAGTAGCTTTCTGAATGCAACTGCTCTCTGTAATCAGTCATCAGGGCCTGTCAAATCATGAAAGAACACATATCTGCTGCACAAATAATATTATTTTTTTACAGAGGAAACATACACAAAGCAAATTTGACAACCACTTAGAAAAATAAAGCAGAGCAAGAACAAAAGATGACAAACACAAAGGAACCAAGATGGCGTAAGAATGGGCCAAGCTGGAGATGGCAACAGGATTCAGCAGAAGACAGGAATGAAGTACAGCAATACAGGATCCATTTACATGCACTTCTATGGACAGTTTTGGTTTATCACAGTGGAAGCCCAATTATTTTTCACAACATTATTTTCTTGATAAATTACTATACGTTAAATTAGAACATTCCCAAACTTCATGCTTTCTGTAACAGTAGGAGAAATGTTAGGCTAGAGAAGACAGCTGGAGCTGCATGTGGTCCACGTCAGTTTACTTAAGCAGGACCATTTTACTGGAACAGGAGGAATACAGCAAAAGGTCAGTGCTGAAACACCACTAAAGAAAGCTGAGCATACGTTCCAGTTGCAAACACATGTTCATTTCAGCTTTGTGCCGTACCTGCCTTGACCCTGCTCTGTACCACCAGTCTCATGTGCATAAGGCAAACTGTTCTTTAATCTGACATGGTATATGCATTCTGGTGAAAAGATGCTTGGAATAGCCGCAAAGTAGTCTTAAACTAGGCCCATGCTATGGCAAGTGCAGAGAAAATAGTAGGGAAAATGATGTCAAGAAGAGAAGACTAATATGAAAGAATTAAAAGATTTTATTTCTTACTCCTGTGTGCACATCACAGCCTGACCCTGCCCAAATGAGACTTATCTTTGCAGGGGAAATAAAAACATGACTATTCAGCTCCTGCATTTTTACTGTGTGTGGCTTTTTTGAATGATTAATCTTGTGGTGTCTGCCTGATCTGATCAGAATCACTGGAAGAATCCTGTGTGACCAAAATGCACAAAGAGGCCATACCAACTCAATTAGACCATTCAGAATTGCAGAAGTGAAGCTCTTACACCTACAAGAGCTTTCTGCTGATTTAGAACATGCCCTCCTAATATCACTTGATAAAAATAAGACCCTGTTTTTAATAGAACAAATTACTTAGGTATTATATTTAACCACAGTCACTGTTAACGCTCTAACAGGTTTCCAGAATATTTTAGGGGTTTGATCTTGCTCTTCCATATGTTAAAAACCACCATAACAAATGAATTACATTGAAGCTCCAGGGGATGATTTAACAAGGTGGCTAATACTGCAGCCTTAGATATGAAGTCCTTATTTTGTGTTCAGATTTGCTACTCTTAAATATGAGTATCAAAAATGGTCGGTTCAAGGCAAGCAAGGAGGCATTTTTGAGTCAGAGAAATTTGGTAACCTGCGTGAATTTGGAGAGAGGACATTTATGTCCAGAGGGACCTTTTGAAAGTTCACAGATTCTGTTTTGTAAAATGCAGTGGCACTAAGGAGCCCTAGATGCCTAGGGATCAAGGGGATATTTTGACCCAGGAAGATGGGCTGCCTTTTGCAAATACACCTTGCAGGCTTTAGAAATACTACCTAACAATCATTATATTCAATCAGGTTTTAATATCTGGATTTTCTTACCTCACCTTGCCTTTGGATTGTGTCTCAGGTTCAGTCAGTTTAACTGCATTGCACAAGGATGGTTTAGTAGTACTATATCTAGCAGGATTTCAACAGTAATTTGGAGAGTAGAAACAACATGCTGCATAAATAGAGTAGGCATTTGAGGAAGAATCCATCACTAGCACTAATTTAGCTTATGCACACTAACTCAGTAGGTTTACAGATGACAAGAAACTGGGTAAAAAGCTGACATCTTGAGGGCAGGATAACCTTTAAGATGGACCCTGTGAAGCTGCAGGGATGGATTAACATTATGCAATCCAGCACTGACAAATGCAAAAATCTGTGCTGGGGGAGGAACAATTCTTGCCATTAATACAGGCTGGGCACTTACCAGGGTAAGGAGGCAGGGACAGGCTGGGCAGAAGAAAATGGATCTGGGTTCCTAATAGAGACTAGGCTGAGCATTGGCCTGTAGTTGTGACAAGGAAGACAGGAGTGTAATAAATGTGTAATAAATGAATCTCTGTCTCAAGCATGGAAGAAACCAACAGAGCCCAACGCTAGAAGTCCTCTACAGCAACCACAATAATACTGGTCTCATACTGGTCTCATCACTCATGTGATCCAGTTCCACTTTTATCACTCCATATTATACCTTCTTCCATTAAGTGCAATTCAATTAAGTGCTACAGCACTGGACATGTACATGTGTGAATGCCCCAGCAGTGGCTAACTAGCATTATTTTACGAACCTTGCAATTTGCAAGGCATGTTTTCCAGCTGATTATAAGGTGACCTGTCCACCTTGTTCTAATCCAGAAGAATGGACACGTCATTTAGGACCAGATAGTACAATCCCATGTCCCATCACAGCTAAAGGAAACAAGGATAAAATTCAGCAGTTGCAGAAGTCTGAGCAACTCAGACATGTGTGAAGAATTTTTCTCTTGTAGATGGACTAGATGTTATAAATCAATGAGGAGGTAAGATACATGAGAAAACAGGTAGTATACACACTACTTCCTTCATCATTAAGCCATCAGGTGTTCACCTCAACTGTCAAAAATATATATAATATTGACCGAGGATAGGAGAGTCTTCTGAGAGAAGGCTCTTGCTGTCTGCTTCACACGGCTTGCCGAGAGCCCAAGGTTGGTAAGGAGCTTCTCATTTCCAGCATGCCATTTCCTCCATGTGCCAAGAGGGTAGTCCTCTTTCGAGGGGTATCCAAATTCGACTTCTATTGGAGACGTTAGCGTTTGTATCTCCCCCTTCAAATGTTGATATTTTCTGGCCTTTTCTGCCATTGTATCACTCAAAACTGTTACCTTGCTTTCACAGTGGATGGTAATATTCACTACTTTGGCACGGTGGTCTTTCACCGTAATCAAATCTGGCATAAAGAGCTCATTGCTGTTATCTCTGAGACGGGGTTCAGTAAAAATCTCCCATCCCTGTTTCTGAGCTTCTTCAGCCAGCAAACCACAGATGTCATTATGCCTTTTAATCCCTGCCTCCCAGATGGCAGGGCAATAGCCAATTACATGGGAGCAAGACTCCCATTCTGTGGGGCAGTATCTACAACCCCTGGATGCACCCTCACCCAGTCCTCGGGCCAAAAATTCCCACATAAGGTAAACACTGGCTCGCAGCTGAACGGCAGTTATCAATTCGCAGTGAGGAATGCTCTGATAACGTATTAGCCAACCATCACTGATCTGGTCATTTTCAAAATTCTGAATTCCATGACTACGATTTTAGATTGGCCCAGTTATCCAATTGCCTTTTTCTCCACTTGCAAGGAATAGGGTAAATAGTTCTCGGGGTCATCTCAGTGAGTTGCAGACTCATCAGCCACCAGAGCTTCCGCCACCATCCTAAGGAACTCTTGTCATGGAAAGAACTTTCTCAGGTCACCATCTGCTGAGATCCATATTCTTAACTCCTCTGGATCCCTTCCTCCAATAAAACATTCCTGATGATCACATCTTCAGAGTGGGCTGCCCATCACAATCTGCGAGTCTGGATGTTTGGGATCTGGCTCGCTAGATGGGGGAGACCCAGACCACCATCCTTACAACTGACATATAGGATGGTGGGATATACGTGGGAGATGTAATCAGCTCTTAACGGCCAATTTTATAACTGGGTTCAGGAAATGGAGGTAGGTAGCATTCATTCCAGAATGGTCCGCAGTGAACAGTAACCTCAGGATTGCATAACTTTTCAAGATGTCCACCTTCTGCAGGAGTTTCAGTGGGGTGCCCCTGATACTCCTTATCCAACGGGATAATGTCTCACATAGTTCCAGCTTTCATAGTCCTATCCAAGATCTATTCCCCAGGTCTAGATACTTTTCGGAACTGCTTGGATTGATCATATGCAATTGCATACCTGCAGTTGTCCACGGATCACAGTCATTGATCATATATGACTCCTTAGTTGGCCTGATCTTGCCCCCATAGCCCAGTTCAATGCACCCACAGCCCGGTTCAATGGCAGAATTCTCCAACCACCTGCAAACTGTTGTTCATATCATCTCAAGAGTCACTGAGCAGCGCCACATCATCAGCAAATGCAAGAGATGTTATGAGCTGGTCAGCGTGCTTATACTCTAATCCATACTTCTCTAAATAACTCAACAATGGATATAACACAAAATTGAAGAGGATTGGGGATAATGAATCTCCCTGTTTCACTCCCCCTAAGATATTTATCCACTCTGAACGCAGTTCTCCCAATTCTACCACTGTTCCAGAGTTGGTATATAGGTCATTAATTATGTCAATAATAAAACAACTGACTCTTCTTTGAACCAAGACTTGGAAGATGTGTTGATGGTTTATTGAACCAAAGGCCTTAGCCAGATCCACAAAGATCACACTGAGCATCCTCCAATCCTTCGAACTTTTAATAAGTGACTGAAGGAGCTTCAGGTTTTCCAAGCAGCCCGGAGCTGCTATAAAGCCCCTTTTGCCTTTTATTAATGGGATATTAATGGCGCATGAGCACAATCCGGTGCTCACTTTCCATGAGAACAATCTTAGCATTGTTAACTAGCATGAATAAAGGAGCTTGCTAACTTCCTCCCCTAACGTCTTTATCTGCTGATATAACTCCTCAAAGAATAGCAGGAGAGGTGACTGTCAGCCCAGGATGTACAGAAGCCCTGAAGCCCAGGACCCGTGGAGCTACATCTGCTGTCAGAGAGTCAGTCTGCGTTGAAGCTTCTGACTCCATCATCTACTGGTAACCATGCTCTACAGCATCATGACCGTTTAAAAAAAAAAAAAAAAATCCTCTCTGGCACCTTCTGCATATGCTGCTGTGCAAACTGCTGCGTTTGACTGTTCTGGGGACCCTGAGAACTTCAGCTAGGATTTTTCCTGTGGTCAGTCTCCAGGTTGAATGATTGTTACCCGGGTGATTTTAAAATGTCTGAAAGAACAAGCCAGCAAATTGGCTTCTTCACCTTTCCTACATGGTTGTGGACTTTTATTACTTTCTTTTCTGAATGGATCCAAGTTGTCTCAAGATGTTTTATAGAAGCATCTAACTAAACATATTGGATTTTTTTCATAGAACCATTCAGCCATAAAATATAGAGACATGAACAACAAAATACATCTGTTCAGATTTCAGAACAGTATAGAATTCTTACTGAGTTGCTCATTTGACAGACTTGTCAATAAAATTATTAAAATAAAGCTTAAAGACAGCAGACTAAAAGTAGTAAAAAAAAATTATAATCATTATCACAACCATATTACTTTGGGTGATCTAAAAATGCAGGAGATTAAGGTTAATGTACTTTTTCAGTTTGTAATATTAAGTTGTGGTGGTGGGGGGTTACACATTTTATTTGCTGTCCACTATGACCTTGGAAAGACAACTGCAACAAGTTATGTCTAAGTTACTCTAAGAGTAACTAGTTACACTAGAGAGCTTTTTCTTTTTTTTTAAAGTAGCACTGCATAAATTCAGATTTTTTTTTATAAAAAAACCTCAAAAGTACCATCCCAATAACAGAAGATCCTATTCCTACTACAAGACCTTAAGACAATCACTTATGTTTCTGTAATTAAAAAATAGCTATATTCGAAGTCTTTCAGAAAAAAATAAGTTAGGAATTCCATATGAACACATCTTTTATTATATTATTCTTGAAATTGCAACACATGGTCATCAATCACAGCCACCAACCTGCAGAAAATCTACAGAATCTCAGAAATTTCATCTTTTTTCAACATGATTCACCTTATTGTTGCACAAAATTCAGTGTTTAGAGGTGAGAGTCAATGTTGAAGATACTCGGAAAATCTGTGGAAGCATATTACTCAGCTGGTAAAACATTTCCTCAGAAATTGTCTGGAAAAAAAAAGTAAAAATACATCAGTATCACCTTTGGCTTTTTGTGGCATTTGAGGGTTTATTAATATTTTTGTTTTTCAAAGGCCAGCAATGCTTTTTAAAAAAATATATTATAATAGTATTTAATACACTCAAAATAGAAAGACTGACCTAGAAATCCTGCTGGCATATTTACATGTATATATGTGTATCTAACTCCAGTAGATATCTCATTCTAATAAGTGATTCCATCTAGCAGAAGCATGATAGTGCTGTTTGCTGTTATCTACCTGACTTCTGCTCTGTGAATTCCCAAATTAGATTAGAGTTTAATATGTAGTTTACTCTTGGTTCAGTAGTTTACTCCCTTGCTCAGTGGTTTATTACTTTGGCAAAAAATACATCTTTTTTCCTCCCTAATGATTTTTATGCAACTTCCAGGACTGCTTTCAGAACAGATAAACAAAACTTAGTACTGGTCACTATTGGAAAACTTGAAACTACTAAAGTCATTAATGATTTTGTGGAAACATGATTAATCTCAGTGTGTTACAGCTTTCCATAATGCTAGATAATATGACCAATTAATGCCTAAAATTAAGTAATGCAAAATTAGTTATATCTCTTCAGAGAAAATATAATCAAAAAGAAAAAGTATCTTGTTCAAAGGTTATGTATTCATTGTTAGGTAGATTTCTAATTTGAA
Organism: Eudromia elegans; assembly: GCA_003342815.1. NCBI lineage: Eukaryota > Metazoa > Chordata > Aves > Tinamiformes > Tinamidae > Eudromia > Eudromia elegans. Next base: position 2,549,833 of record PTEX01000099.1, read on the forward strand.
CTTTTGGTACCCTCAGAAGATTCTACAGAATATTCAAAACACCTAAAATTATTTTGTTTCTGTTTTATAGATATAGAACCAAAACCTCAGTGATAATTTAAATTCATATAGAAAATGTAGAGTGCAACAAATACATCAATACATTTGACTTCTTGCTTTGGTAATTTGGTAAATTAGATGTGAACTTGGTTTAACTTACCTGTGGTACTAGGAATTGTACAGTCCGAGAAATTCCTCCATCCCATGAGGCCATTTCCATCATGAAACCTAAAATCCAAGCATTTTTGATATGCATTTTATTATATTTTTTTCAATTACACTGTTGTCAAGCAGTGATAGTTTTCATATAAAACTGGAATTTTAACTAGCAATGTAATTCATCACAGAAATTACACTTGCCAATTTGACTGAAATCTGATCTTACTGGAGAATCTAATGTTATGGAGAAAATCAGTATACTGTTGAAGAAGCAAAATATCCAGTCATACTGTACAACAATTTGCTGTCTAGTGCAAGTCAGAGGTTTCTCTGAAAATGCCTCTTAGGAGTTCTTTCAATAGCTTACTTTCATTGAGAAATAGCTTTTTCCTTTAGCTCTGATCTGACCAGATGCACATGAGGTAGAGCAATTCTGAACATGCTTTTGCCAAACATATACTGAAAACCTTGCAGCAACAATACTCATTCCTCATTTAGCATTTCTGTATTAAGCATTCCCTAACTATAGTCAATGAACTACAAGGTCCCTAACTATAGTCAACTATAAGGTCAAGAGGTATACACTAATGACAAATAAAAATATTTGTAAAAATGCTTCTTGTTTAACAAAAGCGACTACATGGATATTACTCTACTATGAATTACAAAAGGAATTACTGAATAGCTGGTAGAAAGAACATAACACTATTAACAAATTGTAGAGTTAGAAAAATCAACTGAATCATGAGGATTCCTAAGCAAGGAGATCAATTAGCATGTTCGCCAGTCTTGGAAAGAAAATGTGGTGATCACTCACTGTTTGAGAAAACACAAATATAAAAGACTGAGAAGGATACTGTAGAGGACTACCAGATCCTGCTCTTATTGGGAGAGTGCTGAAAAGAATGCTAAGGACTTTTTTTTCCTCCTTTCAATAATTGTATTTTATGAATTGTAAAGGTACTTTCAAAATACTTTTAGACATCATTATGATTGTCTGAAATTATTTCCCAATGCTTAAATCAGGCCCATAATAGTTAATATACTAACATATCAATATTAATAATTAATATTAACAACAAGGATATATTAAACAGTGTGTTTTAACAAACAGTATTCTCATGTAAAAAAATATGCTTTTGGGCATAAAGTGTACAGTTTGAGATGTCTTCAAGTGCAACACAGAAATATAGCTCAAGCAGACACACTAACATACCTTTGACACACTTGAAGACAAGCTCTGCCCTCTTCAAGCACCATGGAATAGTCATTTCCTAAAAATAAATAAATAAAGAGATACCTCTGACATTACCATAGATCTCTAGATTTAACCCAAAAGGAGTAGCAGGATAATTAGAAAAAAAAATGTTGCTGTAACACAGTATGTTCCTATCAAGTTATTCAAGCAGCACGACAGGTGAGGAAGAGGGATTCAGTCTTCCAGTGTGAGAACAATCTGTTTATTTTTTTAAGATGAGATTTTGAAAGAGACATATTACTGACAGACAGTCCTATTAAGATATTTGGAAATTAGTCCATTTAACTCCTCTGTGGAGGATCAAAATCAAGAATTTCCAATTTAAATACAGAAATATGCAAGAGAAAACAAAACTGTCGTTCTATGTACATTTTCAAATTTACACTTTAAATAACCTTCCATTCAATAAAGCCAGCATTCATGGTGGAATGTATTAACTGGTGTGCATGCTGTCATTTTCACAGGATTTCAGGATTTAAAAAACACCACTGAGTACAAAACCTGAAAATCATGCACTAATGATTCCTTTCTAATTCTTCTTTAAAAACTAAGTTCTCATGATTTTGACATGCGGTCAAGAGCTTTTTCTACTATGCTGAAGAACAGTTGTGGAAAAGATCAGATAAGTATCAATTCTAAAAACAATACAGAGGATAGGGAAAAAAAGTGCTGTTTCCATGATGACTTGTAGTTAATGGCATCCTATCAAGCACTGGAGGTGCTTGGGATCTTTGGGTTTTGTTCATTAGCTTAACTATTTTTCAGGGTGCAAAGATTTGCTCTCAAATTAACATTTCTTCTGCTTATCAAAAAGGAGGCAAAGTGCCCCAGTTAGTAAGATATCCTGTGTGCCTTTTTTATTTATCTAAGTCGCTTAAAGTGATTACTCATTTGGCCTGAATTTGAATGTACACATTTTTTGCTTTTTTAAATCTCAGACCCAGTTTCTATCCTTCTTTAAACTTAATGATCAGCTTGAACATAGAAGTCTGGGCTTAGTTTGGGTTCTCTAGTGATAAAAACAAAGGGAAACTGCCCCATTTTTTTCCCCATAAAAAGACAAAACACCAACTTTATATGAAGTCTCAATACTACTGAAACATAATGGCTTGACTGAATTTCATGAACTCACTACTACTGTGAACTTATAAACAATACTTTTCCATCTATAAAAGATTATTTTGGGAATAAATAACCCAACCTTTGGGGAAAAAAAAAGGAAGCTCATGATGAATGCCTGTCGCAATAAAGCATGCAAACATCTCTGCAGCTGTGCTGGTTAACCACTTTACAAAAATGTTTTTATGTAGGTGGTAAATGCAGACTGAAAATTTGGTTAGCTGAAGACACTAAGTTCAGATTAACTTTCAGAAATTTGGACTTATTCACTTCTCATTCAACAACAAATTTTTGCATTTCAAAAGAAGTCAGCCAGCTGCAAAGCACTCTAATAAGCAATGCTGCTAATGCAATTATCAGAAGGTTCATTTTCTGCTTCTTCTGCAAATATCTAAGCAAAATAATTTACATAAAGTAAATTGTCTTACTGAAATCTTTTAATAAACCAGCACTGGAAAATTATACAACTCCTTAGTTTCACATATCTGAGCAATAAGTGCACCCTCTTACAGCACAATGAAGACATTTTGTTGGGCTTTATTTGTATTTTAAAATGCTTAAGGGCTGTGACTTTCTGAAGCACTGTAAGTGGATTCCAAGAATAAATCAGGTTGCAGTTGTGCAAGTTGATTACCTGTATTTTTGTCCAAGAAAGGTGTTGGTACTACAGATGAAAAACTACAATTATCTGTTAGTAAGAGTTTCCACTTAAGTATAGAATTATATTCTTTGAAAACTTAATGAAATTGTGATGAAATTCACAATTGAAAAAAAAAAAAAGGAGTATTTGAAAAAAACAGACTATAATTGAACATATGCAAAGTTATCATTAAGGGTAGCATTATCTTATTCTTCTCATTTCATTAAGTTTTTAGACTTGTCAGCTAAGTAACTGAGGCATATGGCTGGTTGTCTATTCCATCCCAGCTCCTCTTCGTCCAGTTTGTTCTGAGCTAAATCTGACAAATAAGGAGATTTTTCACAGTATAAAATTTCTACGGACTGAAAAGTTACAGTTAGAGACAAGTCCTGCCTACTGGTGTCCTACTGAAAAGGACAGAACACAAAGGATCAGCACAGTAAGTAAGCACACTTGTACCTCCAGGGAGTCTCTGCATATCTGCTTCTTGCCTAGCTAATATTTGAGAGGCATAAAGACAGAAACAGAAATTTAAAGCTAATGGACAAGCAGTGAAAAAGGACACAGTGCACAAAGAAGGTGAAATTTGATCTTACAAGCAAGAGTGGTGTTTGTGGATACAGGGCTCAAGCTGTTAAGAACCAGGCTTTTTTACACCTCTTGCTCAGAAAATTTATTTTTTTTCTAACTAGCAGGAGTGAAAATTGAGGATCTGACATCACTACTGTATCAGAAACTCTAAAGCCATAGTCTCTAAGCAACGGCTGCTTGCCAATAGGCTCATCTTTTAACTTCCCACCCTGCATTCCCATCACTAATATTTGTGCAACTCTGCAGTGAGCTGGATCAAGACAGTGAAGTGCCCAGAATAAACACTGGGAATAAAAACTTGGAATAATACTAAAAAAACAAGAGGGTCAATTGGCTAAAATGTTCTCTTTAACAGGTTTATATCCTTAATTCAGTTCACGACATATATACCAGTGAAAGCACAATGATGCAGCAGAAGCATTTGAGGGCACCACTTGGCTTATATGCAAGAAGCATATCCTTCATAAATATAAACTTTGTTTTTTTCAACTTAGAAAAGGTATTCATTTATTTACTTACCTCTGACATATCGTGTACCAGTAGGAGAGGAATGCTAATTGTAGTAATGTCATGTGTGCAACAAACTTTGAGAATATTTCTGAGTCCCATGATTGCAGGATCCCGAGCAGTTATGTTACCCGATCTTACATTATCATCCACACAGAGATGAAAAGCAACATGAATTTCAGAAAGATTAGAATGGCGTGTGATATAGAATTCTCCTATAGAATAATATAAACCAAGAAGGCAAGATATCATGGTAGTGATCTATATGAAAATACAATTGTTATGCAAATAATACAGCCAGTAAGTATTACAACTCCCAGTCATCATAAGTAGACTACAATTCTCTGGTATATACTGTTCCCCTATCTAGTTAGACATAAGGCACACAGAGCTACACAATGAAGATCAGAGCAGATACATATGGAGATAAAATTCAGAAAACAACTAATCTGAAAATCTTGGAACATTCTTGTTTTACTTTTATCTTCCACACAATTCCCTGCTATGATGGCTACCATCACTCGTGGTGCACCAAGACATAACAGTGCTAGTACAGGCGGATACAATCTATATATGGTAGGAAACAGAGAAAAACAAAGAGGAGGAGGTGTAACACTCAAAATACAAACGAAAGCAACAAAATGCAGACAGATGTGGGAGGCGGAAATACCAAAAATGGACGGGCCAGGGTAAAGGATGTAAAAACTCTGTGGGAAAAGATAGAGGGTTACATAACAAATGAGAGGCATCCCAGCAGAAATAGGTACTTAACGATCATAAGAATGACAAGTAATTCATAAAAACAGGGAAAATTACTGAAATGCTCTCAAGATGTTCATATGAAATTGTGACAGAAGACATTCTTACATCAAGTTTTGTTATGAAAGGTAAAGAAATAGCAAGATGCAGTGAAATATGGGTCTCTCCAACTTACTTTTCCATTGGAGACAGCATCTCTATACTAAAGCCAACAGAGAAGCAGGTATGCTATATCTCTACAGTTTTAGTCACCAGATCAGTCTCCTGCTTCAAATTTACTTTTGCTGGTAATTTACATGAAGACACTATCTTTGCACAGGAATAGCTGAAGCAAAACTAGGAATTCCCTTCTGCTGTCTGATAAAGTGGCTGTAAACCCCAGCAACAAACATCTGATAGTAGCTGTATACAAAACAAGTTGATTTGAAATTTACTTAAGTTAATGAGATCTAAAGCAACCATGAAAGCATTTTTAAGAATCCCCCATATTCAGCCACAAACTGCAAGTCCTGATCTCCTCTCCTTCAATACTGGGCATTCATCTTCAAATCCCACAGAAGCTTTTCTTATTAAAATGACAATATGTACAAAAGATATTTCTTCTTCTAGAGGAACAGATTTGTACACTGTAAGTTAAAAATATTTTAAAATGTTTTACAGAACCAGAATAGTGGCATACAAATAAGGTTATGTTAAAAAAAAAAAAAAGCTATTGTTTAATTTCCATCTTCCTTCCAAGGTATTGGAAGAACTTTTTCCCCTTCAAATTCCAAAAAGAAATTTTTGGCAAAGAGAAGTTAACTGATTTGCCCCAGGTCATGTGATGATGTAAAGCTGGGAATAGAAACCAGATGTCCTGACACCCAGCTCCCTGCCTTACCCACAAGAGCATCATTCTTCTCTGATTGAGGTCAACTCAGATTTAGTTTATAATTTAGATCTAAAATTACACATTTATAAAACACAATTTGCTATAAGAAGAGGAGAGAAAAAAGCAGTGGAATTCACCTGGCAAAATATTTGACTGGTTTCGTTCAATATTCTTGGATTTATCTTCATTCCCACTATTTTTGTTTCCTGTATTTAAACACATAGTACAAATAGTAAACACATATGTATTAATTATGTCACAGCACATAGCTTTGTATTGCAATGATATGTAGATTTAATTTTTATCATAAAGCTGTGGAAAATGAGGAAGTATTTTTGTTTTCTCTGATTGACACTGAATTGAGTCTTATTTCAAATCATTATTTTTTAAATTAAAATCACACTATGATACTTCTTCATGCACACAAAAGAAAACACCATTACCTCCACAGCTACCTAATAGTTTACTTAAAAAGCAAGCTATTTGTTTACACTATTTTTTCTACGATTATAAGGAAAATTATTAAGAAATTTGCATAAAACCAGCATTACAAAAACAACTTCCAGAATTTTCTGAGAGACTACAGAAACATGCAAGTTCCTCGGAAAACATGTTTCTCTATGTACTGTTATGAATCTATTCATGTTACTGACGTATTTAAGCCACAGAAGTAGGTCTCTGCAAGAAATAGTTTCATGATGTATAAGTACTGCTTTAACAACACGTGGTCAGAAAATTTCTCAGGTACTTGTAAATATAACAGCGATTTGGCCACTACTAAAAACTATTCACATTTCAGTACTCATATATAAGGAGGGGAAGAGGTCCTAACTCATCTTCTGCAAATTTTAAAGTAGACATTGAAAGCAAAAATAAAACCAAGTTAAATTATATCTGTATGCTGCTACAGACAAAGTTTAAACTGCAGAATAGTATAAGCAAAACAGCCCTAAATATTTTCCATACTGCAATAGTGGGATGTGAAGCTAGTTTCTTTTTATTTTTAATAATTAGGTCTGCTGTGCTGATTTTTTTTCAATTTCCTTATCTATAAAATGGAACGTTCTGACTTACAGATGAAGTGAAATCACCTTGCCTATAACCATAAATGTTCAGCTGACCACTATTCTGTTTCAAGAAAAGTAATTTTGGTTGTCACTGACCATGATGCCTTTCTGACTTACTGCTACGCTGTGCTCTGGCCTTAAGTACAACCTTCTGGATAATTTCAAGCTGTTCTTGAATTCCAGGAAAATGGAAATCTGTGCATTCTTGGCAAACAGTTGCAAAATCTATGGAGGGGAAAAAAAATCTCCATCAGAAGCTGTGCCTGGTAGCAGTACATAATTCTATCCCACATTTCAAGCAAGGCCTGTTATAATGGCTAAGAAAACAAACCAATCAACACCCTGCTGTATTCCACTTTAAATCCTAAATGGTTTATAGCAGAGCTAGAAAAAATTTTGAAGTGACTAGACTAGCGGAAAAAAATTTTCAAATAGTGATGTTAATCTTCAGACATAACCATCTATACAGATGAAATAAATAAGAGTAACAGCAATAACATATATGTGCATTAACTTATTATTTTCTGCTTTTATAAAGGATGTTGTCCACTAATAACAGTCTTTTTATCTGAGACACTTCATTAAAATATATATAATCAATATTTTCAAAAGCAACTATTGCATTCCTTCTCGTTCTGTGAAAAGCAAACTATTCATTAAATGAATAAACAGCAAATCTGGAAAGCCAGAAACACAAACATTTCCTTGTAGTTCTCAAAATATAGACCTGGAAGCTAAAGAAAAATTCTGTCAGCTGGAAAAAGCTGCAAGTTCCTTCTCCTTATACGGAAGTCCAAGGATTAGGATCTTACCAGACCGTCTCTGTGACCAGTGTTCTGGTGTCTCGACACTAGTGCCCAACTTTGCTTCCATGCAAGTTAATGGAAGCCAAAAAGAGCCATTAAGAAGTTAGACTACTCAATTGCTACTTCCCATTTGGGAGTACCTGCTCTAATCTTCCATAAAGTATTTAATGTATTCCAATTGCTTATCTGAAGAACATCATGCAGTGCTGTGAATATGTTGCTACTGGAATAGGTGAATTATAGAGAAAGTCTTAATATTTTATCTTTCTAGGTAAAAATAATATAGACAAATGCTAGATAAAAAAACCTGTATTAAAAAAAGTATGCAAAAAAACTTTATAAAATTCTGATGTCCAAAACTGAGGAAAGAAGCAGCTCATATTTCAAAAGATTAAGTCTTTTATGGTATAAACAAGTACAGAAAACATCATATTTGAAACAACAATTTTTCGTTTGCTTACATATAGGTTATAATTGACCCTCCTACATTTGTTGATAGTACACCTGCTCAAAATCTGAGTTATATAAGGAATATGAAGGGTTACTAAAAGAGACTGTTAGGCAATGTATAATAATTAGAGAGAGAGAGCTCTCTCTCTCTATATAAGAAACTACTCATTTACCTTGGAAAAACAGTTAGAATGGAAGTAGAATGTTGTATGATCATATATCAGACTTCAATTTTCTGCTCAAGGCTGTTTCCTAGAGCTGTCTACTGGCCTCAAGTACTATCAAGATCCAATTTCAAAAGCATCATCTTGAAAGACACCCAGACTGCCCAGAAACATATCAAGATGCAGGCTCTCCTTTTCTCTCATAGGTGTTTACTACTGCCCTCTGCCAAAAGTTCACATTCTCACCACAGATCTGACAAAAGCAGCAGGAAGAGGGGGAATTGCGCAAACCTCAATTACTGCCTACAGTCGTTCAGGGTCTTAATACAATCAAAAATTCATTTGGTAGTTTAAAGTAATATATTCAGCTAGGTCAAAGGAGCTGAGACATGACACTGATTCAGTTCTCTGACATTTTTACAAAGAAGAATGGGGTGGACAACTGTAGAACATGCCCACAGAAAAGTTTGTCAAAATCCCTCTAGAACTCAAAGTTTGCACAGTAAATTTTGGAGATCTTGACTTATTTTTTCATTTCCCCTTACTTCCCAGAGGCTGTAAGATCTACTTAGTGGATGCTATGTCTCAGTTTAACAATACTACTTATTAACAGTATTACTAATATGTCTTATGTTTATGAATCAAGATTTATGAGAAAAATTCAGAATAAAAGCAACCTGGAACTGCAAATAGTACACATGCAAATATATTTTTTACCTCTAGTCTTTCCGTTATAATCCTGATTTTACACTGTACAGGAGCAGCTCATGCTAACCTCCCCGCCTTGCCTCCAGTTTTTCCAAGAGTACGCAACTAAAACACCTATAGTTCAGTTTTATGGAAGGCACAATGCTGCAGATTTTAAAAACACATGATATTTTAACATATGTAGTATCAACTTGAAGTCTTAGCTTTGAGAACTGAATTTTGATCTTTGCAAGTAGATTTCAGGATGCTAGACTGACATTGGAACTGCAAGGAAAAATTGGATTACTTTCCATGGAAAGTAATGTGGCTTAAGAGAGACAAATCAACATCACATGGTCCATGCAAACAGTTTGGCACAAGTGCAGAAGTCCGGAGAGAGACCAGGAAGATAATATAGTATCAGAGTTCAGGTTACTTAGCATAACTCTATCCCTGTTCTATCCTTACTTCTTTTAACATATCTTACCTTATTTTTATTATATTTTGTAATATCATATGCAAAACATGAGGGTCTTCAGTAAATTTTATACTTACAAGGAATACTTTTTGTGAGAGAAGACAGAAAACGTTACAGAGTGATATTTGTGTTCACTAACATGCTATACTCCATCAGCGGACTCACCTCTTTTGATGCCACTATATGAACTGATACGGTTATCAACTAATAAAACTAGGCCACAGAGAGAAGTTGAGTAGAGAGACATCGCAGTTTGAAGCCTGTGAAGTTTTACTCCACTTCGATGATTACGCTTATGTTTACAGAAGTCTAACGTATTGGCTCTCAGTAATCTTAAATTATGCATAGTCTTCAACTGAGCTCCTGTATGAAAAGCAAATTCTAAAACCAGTGGAATATAAAATGATTTTAATACATACAGTAAGGTAGGAAACTTGGAATTGTTATTAAAAAAATTTAGTCAGAGATCAGAATCTTTCCCCAAGTCCTGTGAAAAAGAAATATAAGGGAAATAAAACTAATAATACTCAAAGTTCTCAATTAGCTTTTAATTGTTTATTTTTTAATATGAGCAATTAAGAAGATATAGTAAGAATGCAGCATTTTCACACACTGTCACGAAGTGAGCTAGATCTGTACATGAAATGACCCTTTTTCTCTCCAAAAGGCAATGAAAGAAATACTTGTGCAGGCAACACAAGACAATGTTAGAAGTCTCTACTGCATAAACACGAAGTAAGTATTACAAACGCTTGTTCCCTGGTAATTTACCTTAGAAATTCAGTTAATGTTAGCATTCTTTTCTACACTAACCACCCTGTTTGAGTGGATAAAAATGTGTCTGTAGAATATTCTCCATTAAACTAAACACTGTTTAATATTGCATATGTAGAACTGTACCATTCATATATGAGAAGAATAAAGCAATTAAAGTGCATATTATATATATGCAGATAACTTTAGTTTTATAAACAAGATATAACTTAAATCCATCATGTATTTAGCTTAAATGTGATTAGCATTTGTTATTGCATCTGGTTTTAGTATAGATTTATTTACTTACCTAAGTGAATAGTAAAACTTTCTTCCAATAGTCTTTGCTCTTCATAAATTCTTCCATTTATTCCTATAGATTCTCTCAATTGACTGGGCTGAACCTTAATTTCATCACTAAAATAATAATAAAAAAACACATAAACAAATGTAGACTTCTCATTAAACTGTCAAAAATTTATAAAAGTGATCCAAAGTCTGCTTCATTAGTCTACGGAAGCCAAAAGGCTAAGTCTATCTGTATGAACTCCATTAATCTGAGGTGCTGCATTTCTGGCATGCAATACTCCATCTGAACATGAGCAGGAATACTAGACTCCACTTATATTATGAGTCTTCCCTGTAAAGGTATTGTGAGATTGAGCAATAAACATCAGAATACCTTATTATAAACTAAGAAGAAGATAAGAATAAAAAGAAACCCAAAACAATCTCAAACCTTAGTTATGAAGTTGCTAGATTTAAGATTTTCCCTTTGAAATGGGAAGCAGAGGCGAAGAATTAAATTCTCTATACTGTTAAAACACACGGAAGATTTTAGATATCTATTCTGCTTTGCTTTGTCTGCTAATAAATGACACTGCAAGTAATAATGTTTATATTCTTTCATATAACAGAAGTGTTTTCGCTCTGCTTTGAAATTGTCTGTAATCTTCCCTGTTTGGAAAGGATTGTTTTATAAACCTTTAAGCAATTTCACTAACAGCAAATACTTTCTGATCAGATAAAATTGACTTTTTGAAACCTAACAAGAAAACACAAATCAAGCACCAAAAAAAAAACCAAAAACAAAAACCACCCAAAAAAACCCCAACACAAAACAAAACAAAAAAAACACAAAAAAACCCCCAGCCAATCAAACAAACAATATAAAAGAAAGCATCTAGTCATTTCACCATAGCCTTTCTGCATATTGCTTTCAGATGCATGAGGTACCTACAGTTGTCAGGATAGATCATTTAAGATGAATACTGATGGCAAATACTGACATTCAAAACTGTGTTAAGTGAAAACAACCTACCACCTTTTCAGAAATATTTGCTTCTAGATCACCAGAAACTTGAAAGATACTTGTCTGTTTCTTCTAGAGTTCAGTTCTACTAAATCCACTTTATATTCACTTCACACACAGTAGTGAGAAAGCTAAAAGGAGAGCGTATCAATAAGTTTACCTTCTTTTCTCTCTTTCCTCATATGCCATACACTCAGCTTCCTTCTCTCTAAAGGAAAGATTGAAAGCATGAATTCACAGAATCATTATGGTTGGAAAAGACCTCTAAGATCACCAAGTCCAACCATAAACCCATCACCACCATGCCTGTTCAAACCATTACCCTAAGAGCCTCATCCACACGTTTCTTGAACACTACCCGGGATGGTGACTCCACCACTTCCCTCGGCTGCCTGTTCCAATGCTTCACCACCCTTTCCTTGCAGAATTTTTTCCTAATATCCAACTACAATCTGGTACAACTTGAGGACATTTCCTCCAGTCCTACTGGTACTTATTTTGGAGAAGAGATCAACCCCTGCCTCATTAAAACCTCTTTTCAGGTAAAAGCAGAGAGCAATAAGGTCTCGCCTGAGGCCCCTCTTCTCTAGACTAAGCAATCCCAGCTCCCTCAACCACTCCACAAAAAGTTTATTCTCCAGCCTCTTCAACAGCTTCACTGTCCTGCTTTGGACACACTTCAATGTCTTTCATCGGGTGAGTGGCCCAAAACTGAACACAGTACTCAAGTGCAGCCTCACCAGCACCAAGTACAGGGGGGCAATTGCTTCCCTAGTTCTGCTGGCTGCACTGTTCCAGATACAAGCCAGGATGTCACCGGCCTTCTTGGCCCTCTGGGCACACTGCAGGTGTCGACCAGCACCTCCAGATCCTTTTCTGCTGCGCAGCTTTCCAAATACAATGCCACAAGCCTGCAGCGCTGCGTGGGATTGTTGTGACCAAAGTGCCGGACTCAGGACCTGGCCTTGTTGAACCTCAAGCAGACCAACTCTTCCTCCTAGCTTGGTGTCATCTGCAAATTTGCTGAGGGTGCGCTCAGTCCCCTCGTCCAGATCGTCAGTGAAGATATTAAAGAGGACCAGCCCGAACACTGACCCCTGGGGAACATGGCTTGTGACAGGTCGCCAGCTGAATTTAACTCCATTCACCACCACTCTCGGGGCCTGGCCATCCAGCCAGGTTCTCACCCAGCAAAGAGTACACCTGTGTATGCCATGAGCTGCCAGCTTCTCCAGGAGAAGGCAGTGACAGAGACTGCATCAGAGGCCCGACTGAAGTCTAAGTAGACCACACCTACAGTCTTTCCATCATCCACTAGGTGGGTCACCTGGTCATAGAAGGAGATCGCGTTGGTCAAGCAGGACCCGTCTTTCATGAACGCACGTTGGCTGACTCTGGTTGTCACGCACCTGCTGTGTGATCACCAAGATCACTTTCTCTTATGTTCCATGCCTTCATCCTTTCACCACTGGCATCCACCTTGTTCACAGGCACCATCTTTCTCACTGATTCCTTCCCACACTCACCTTAACATTCTATTCAAATACACTCTTCTACTAACACAAGATATTATAAAGCATCTGGTCCTACTTTGTAGTTTTCAAACAGTAGCAAAAGAACCGATTATTAAATTCTTATTTCCCTGGTATTTCCTCAGTTAAGACACTTTTCTTTAAACTCTCAGCACAAGTCACACTAAAGATTCAGTGATTATTAATTTTAAGCTTATTAATTCAAAATTTGAGATGATTGTTACAGTTTACTAAACTCCAATTACTCTGCTGAATCTCCTTAACTGATGATAGAACGCACTGTGAAACATAACAGAGCAAAACCAGAACAAACAAACAATAAAAACAGAAATCCACACAACTCAGGCAAAAAAAAACCCACCAGTGCATTAGTACAACTTTCACAGAGTGGATATAATGTTTTACAAATGATGTACAATGAAGAAATTTCTAAAAGTATGTATTTGATTTATTGCCTTTTATTTTCTACAAATTTTAGCTTGATTAAAGAAAGAAAGAGCATACAAAAGCAAGTCCTGTAAATTAGCACAGATTGAAGTGAAGTTCACAGTAGAATTAAATACCTGATTGAGCTATTGGGATTCTTTAGGTCCTGATGCAGTTTCATCACCCACTCCTGATATTCCTGCTTCTGGATTGCTGTAGACTGTTTTAATTCATTGGTCCATTTGTTTTCCAAGTCCTAAAAATCAGACAGTGATAAATTGAGTGTTTTGGAGCTTGTTAAGACATTTATTTGCATGATCTATTTTAGTTTACTGAACTTAGTTTACCTGCTGAGATTCAAAATGCTGAGCTGCTAATGAATTTACATCTTGGTCTGTGAGTGACTTTCCCAGCTCCTGCATCACCTTATCCATTTCTGCTCCTTGTCTGAAAGAGAAGTTAATGCAGACTGCAACAAGTAACCCTTTCACAAACTGGCAGAAGAATGCAAACTGTTGTTGATACAACTGATCGTCATATTGATGACTGTATTGTTCAATTTCTCAATACTCACCAGAGGCAGAGGCACAAAACTGAACACATAGCTGAAAGATACCTTTGTATTTTGTCCATCTGCTCTTTTGAAATCAAAATCTACATGCTTGATATTTTCTTCCAAGAGATACTCACAAGAATTTAATACAGTCTCTCCAGATACTCTATTCTAGTGCTTACTATTCTTACCATTAGAAGGCTTTTTGCTAATATCTGGTCCAAATTTTCCTTGCTGAAGTTCAGTTACACTCTTTCTTGTCCTGTCTATTGTCCTGTCAGGACATGGAAAAGAAATAATCAACAGCTCCTCTTAGCAGAAGCAGCCCTTTACATTGAGTAGACTGGGGAAGGGGTCCAGAAGAGAAACATGGCCTGCAAGTGGAGCAGTGGGGACTGTAAAACAGTGCAATCAGTGAACAGCATTTTATAAAAACTATCTAGTCAGACAATTAATGCTATTAATCTTATGGAATTTTCATTATTTTACTCCCTTGAGGAGTTAATGATTTAATCCATAAAAATAATTTAGAAGTCTCTGGACACAAATGTTTTAAATTTGCAGTACATCAAGTACATCAAGAATATTTTTCCTTTACTGAAAGTCAGTCTCATAATAGTCTCTCAACCATCAAGTCTTCACATATTTTCAATTTAAAATAGCTGTTACATTTCTAAAAAGCATGTTTTAGAGCCCATGAAAACCACCAAATCAAACTCCCATATACTAAAGCTTTTTAAAGAACACAGATATAAAGATTAATAAAAGGTTTTATCCCTGTCTCCCAGCAGGTACCATAATCTAGATAAAAGAGTTGTTTTGAAATGGTCTTTTTGTTTTGGATCCATGTAGTCCTTGGATTTTTTTTCTTCCAATGAAGATGATAGAGACACGTAACCAGCAGGCAGTGCACAAAACACACTACTATTTTTAATAGATAAGCTTCCAACTGAAACTATATTCAATAACAGAACTAAAGAATTGCCCTGCTATCATCAGTTCATCCAACAATTTATCCTTTCTCAAGCTTCTTAAACTCCTGGCTTCATTTTTTGACATTCACCATGTTCTCCAACAAAGAATCACTTTTAGCACAGCATAGCACTGATTTAGCAAAGAAAATACATAAAAAAATCAGTTGAGGATCAGGCATTTCAAATGGGCTTCCGTGTAGACAGAACAACACCTACAACTCATCTAGCGTAGCCTCAGCTGCTCCCGATTGATGAAGTTTCATGATTTTGTCAAGTGCATACAGTAAATTTCACTGGAATAGATACATAGCTATACTCCATTAGAACTCTATTAACTCTCTTACTGCCCTTAATACTAAGCACTCTTTCTTCTACATGCATAGCTGAGCCAAGATTACCATAAGCAGCAAGCACTTTATGCTATCACACATAAAAAACACTGATTAACTCCAAATCAGAGCTATGTAGATTTCAGTTTGGAAGAACACTGGAAAGAAACTACAGAAGATATCCACCGTAACTTCTGATTTTAAGCTCGCATTGTAAGAGGAATGATGCCACCTCGAGCACTAAAACATACCTTCTTAGGATATTCTGCCATCTCAAAAGCATTCCAGTGTTTGTAGCTCATATCTATACATTTTTGTGTACATTCACCCTCCTTAATCTACTTAATTCCATTAAAAAAACAAAAAAACCCAAACAAACAAACAAACAAAAAAAAAAAACAAAAAAAACCCCACTGTACATGCTCCCCCGTGTGGACAAAGCAGTCACCTGCACCTTTTACATCTAAGGATCTCCAAAGCCTTAGTTCTTAGCAGTTGCTGAATTGAAATTTATTCAAATCTTGTGCTCATCTTTCCATTATCTTGGACCTCCAATTTTTCATTCATATTAGTTTTTGTTAAATGCACAAGTTCTTTAGCACAAAGACGTTGGGTTTTTAATATCCTTAGACATCTGCTATTGCTATACCACTTATGCGGACAGAACAATGGAAATCAAACCTAATATTACTCAGATGATCATAGGTTTTATTTTAGTGACTTAAAAGAACACAAGATAGCTGAACACAATGACACAGACTACATGCCTGATTCTAAAGGGAAAAACAGTGTTAAAACAGAGCTTTTACTACCATATAGGGATGACTTACATTGTCATATGAGCTGTATATACACCAGTATTGTACAACTAAATTTAAGACATTCAAGACATTAAAAAGATATTAAAAATAGACATTAAAGTGAATTTAAAAATAATACCTTTCTCGCAGCTTTTTTAGTTCCACATCTCTTTCACTTATTAATTCTGAGATACTAACAAAATAATTATGTTCCAGGTTTAACAGTGTTTCAGAAGCTGGAGAATGTATCAGATCATGATAAATATTTGCAAAATCTTCATCCCAACTGATTTCTTCAGGTTTTGCATATTCTAATGTTGTCTAAAAATTATAAGAGATTTTACAACATATAGTATGACTAAAGGAATCCCTAATAAAGGTAAGGCAAAATCAACTGGGTATTCACACTACTGCATATCCTTCAAGATGCATGAATTATGTTCCTCTCAATAAGAGGACTTTATATTCTGCTTTAGCTTTTATCATTTACTCCCTTCTTCCCACAGTCTTTCTCTTTCAAACCAGTGGTAGAAACACTCTACATTTTGACATCAGTGAGGAATTAACCATTTTCAAACATCACCCACTTGGAACAAAAAATTATTTTCTCTTTTCTTATTTTTAAGTATTTAAGGTGCTGTCAAGAATCTCTCCACCTTAAGAGAATAGTCTCATTCAATTAGTTTTTAAAAGAACTCAAAACATTGACCCTACTTTTTAGCAAAATACTATTTTTTGCGCAGAAACACTCAGATGACACTAAAGATTATTGAAAAACACTGACTTAGTAAAAGCAATTTTTAGTAAACTAAAAATGGCTCAAAATACACCAATTTTGCTAGGATTCTTTCAGTTTAAAAGGGTGTGCTTCTGCAGTTGTTCCCAACTAATTCAGCTGAAGAAATGAAATGGTACCATTGAAATGTAGGACAGAAATATCAAGACATTTTCTAACACTAAGCCTTGGACTGAGGTATGATTTTAAGTATGCTTGCCTCATGCGAAAGTCTTGTCTAACCTATTGACAGAAATCTCTAGCAAAAAAACTTGTCCAACAGCATGTCACACTCTCAAGCCCACCCAATACAGTTTTTCTTTCCTGAAGGTTAATTTGATATCATATTGTTCATGTTTGATGAGTGAGTAAAGAGCTAACAATGAAAACTGCTCAAGTGCATGAATTCTGCTATAGCTCTGTCAATGTCTCCTGTGTTGAGACTTGTACTCTCTCCAACACCAAAGAGAACTGGGAAGTCTTGTGGAGGCAGGGCAGTCCTGCTTCACTAGAATTTGCAAAGAAATACCAGGCTCACTAAAGAAATTATGAAACTCGCATGAAGATGAGTATGAGTACAACGTACTCCTTTCACAAGAGTATAAAGTGTCTAGCAGTGATGAGTAGAGCACAGATAAGGAGCGACATCTGAACAACTTCTCTGCCTGTATCATGAGCATCCTTCCACTCCCTTTAATGTAGGACACTGGGCTAATGTAACTCCTTATAACACTGGGAGTCTTTTTTTTTCTGGGATAAGCAGTGCATTCCATTGAGTGGTGCCAATTGCAAGCTGCTACTTTCTAATTTATAAGCCCATCCCTATAGCAATTGTGCCAATTAATGGTGGATTTTGTTATCACAGAAATCTTGCACTGGTAAATAAAACCAACTAACTAAAATCCAGCAGTTGTTGCCCCTCTGGATTATCTTACTGTCCCCTTTAAGGAGTTATCATAGCAATGTTTAATAAGGTGAGAAAAAGAAAAAAAATCTTTTCTTTTATAACACACATTTATGTTCTGTAATACTTACACTTCTGGTGATATTCTTCTCCATTCTAGGAAAAGCAAAGTACATTCCTTTAATCTTTCCCTCACAGGCTAAAATTTATGTCAAACTTACTCCTCTCAATTAGGACCCCCTTAGTTCATCTATGCTCTTAGAGCACTACATGAAAAACTGGAAACATTACCCCAACCAAAGCCTCATGAGCACTACATAGCACAAAACGATTGCATAAAGGCAGGAGAGGAGTTACAAGATTTCTTCCAAACATGCACTTTCTCTCTGGAATATTCACAGTTATTTTTTGCATTTGCTGGATAGCCAAAGCAAAGCCACTTCAGGCATATGTAAGTCTGTATCAAATCAAGTCAGTATATTGTGTTCTGTTGAAATACCCCTACAATGTGTGCTAAAGAAACTCTGGTGAAAGTAAGAGTATCACTTTACTATCTTTTCTTTCTATTCTAATACACTATAAGCTTTAGATTTACTTTTGTATCACTATCATTAGCCTGTTACCTCTCTGTTCGGTATCTTCTGACTCAATTACTTTTTTAAATTGGTAAAGAGACACCTTCAGTAAATATTCAACTAAAAACATGTAAGATGAAGATTCAGTGATCACATTGGAATAAAAAAAAAAATACATAGGAACTGATCAGTAAAGTGTCTTTCAATGTCACTTTATATCCCCATAAATGTAATCATATCTGTGCATGCACACATATATACACACTCATATAAGGCACAGCCTGAATATTAATCTTACCTCTTTATAAGCTTTAGCCCAAGTATCTGCCAGCTGGTTTATATCTACTTCCCCTGATTTGACAAATTCCAGAGACATGTCAGCTTCCTTATCATAATCCTTTATAGTTTCCTCTTCTATGAACTTATTAAGTGACTGCTTCAGATCTATCTTAACAAAAAGAAAATGTTTCATCAACAAAACAATTTCATTAGAAATATCAATAACCATCTAGCAAACACACAATTTTTTTTCTGAAAACCTTCTATTGGGGCAAATCTCTTGCCAGTACTAACAGTCTTTTTCACTAATATTCTGCTGTTAAAAACTAAGGATGGTTCTTGTAAATAACTTTTGGTTTCTTAAAGTATGTTATAAGACAATTTATGCATACAAATATGCATACATATGATATTTCACAAAATCAATCCTTACCGTTTTCTACAATGCATGGCAGATGGTGCAGAAGCATTAGATGTCCATGCAGGTGATGAACATTCTCCTGCACAGGGAATTTGACAGGCACTGTAAGCAACAAACGTTGATTTCCGGCATTAAATTTGTATACAAAGTCTCTCTCCCTAGTGCAGGCCTTTTCTTTGTTAGATTTCATCTTCTTGAGATTATTTCCTGCAGTGGCAATGAGAACACGTGAAAAAAATTTTGTTTGTTTGTTTTTGTTTGTTGTTTTTTTAAGAGGTCTGTTACCTTGTCCTGGCAAAAAAACTTTAGAAACAAATTTTCCATAAATATTCATTCAAATCTTGATCTTCAAGTCCATAGAGGTAGGAATTAACATATGAATACCAGTTTCCCAAACAGAGTGCTTCCAAACTGTAATCAAGTGTATCAATATGTGTATTTAGGTATCTAATCTTACAAATTGCAGTTATAAGGCTCCTGACTTAAATATAGGACCAGAACAGAAGGAATCACAGTAAATAACCATTCTTAAATGAGACCAAACACCTGTTGATATGCACGTGACAAATGTTATATCCTCACAGAGCACATTAAGACTTTGTTTCCTTCTTTGCACAGGCACACACTTTTAAAAGAGATACAGAGGCAGTGGAAATAGTAATAATTTCTTTTGTACAAGATTTTGTAACTTTGTGACTTGCTTTGAGAGGATTTTTGTTACTTTTAAAAATATCCAAATAAAAATAAGCAAAAAGAAAAACAACATTCCTGTCTATAGCCTAAATTTATGCTATGGGAACACTTACCTGTAGCAGCAATTCTCTCCTCCAGCTCATTTACATTCATCTTTTTTTGAATATTATGTGAAAAACTGCACACGTTACTCCAGCTGAAACCTCTCTCATGCTATAATCTTCTGCCCAAAGGGATTAAAGCCACAAAGTGAAAGAAGAAATTACACTTTCTACAGACAAACTCATGTGAATGTTTTTTGTTCTTGTTGTTGCTATTTTGAACACACCTGTATTTTGGAAAAAGGCTGATTAACAACAATAAAAACCTAAGGAAAGGACAACTAAAACAAAACCACTTCATGCACTGGCTCAAAGAGGAACTCAATTTGAATAGCTAAGGAACATCTTCATGCTGCTTCCTGGCAAAATAAATGGGGAAGAAAAAGGTGATAACTCCCCTCCCTGACTCCAATGCAACCGGGTATCTCGTCTGTCCCTGTGAATTGGGCAAATCTCTTCTACAGCAGCATCACTGGTACCCTGAAGCCCACCACAGGCCCTCGGGCGCCAGGTTCAACAGCCAAAAGGGAACCTTACGTCTGCTCTCATTAACAAAGAGAAGGCTGATGAGAAGCGCCAAGCGAAGAACGTCCTCACTCTCCCTCACCTCCCTCACAGAAGGCCCCAAAACCCCACAGCCAACAACCCCGCTGTGTTCAGAGATTTCAGGCAGGAGGTGAGGCCCTAAAACCAAACAGTAACGCCAGACCTCTACAGAACGATGCCGGCGCTCGGGGACTCGCCTGAACGGAGTGGGGCCCCCAGCGACAGACGCTGGTGTTCGGCAGCCCGCCGCTGCCCGGGAGTCGCTGTCCCCGCGGCGGCGGCTGGTGGCGGCGCTCCCGCCCCCCCGGCTCACCTCAATGCCGCGCTCCCGCCCCGCCGCCGCAGGACGCAGGCGACGCCCACCTCCTCCTGCTCCTCCTGTCGAAGCGACGCGTCCGCAAACGCACATTCGGGCGCGAGAAGCCCGCCCGCCGCCTCGCCCTTTTCTCCCTGCCGCGTGCTTTGTGGCGAATGTGTCGAGCTGGTGACGAGACTAGCTCCCTAACTGCTGTTTCCGGAGCCGCGCAGGGCAGCGGGGGCAGCGGCGTCAACGGGCGCGGCGCTCGAGGAAGGCGGGCGGGCGCTGGCGGAGAGTCGCGCGGGGCCGCCGCGCGGGGCCCATGGCGCAGCCGGTGCGGAGGTGCGTGTGGCGGCTCGGCGCGGCGCGGCGCCGAAGCGTTGGTGGGGATCCCCCCCTTTCCTGGGCATCGAGCGCCCCGAGAAGCGCAGGGAGCCGGCAGCGCTGAGAGGTTTCCTCGAAAGGCGTCAGCGGAGGTTGCCTGACGGGAGTCCCTTGGCGCCCTCAGACCTAGCGAAGCTGGGGGCTGGACTGCGATGTTCCCCTTTCATCTGCACGCTGGGACTAAGGGTAGTGTGAAGTAGGAAACAACCTAAAAGCTGTGTGGGAAGAACATGTAAAAGAAAGAACAGGAATTAGGCAAAATTGTAGCATACCGTTCTCCCTTTTCTCTCTCTCTCTTTTTTTTTTTTTCTCTCATAATTTACCCAAAATATAGCAAATCAAGACTCTGAGCCCGAGAGAATTAATAGTGTATATTTTTTGCTACAGGAACAAGAAAACTGTTGACTATTCTGAGTATGGGGATTTGGATAATGATGGTAAGTGGTTTGTTATTAGCCATACTAAATAAGCTACACCCTAAAGCACAACTACCAAACGTATTGGTGGATAGCCTTTCTTTGTAGTGATTTTGTTTTTTTATGACAGGATTGCCATAGTTTTTGCTGAAAGTAATCTAGGCACATTGTTATAAACCCTAATTCAAGGACATGATGACTGTAAGCCAGATTATAAGAAAAATATGTTATAGCAGTGGTGAATATACTGTCTTGTTATTGCAGAAAACCTCTTTATTTTTCCATTTTTCAGTTTTCATTGATAATGGCTTGTCCAGTGTCCTCCTGATGATCAGTTTACAGGGTTGTAACTCAGAATATAATGTATCTTTGAATCAACTGTACATGGATATGCTTTCTCTCAGAGCTCAGTGTTATGATGGTTCTTTAACTTATAAAAGACACAGAGGCCATATTTCAAGTTTTAGTGAAATAAAAAAAGGACTGTAGACAATAGTTTTCATTAATACTCTGCTTTGTGTCTCTATGTCACACATATTCTGTAATCAGTTTGGTTAGTTTCTTTTCTATTTTTCTTTTTCCTTTACTGTTTGCAGGAAAAGGAAAGAGTTTGAGTTAGAGGGAAGTCAATAGTGTTGAGGGTCCCTTGTGAGTCATGTGTATAATCCAGTTTATGAGTGAGCATTTTTCATATTACAGAAGTATAGTCCTTTCACAAGTCCCTTCAGATTGCTCTGATACTTTTTTCTTTTTTTTTTTTAAGAAATGTTAATGATTTGCATTACTTCTGCATCATTTAAGGAGCACTGAAATTAATGTTGTGTTTCCTTATTTTGCATTGTGACTGGCAATGTTTTCAGTCAGAAGACAGTTCTCACGTCTGTTTTCCACAAAGTTAGAGAAATGTATTGCATTTGGTAAGAAATAGTATGAAAATTATAAGAAAAGGAGAAAAAAAAATACTTTTTTTGTCTTTTTTTTTCCAGAGTAAGAGTCATTTAGAGGACCGTTTCGCAAAATACCCAAAACTATTATCATTGACAGTGTTTACTGTTAAAATGATGATTATTCATTGTATCAAACGGTGCATTTTCAGTTATTGGAAATCTGGTAAAACATTGGAGATTGAAACTTAATTTCTGTATGCATAATGAAAAACAATATGTAAGAGAAATGGTGTTAATTTTTCATTTAAAATACATTTTAAGAACACTGGATTCTTCTTTAAAAATACAAATAATTTGAAGTGGATCTATGTATGTGCAATTGTTTGGCATATTTTCAGTGTGTGATGAATTTAATTTGACAGCTTTTTGCCATAGAAGAGTATCATGGAGAAAACTAGTTAAAACTTGTTACTGTTTTTTCAGCAGATGAAGATTTTGCATATGTAGCTGTACCTTTAAGCAAAAAATCCAGAACACAGCTCAAGGAACTGAAGAGGGAGAAAAAAGAGAAGCAGAAAAAGCCACACAAAAAAACGACTTCATCACATAAGGAGATATCCAGTAAAAGGTGGGAGATGCTGAACTTTCCCTAACCATGTGTGGAGCAGAACCCAGATTTCAACAGCAATCTTTTTTGTTCCTTTATTTCCTAGAATTTTAAACAGCCGAGAGAACTAACATGTTGATGTGGTAACAATTTCAGATTTATTGGTAAACTTGTGAATCAAAGATACTGTATTTACACCAGAGTCAAGAAAAGTTGCTCAAATATAGTAGCAAGCTATCATTTACATTTAACAGTTTTTATAGCTCCAGAAAGCTCCAGAATACTGTCTGCATATGTACAGAAGCAGGTTCATAATTAAATTATGAAAAGTGATATCTGATCATATCTTGATATTTCTACAAGTGCAAACCAATATTATACAATTTGGATTATTTCAAGTCTCCTTAGGATCCGAAACTGAGAAAGATAAAGACTGTCTAATTTAAAAAAAAAAAAAAAAAAAAAAATTGATAGAAAAGTGTGTGTCTTCTATGGAAAAAATGGTAATTTTTTTGATAAATACTCCATTTCAGGGGAGGATTTGAAGCAAATATAAAAACATTTTTCAATACCATGTATTACTTAATGTGTGTACAGTGCTTCATAATCACAATAATTTTCAATATGGTGTGTTTTAATTATTAGTCTGTTAGGGTGAGACTAAGACTTTCCAGGAAGTAATTTATAGTAGAGTATGTTATAAAGCATATATTGCATTATAATTTTTGTACATTTGAATTTATAGTTAAGCAAGTCAAAAATAGCTCTGTAGCACTCATTTCATAGCTCTGTTATGTGGCATGTTTCCTTTTTCAGGATATCCATGGATGACAAACTTTATCAAAGAGATTTGGAAGTTGCTTTAGCCTTGTCTGTCAAAGAAACATCTGCAAATGTCGGTGAGGTGCTAAACTCAGAAGAGAAAGGTTGTTTTATAGTTCAGTATATGTCAGCATTTCCCTTACTAAGCTTCTCCTTGCTCATGTAACTCAGTATATCATAACTCGTACTAGCAGTCACTTCCTGTGCTTTATGGATTTAAGTAAGAACTTTATATGGGTTCAATTTCAATACATTTATTTATTTTACTTTAGATCTCTTTATTTAAAGAAATAATAATTTTTTTCGTTATCTAAAATATGTAGTTTAGTGTTTCCAAAACATGTAATATATTGAATGATGTTTATTATTCAAATATTCCTAGGTGGATAAAGGTTTTTGGAAAATGAAAGCTTACCTTCATAGAACCTGGGTTTTGTAGCCACTGGAAGTCTTCCAACTTAAGTTGAAATTAGTTGGAATTTAGCTGGAAGTTTAATAGGAGTGGATGTGAATAGAATTCAATTTCATATAGTAAATATAAATTTAAACTTTAGAGAATCCGATATCACTTACATGAGACTCGGATTGTCACACTGTATGTTTTGCATACTAAAATATTTTCCCTGTTATAATTTAAGTTTTGCTTCCAAGTTATGAAGAAAGGGGAAATTATAAGTTAAGAAAAATTTACCAAATACTTTTTATTTTAGTTGTAGTCATTCTTAGTAAACTGTCTTACTCTTGATAAAGAGCCATATAACCTTTATTTGCATTGAATTTGGCCATAACATAATTTATTTTACAATATTTCAAAAATACTGGAAGTAATGTATTTTTTCAATGTGTTATGATTAGGAAATAAGAATTTCTATGTCTGTCTTCTGCTCATGGTTTTTATATGAGAAAAACAACATTTTTATAAGATGTGCCAAATGTATAGTTTTGTTAACTATTTTCATTTTTTATTATCTTGACTTTTTGTAATAGAGATAGTATTAGAATCCTAACTTTTTTTTTTTTACTTTTTATTCTTATTTAGGGCCTGTAACAGGTAAAAGTATCAAATCAGAAAATGTACATGAGAGACCCCTTTTATCCAACTGTGTTACAAAGAGCGAACTTTCAGGTAAGTTGTTTTCATATCCCATATTTTTAAGGAAGTGTGTGTAAGTTTGCATTTAAATTCAGTGTTTCTCATTTTTATTAATTTCTGTTTTCATTTAGATGGGAAAAGAACCTTATTTTAAACTCTACTGTCTGCTTGAATTTTGAAAGTTTTTTTTTTTTTTTTGATTAAAAAATTGTTCCCACTTGGAAAAATTGTTTCCCTGTTGGAAAACCAATACTTTGCAAAAAGCAATCAACTTGTGATATTGACACAATGAGTCAAAACAGTGACTTTCAAAAAGTATTCAGTTTTTGTGTCAGCATTGTCTAAACTTATTAGAGAAGAAAGTAGTCTCCTTTCTCTCCTCCTTTATTTCTCAACACTCAGAAAAAGCTGCTGCATCAGATCAGAGATCAATTTAGTGTCATGTTCTGCAGCTGGCAGTGGCCTATTATTGAATGCCTAGAAAGTATGATAAAGGCCTCTCTTCTTTTCACCATGTGTGTCCAGTAATGATTTTGTACCTTACTGCAACAATTATTGGAAATTACTTTTAAATAATCAGTGAAAGAAAATATCTGCGGATAATCCAAATAATCCGATTGATAGAAAAACACTTACTAGGATTGGCTAATATCTGTTTTAATAAAAAATATTTAAAATCTTTACTTTTTTCACTCTATACATTCATGATTAAAATCATGTAAAAATCAAAAATGCCAAATGATACAGATTTTTTTCATATTGCATTTGTAGAATATTTTCATTGCAAAGTAAATTCTTAAATGCATTATTGTATACAGTTGGTATCTGGGTATCTGCAGTATTGTATCTGGGTGCTGAGTTACTAAAATAGAGAGAAATTCCTAACTATATATATTTTTATGGCAATAATTTCTTTCGCAGTTCAGCGAATAAGTATTCCTATATTTATGATATTGTATCTTCAAGACATGCTCATTTTTTATGTTCAGAATGCGATTGGAAAACACTGCAGTAATATTAATATATATTACCTGTAAAGGAGATGTGAAGGTTGAGACCCCTTTTCTTTGCAGTAGATGAGAAATCAGAAGATTCAGTTTATAGTGAAGATGAAGATGAAGACTTTGCTATGAAAAAGAAGAAAGCTGAAGGAAATAAAAAGGAAACTAAGCAAAAGATGCAGGCTGAAAGAGAAAAGGAAAATGCCAAATCGAATATTAAAAGTAGAAGTAAGTTTGTACTATGAATTTGAAATTAGCTTCTTTACAGTAGAAGTATCTTTTCATTCTGCAGAGTAGTCACTTTTTTGATATATATCGTACTTTATTTTTAAATATGGAAAATCTTGGCAAAAAGACCTGAACAAGTAAATAAAAATGGCTGATAAACTGTTCATAATAATAATTTTTAAAAAATTATATGCAGAGTAAAGACGAATGCAAGGGAGAAAAAGTTCTGAAAGAAGAAAAGGTCTTTTAGGATAGGAAGCAGGCATAGGAGCATGAATGAAATTTTTAAAATAACTATACGTAGTTTTTAAGAAGAAACAGTGATTAGAGGATTTTTTTAAAGTTTGTTATAATCTTAGGGCCTGTTCTCGCTGTTGCGTCTATGGATTTGGAAATCCAGGAGTGCTAAACGATGCTAGAGCTCCTAAACACTTCTGAAAAAGATTAAGTATGTATACATTTCAGAGTTAATTGTCACTCTATTGCAAAGACAAATTACAAAAGTAGCTTAAGAAAATTCTTATCCTAGTTAATAATTTCTCTTATTAGGTAATCTGTTTTAATTTAGGTCCGGGTTTGCAGTCTGTAGCTTAATTTAAATGTAGCTTTAGTTTAAAAAGTGTCTTTGTGGATCTAGCAGAAGATTCTTCCTTCTTAGAAATTTAATACCTGTTGTGTCACTACCAAAAAATTGTTGTAGTGCTTATTTTCAAACCAGGATCAAAACATCAGGTGTAACAGCTATAACCAAACAGGCTGTTTGGGGACACTCTAGTAACATGCACTTTCATAGAGAAGTTGTGCTGTACTGTTGTGCAGTGTGATGATTTCTTTCTTAAAGGTTAATTTTTCTAAGGTCAGTCTTATTTTCCAACTAAGTATTACCTGTAGTTTCTGCTTCACAATAACAGAACTAAAATCTGAGGCAGCACAAAAGATGATGTCCAGTTCTTCAGAACAAGTTGGAAGACCTTTATGCACATCAAGTCCTGTAACATACAAGAAACCTAAACCTAAATGGATACCACCAGGTATATGCAATACTTTAACTATGCGCAGATACATTGTTTGACTTCAGTTTTTAGAAAGCTCGCTCTAAATTAACAGAAACAAAGTGTTTCAAAACAACTACTGCTCTTTTATAATTCAAGTTATTCCTCTCACCTTAGAATTCTTTGAAGGTATTCCTGTGTTTCTTTTTTTTTTTTTTCCCTAGCATCCTTAACTTCTGTATGTTGGGAGGATAGTAACAGATCTATCGTATGAGCTAAGCCAACTAGGCCTGTTTAGCCTGGAGAAAACTGAGAAGGGATCTGATCAATATGTATAAATACCTGAGGGGGGATTGTAAAGAGAATGGGACCAAACTCTTCTCAATGGTGGCCAGTGACAGGACAAGGAGTAATAAATATAAATTAAAACACAGGAAGTTCCATTTCCATACGAGGAAAAATTTATTGTGAGGGTGACAGAGCACTGGAACAGGCTGCCCAGGGAGATTATGGAGTCTACTTCTTTGGAGACCTTCAAAACCAATGCAACCTTCTGCCACATGCTCTAAGTGTCCCTGCTTGAGCATGGGGGTTGAACTAGAGAATCTCTAGAGGTCCCTTCCAACCTCAACCATTAAACAATTCGGGGTTTTTTTCAGAGTATGGACCAAATCTTAGTCAAGAAGTTTTCTTGTGGTCATTTCTCTAGGTAACTTTAGTGCATGGTTATAGTGCATTACTAAAAAAAAAATTAAAATATTATACAAAATACATTTTTATGGTGTTTAAACATGATGGTGTTGACTCCTGTTAGTTTTTAATTTTTCCTTCCTATTTACCCTCCTTTTCTGCAAGCATTTCTGTTTGCCTCCTCCTGTTTGCCTTCTTTCCCACTTGATATTGTGTTCCTTTCCCTGATTCTGTAGGGAATACCGAAAAACTGCATGACAGATTGAATTTTGGGAACAGCTCTTCTATAGTTGTCTAACACTGTATATTGGTATCACTCCACTGTGCTGTTGGTTACTTAAAACAATATTCAGTATTTCAATACTTGCTGCATTGGCTAAATAGATTCCCTGTTTATATGCTGATTTTCATAGGCTTTTGTGTTACGCTGTTCAGAGCATTTTGCAGTGTCTTTAGAATATTTTATGAAAGCTACAAAATGACAGCAATTTGTATATTTTTTCCTCTTTGTTTTTTACACCTTATTTTTCTTTTTAAATTAATTTCAGCTGCATCAGGAAGCAGTAATAACTCAGTGAAATATGTTTCCACTAAGTCACCTACACAATGTCTTAGACTTGGCCTCTCTAGACTAGCGAGAGTCAAACCACTGCATCCAAGTACAACCAGTAGTTGAATGGTCAGTGACAAGATGCTACTTGAAGAAGTAGAAAAAGACTTTGAAGATGTGGAAAAGACTTTAGGAATGTTTTTACTCCCTGTTTATATTCTGCTCTGCATTTACAAGCAAAACCTAATGGCATTATCTGTTTGTGGGACAAACATTTTTGTCAATTTCTGAAAGCATAATGATTTTTTATTCTGAAAACTGTTAGGCATTCTTAAGTGCTCCTGAATAGTTACTTAATCCTGGCCTCTGGGTCACAAGATTTTGACGGATTATTCTCAGAGATATGTGTTTGTGATCATTTTAACTCTCTGATACCTAGACTCTTTCAGTATGTCAAGTCATAACTTTCCACTGTCCTGGAAATATTGTCTCTACTTTTTCTCAAATGTAGTTATTTGCATATCTTTTACTTGGGTTTTATTAATTTTTATGTATTATATACATGAATGCTATTTAGAACATATTTTTGAAAAAATAAAAAAGTAAAATAAATGTTAGATTAATCATGGTAGTTGTTTTATAATTTTGAGAGTCATTCCTAAGTTTTAGCTACAGTCCTGCAAATATTTTTACATATAAATACTTGCTATACGTTAACATCAATCCAGTCTCAGGTGCTTCCACTTTGACATAGATTTTGTCTGCATTTTCTGGCACTTAAGCAATGTGAAAAGCTTTATCTTTCATGAAGAAATGTAGGAAAATAATGTGCTAAGTTTTAGCTTTTCTCCTGTTGGGCCTGTCAGGAATATTAAAAACAAATTACAGTGTAGTGAGTAAAAAGAGTATTGAAGTCTGTTCCCTTAGTATTCCAAAGTAAAGTTGCTGCTTCTGCAAACATTTATTTTGCTGCTGGAATATCTAAAAGGCTGCCTGTGGCCTTCATTAGAGAGTTTGAATTAGCTTCATTAGAGAGTTTATGTTTATAGCAGGAGAGCTAGCACTATGGATGCTTGTATGCTTCTTTGGAAGGAAAACAGAAAGAAAGGAAACAAATGATACACATTGTGTCTCAAAGGATTGGTTTTGCAGTTATGCTGAGCTAAACTGATGAATGTATTGTACTTGCACCAAATCCTCAAAGATATCCTAGCATGTCAGAAAATATGCTAAAACTTGCAATTCAGATTGATTTTGTTTGATTGGTGTCAATACTGTGGAACTGTGGAAAACAGCATGCAATTTGATTCCAGAGAGCACACTGATAAAAATCATCAAATATTCCACGCTATTGTTTGTAGAGGGGGACCTGTAAGACAGGATTGGATTAGATGAACAGTAATGTCTGTATTAAAGTGAACAATTTTATGGAAACAGATTTTAAATGTGGAGTTTTGTCATTGAGAGAGAACAAAGCAGTGAAAACTGCGATGGTTTCATCTTCTTCAATAACTCTTATTTACAAGGAAAAAAATATAGAAGAACGCTGCCTAATGTAATAATGGTTGACATTTGTTTTGTCTTTATTCTTTGGTGTACATATGTTAGAATTAGTTTATGACATTGTGTGGAAGGGAAAATGAGTATTAGAAAACAGTATTAGAAAATTCTAATAAGTATTAAAAAGAAGATAAATTGATTAATTGCCCTGTGCCCCATCAATCTAGTATTTTAACTAGATTAATCCTTATTTAAAATCGGTGAAGGTGAGTTAAGATGACAATTTAAAATGAAAACTTAATGAAAAGGAAATATTTGCATTTTTAAGTCACAGGAATGTTTAATTAGTTTCTGCATAAATGATAAGCAAGTGGGTTTTAGAATCCTAGAGTATGTTGTTTTCTGCAAAAAGAGTCGGATTCATCTTTTGCTTTTTGTAAGAGGCTTTGTGGTTTATTAAAAAAGTTGTATTTTTAAGCAGTTGTTATGTATCTAATTCTAGAGAAAAAAACACAAGCTATAGTAATCCTAGTGAGCTGGAATCAAAGGTTTTGCTTTTCTAATACTGCATGTGTCTAAGATTCAGCCTAACTTTTGATCATTATTTTAAACTGACCTTTTACAAGAAAATCAATGTGAGCGATTATTCACTGAGTACTACCAATTTTATACTACTATAACTCCTCTGATCTAATGAAGTTGTGAAATGAATTCTGATTACCTTCTGTAGATCACATCATTTAGCAACTCAGATGCATAAATGTGTTTCTAAGGCCAGTAGTATTTGCAAGTTATTTAGTAAGTGCAGCTAGGAATTGTACGAGAACTGTGGGGATCTGATTCTTCTGGGCTAGCCGGTCTAGCTCACACTTTCATTCATCACAGAGATAACACAGATGTTTCACAAGTCTGACATTCAGATCTCCATGATTTTGGACCTATGCTGGAGCTCTTTCTTGAAGGGAAGATCTTGCAAGGTATCAGCCTAAGAGTTCTTCTTCATTGAGATAATGAACTTATTCACCTACCGCCTTTTGCTTTTTGATGTATTCAGAAGGTATATTTCATCTGTGCACCCCACTACATTTAAACAAGCTTATCTAATTAAGTTCAGTCCACATCCAGTTCCCTCCTTCCCTTATGATTCCTGATCTGCTTCAGTTTGTGAGTCCAGGAATAACTAACCATATTTTGTGTTCTTGAAATAGTCCTAAGAACAGGTTTTGATGCTTTTGAATATGCTGTTTGAGCTCCAATTACTAAGTTAAGTCTTTCATTTGTCTAGTCTATTTCCTAGAAGTATGGTCTTGATAAGTTTGTACAACATATTTTAGTAGCAGTGAATTATGGAGAGAAGCAGCATAGATATGCCTTGCAAAACATATTTCTTTAGTTTCAAATTTATAGGTATAACTTGTTTGTTTGTTTTTCTTTTAATGTGTCATGACTGAAATTTAGCAGTAGTCCTGGCACGTTTCTATAACTTATGGAATATTGTTGAAGAATGTAAAAGAAAACTTTATAAAGTTTCTTTTGTTATGGAAAAACTAGTTGGTCCTCTTCAGGTATGGGGAAAAAAAAATCCTAAAGATTGTTTTTATTCTTGCATGTCTTCAAAGATAGGAAAATTAATGTGCTTACAAGAATGGAATAGGTAAAATATGGAGAATGGAAAACATTATGAAGAAGAGAAAGAGAGGAAGGAAGGAAGAGAGAGAGAGAGAGAGAGAGAAATAAGACATTGTTCTTAATATGGAACAGTTAAGTGCATGTCCAGATCTTTCCTTCCAATTTAAGCCCTCTTGGGAATGGATGCATTGCAGACAAAACAGAGGGAATGCAACATACAGAGCAGCTCTTAACTGCTGGCAGCAAGAAACAAAGACTAAATGCCATAGTTTGACCCTCAGTAAATGAAACATAACATCCAACGAGAAAGCATCTCTTGAGGTATTAATTTATCTTCATTTTCCAAGCTGGAAGCTCCTGTGAACAGATTTTACTCACTGCATATCAAAGTCACTGTGATACCAAATTTTGAAATAATATAAGTTGAAGTGGTTTTTGGCTTCACAAGCATATGATCTCAGTGAGAGAGAATCGACTGAGATGGTTAGGATTTTTATCCTAGCTAACATAGCTAATCTTGCTATTTTGGCCTTTCTTATTATTGACTTGACATGATAAATATGAAAAAATATATTTGACTAGAAGGAGGCTGAGAAAGGGAAAAGATGGCCTGTAACAGAATACAAGAGCAGCTAGTAGTCACTGGCATATTTCAGGGATAGAATTTTATATCTGAAGCCAAGTAGAGGCTTTATCTACTTTTTCAGATCAGGGCAGCTTGTATAAAATTCATCTCACTGTGCTCTGACTAGATGAAGGTGGATTTCCTCAAATGCCTTTAGGAAATTGAATGAACAGCCACTTTCCTGTAATGAACACCTCTTGCTGTCAGAAATAGGTGACAAGGTCGGTAAAATGTAAAGTCATTGGTTTTCAATATTTTAAAATTATGGCTTCAAATCGACTAGAAAAACACAAAGATGTCAAGATACTCTAAATATTTTTTTCCATTAAAAGTGATTTTCAATTTTTTTTTTAAAAAAAAGGTATTTAGAGAATTTAATTTTTTCAGTGAGTCTAGAAATTGAAAAAATAAATTTTGTTCATAATAAAGTATAGATGAAAGTGGGAAAAAGTATAACGTGCCTTAAAATCAATATTTTTATTAAAGCTTCCTATTTTTTAATATCTAATATAATTATGAATGTAGATTCTGGGTTCATCTTCTTAAAAAAAGCTGTGACTCTCCCTTGAATTTCATGATATGTAGTTGACATGTGAATTGATTGCCAAAATAATCTTACATTTGGTTTTCCATAGATTGCCTATCAAATTGCTGACACTGAACAGCAGCCACAAGTTAAACCTAGAGCTGTTCCTAGCTTGTTCTCCATCTCAAGGCTCCCCTTTAAGCCTACAGAAGGATTTTTTTTTTTTTTTCTTCTCCCTGCCTTTTAAAGTGGATCAAATAAAGAGAAGATACCTGTGGTGGACTCTAAAAGCACAGTTGTCTAAAGACAAGTTTCTAACTGGCCTATCCTACTTTAGTGATGGCTGTGTCTGATTAGATAAAGGTGAATTTTCAAATGTACGTGCAATAGTTTTCTGCAAAAAGTGGATTTGTTTCCTGGTATGCAAGGAGCCACACACTCAGGAGAGTCATTTGCTCATTTGTTTTGGAGTTGCACAAGCGTAGGTACTCCATTGTTTCCCACTAATCAAACACACAACTTTCTAAACTGTATTTTAACACTCAGTAGCTATCTTGAGTATATCCCTCTTACATCAATTGGTCTGTAATTTACATACAATTATAATATTGGTTACTCATCATGTCCACTGTTACACATGCTCAAAGGAAGGGTCTTCACCTGGACAAGGGTCTTTTTCACTTATGGGTCTGATCTTTCTATTATTATTTATTCTATTATAATGAAGGCAGTTCACTTAGGCATACATGAGCCTTGTTTTTTCCCTGTCAAGTCTGCAATGTGTAAAAAACATTCTGATTTCAATGAGCAGATCCAGGTTGTCCTTGGTTAAAGAATGCCAACTGTCTGTTCTGTCTGGTCATCTGATAAGTTTCCTCCCACCCTACTAAGATACAGGGGACATCTGTTCCACTTAGTTTTAAACATGGTGAATCATCCTAATCCTGCAGCAGTAGCACCTTTTCTCTCAGAACCCATGGATAAGAAAGTGAAGTCCACTCCACCCCATAGAGCAGAACATCAAGCTGCTGTAGCTAGAGAATTTATAATACCCAAATTATCTTACAGTTTTCTGTGATGTACAGCAGTCCATTATTAGGAAAAAATGTACAGTAGTTCCTAGTGTTAGGAGAAACCTCAGAAGAAAATGCAACCGAGGGCATATTTTCACTGCCGTTGCTGGTGTATTATAAGAGAGAGTATGGACAAAACAGCAGGTGTTACTGGGACATCATGAGAGAATATGGACAAAACAGCACCTGTTGAAGTCGAAGATAAGGACCACCCTATCTTCAAGAAACCAGCTGAAACCGCAGTAGGACCAAAACAGGGAGGGCCTTTTGAGCCAAAATGAGGACATATATGGAGGAGAGTTACTAGAGGTCATCCAATGGCCAGGGAAATACAACCACCAGGGGTCTCAAAAGACCACCAGAGACCACCAAAGGGACAGAGGGCATACCTGTGCGAGGGTAGGGTATATTGTAATTAGTACTAGCAAATAGAATGAATATGTATGATTTTAGTGCATATGTAGATAATTATTTTAATGCATACGTAGATAATAGGGAAATAAAAGTTTTAGCAAATGCACCTTAGGGCATGCACAAAAGGTGAAGCTATCCCCCATGCATCCAGCACTGCAAAAAGGTGAATCCCTGCTTCTTAATAGTACATTGGTGTTAAAAGGTTTATGCCCAGTTTTCAGTGACACCAGCGCAATTATTTTAAAAAAAAATAAAGACTGCTGAAAGCACTGGCAGAATCTTAAAAAAGATTTTAAAAGATGCTTTGTATCACTTTCCTCATGTTTCTTTTTCTGTAATTTTTGCTAATCTTAATATTTGTCTCATTATTTGCATTTGAATGATTTTTTTTCAGTCTTTAGTAAATTTAAATATCACATTATGTTTTTATAAAATCTGTGCCACAAGTTAAATACTGCTCTTAACAATAGATCGGCTCACAAGGTACCTTGAGAGTCACTTTAAGGATGTTCTTCTGAAAAGGCTTGCTGTTAGTTTTTGACCACAGATTTAGGTGTGGCAAAGGCCCCCATTCTCTTCCACTGATGATACGGGACTCAGCATATCAAGCATGCTGAGAAGTATAATTGGCTAAGCAAGCACTCTTTGCACCTGTGTACAAAACAGGGATTTTATTAGGGGAATTATTAGAGCATGGCTTGTTTTCAGCTGCTTCAAAGCTCCAGTACTGTGTTCACAGAAACTGTCACAAAGGAAAGAAACACACAAACAGTGTTTGTTTGCTTGTTTGTTTGTTTTCCCAGAATAATTTTTATTAAAGAAAACATTGTTTCATGTTTGTAGTTTTCCCATGTGAATGCATTTTCTCAGTCTCAACTGACTGTTGAAGAGAGTGATCATCCAGGTTCTAACAAAGTCACATCAGGTATATGACTGTTTAGAAGACTTTAAAACATTTCTGAAAGATAGTTTCCTTAAAGACCCCTTGTAATAAATTAATCTGAGCAGATAGAAGCCCTTTGTTTTCTGCCTCCTCGATGATCTTGTCCAAAGTGCCTTTATGTTCTTTTTGCTAGTGACCCAGTAGGATTTGAGGTTGTTTTTCCACCCAACCACTGTTGTTTCTTGATGTTTTTATGAAAAATCCACTGGAATCTCAGTTCTGAGCTTGTAGAGATGTTTGCATAGTATTGGAAATTATTTATCAGAGTTGGTTGGATGGAGAGCTTTGTTTCTTAGCTTTTTGAGAGAGTATCAGATCTCTCTATTGTTTTCAAAAGCTTGACAAAATCGTATTTCTGTCCTTCCCTGATGGCAAAAATCTCCTAGGCTCATTGAGGCATAGCCTGACTTCTGGTGGGAAGAGATATATTAAACAATCTTTAAATGTTCATTGGTGATTTATTTCACATCTATTTCAAATCCTTTCTTAATATTTGCACTCAAAAATTGTCTTTCTGATAAGAGGGCAGTTTCTCTTATCATTGAATCTAACAATATCAGAATTTCTAAAATTCATAAAACATCTTTAAAAGACTGAATCGTAGACTGAAAGTGTAGAAATGTTTTGTAGATAACAAATGGGACTAGTCTTTAGGAAGGTGTAGTTTTAAGTATATGCACAGAAAATGCCTTACCCTCACTATTGAAGGGAAAGGGTAGCAAAGGGAACCTGAGCGCAGAGATCTCTAAGGGAAATAAGGGAGGAAGGAAATAATGAGAATCCAGCTCAGGCAAGAATCTCACTGAGCTGTTCAGCTTTCAAACCCTACCACGTTTCCCAGTTGACGTAGTCATTGTTGCGCTGTGGTACTGGATGGGTATTGCTATGTGGGAAAAAAAATGGGCCAGTCTTCCCAAATATCTAGACAATCACCTTCCACACTTTGGAAGCTACTGTAACTTCTTTCCCAAAGATTTTCCTTCTTGACTTGCAGTCTTCCTCACTAATCTCTCCAACTATCCATACTCAGCTCTAGCCCTGTTCTGCATGCAGGCCTTTTTTTAGCCAGGAAAAGATGAATCTGCTACTACCTAAATGGGGGTGTAGAGAAAATAGAGCTAGACTCTTCTCAAAGATACACAGTAAAAGGACAAAAGGCAATAACAAAAATCACATTAAGAGAAATATATAAGACTAGATATAAGGGGTAAAAAAACCCCACAAAGTGGATAAAAATAGATGCCACTGAATCTTCATCCTCAGATATTCTTGCAACTCAGTGGGACAAAGCACTGGATAAGTGATTTAATTTTGAAGTTAACCTTGCCTTGTGCAGAACTTGTCTAGAGACCTTCAGAGGTCCCTTCCCAAACTAATTCTTTCTATGATGCTATCATGAGAAGGTAGGATACATACAAACTCTGTATTTTAGAAGGGAAATTTCTTTTCTTCTCCTCAGTTCTCCTTTCTCAAGAGAAAGTTCTCCTTTCTCACCACTGTGGCAGACTTAGAAATGTGGAGAGGCTAAATAACTACCCTAAGCACAATGAAGACAATTAATTGTTTATCTTCTCTGAGACACAGATATGAATAATATATAAATAACTATAAATGATCAAATCGATAAAATGCTTACCAGTTTTTCTGTGATCGTGATTTCTCCAGAGACTGCAATATACAACCAACTTAGCAGTAGAATATTGAACCAACTTAGCAGTTCGTTTTGAAATTGTATTCACTTCGGCATTTATAAAATCAGTTTTCCTTCTTCTTTGCTTATTTTTCACTAAGTCTGTATCCACATCCTGCCCGCGCTTCTCTTAATCCTTTTCATCTTCTTTCCACAGTGAAAGAGGGACTTGCAATATTTACCACCAACATTGCCAATAATTTTCATCTTTTCTGTGCTTTAGGAGAGTCTCTTTTAACAGATTTTGCAGGGTCTTTTATTTTTCTTTTTTTTTTTTTTTAACTTTTTTTTGGTCTCTTGATCAAGCAGATCCTTTTGACTTGAATAATGTCAAGTATTTGGAATTAGAAGCTGTCAACTTGCCACAGATGCATTACTACAAGTTGGTTAATTTGATTTGGTATTTGTATGAGTTGGGTGAAGTTACAAGATGCAGACTGGCATGAAGGGTGAGGTGAAACAGTTATGCCTGCTAAAGCATTTCAGTTGTCTTCAATTCATAATTTTGCTTAATTCTGTAGCCTTCATCACATTCACTCAAATCCTATATGTTTTGAATCCGAAAATGGACTATTCCTCCCATTTTATATTTTTGTGAAAAGATGAAAAACAAGAGTTTTACAGAATTATTATTTTCTTTAAACAGTGCTGGAATATATATGTATCTATTATTATTATTTTTATAAAAAGCTGCAAAACCAAAAAGCACTTTGCTTGGCTTAGAAATGCCAGAGGATATATTCAGTCTACAAAGCATGACTGTATGTTCTGAGTTTGGGGAACTTTTTTGATTGCTCTTCCTGGGAAGTAACGTAGCATGGTTTGAACTGAAGCAATGTGTAACGGAATGAAGGCTGTTCTGAAACTGGGGCTCGGGGGGAAATATACATATATATGTGTATCCTATATATAGGAGATATATCATATATATATGTCAAACTGTATCAACACAGACATGGATCTGAGCCTCTCATTCCTGGATGCCCTTCTTTATTAGAAATTAATACTACATCAAAGTAGCAAGGTTCAATGCAAATGTGAGATATAATATTAAAAAAAAAAAAAAAAAAAGTTGGCTTTAGTATACATCCCTAAGTGATGTCAGGAGTAGCTAATTGCCAGTTGGAGTTTGTACTACTGATTGCAGTCCTCAGAACCTGATTGTCCAGTAAATTTTCTACCCACATTATCATTCATTTATCCACTCCATAACTCACCAATTTGGCTGTAAGTACAGTGGGAGATAGTGCCATAGTCATTGCTTAAATGAAGTTATACAACATCCATTGCTTTCCCATTGCTAAGCCATGGAAGGCATTTAGGTGGAGGGGAACACAAAGTGCCTTTGGTAAATCCATACTAGTTATTCCTAGTCACCTTCTTGCCCTTCACATGATTGGAAATGGTTTTCAGGTGGAAAGTACTCCATGCCTTTCCAAGAACTATGATGAAGCTGACCGGCCTGCAGCTGTAGCCTGTAGAGAGTTACCAGTACATGGGCTTATTTCTCCCCAGGTGCAAGACCTCCTTTGTTGAACTTCATGAAGTTCCTCTCTACTTACCTTACCAGCTGGCTAAAGCCCCCCCCAGAGAGGTCCACAGCCCTCTCATGTATCAGCCAGATAAATCCTTGATGAGTGCCAGTGCCTGCAACAATGAAGCTTTTTCCTGTTCTCTGAGGAAGAATCTATTTATTTCCTTCTCTTGATTTACAGTTGGTCTGCAGGAGATGCCTACCACAACATTACTCAGGTTGCTCTGTGTGCTAATCCTTAACCATAAGCTCTCAATTTCCTCTCATCCAGCCTGCCTTTCCTGAAGAGTTCTATATTACAGTGAAGCACTCCAGTCATGACCTATCTCACCATGCCTCTCTAATCCCTGTAAGGTTATAGCCATGCAAATGTACACTGCCCTCTAATTTGTCCTTTTCATTTGCTATGTTGTATGCATTTGTGTACTGGGGGACTTGTGCTGCTTTCAGAGGGAAGGTACAAATGCCTGCCCCATCAAGCAGTCTCCATATGCTTCCTCACTGTGTCCTCTTCTTTTCAATTCTCTTTAGGTTATGATAGTTCTTCCATGACTTGACTACATAAGTCTTACTCACTCAGGTAGCAAATCTACTTTCAATGGTAGTCTTGCCCTACTTGTCCTCTTTCTGCTCAGCAGTCCTTGTTCTTCAAAATTAAGAATGTGTGGAAGTCCAAGCTGGTATCTCTGCCCTGCTGTAGGCTGCACAAACAGTTTCAGGGTTTCCAGCACAACTCTCCAGTAGATGTGCCACACAAGACTCCATTTATGTGGCAAACTTTGCTTTGCACAGTGTCATGGATATGCTCCTTCCCCAGTATTTCCCAACCATGGCCCCATTCAAGTGGGGGCAACACCTGCATAAATAGCAGCCCGTGTAGCTGGCTTGCTCAGACTTCAAAACAGACCTTGGAGGTTGTCTCCCTGATATCTGGGTGCCAGTAGGGAGATACAGTTAACTGTGCATAACAGCGAATGACTATAAGTCAGTCATCTTATCCCATAAATAACAGGGACAGCCTGAGAGCTCCTTAGAACTCTCCTTGCATAGCAGCAGGCTGCACGCCAGGATCTCCCCTTGAGCAGGGACGCCTCTCAAGGATACTCATCGGGGTTGAGAGATCCTTCCCACAACAGACTCGTGGTAAGTGAACTACAGTGTGCCGTCTTTCTGAACTTATGTTCATTTTGTAACTGTGCACATCTCTTTTAGCCATAAACCGTTGACCAGGTCTGGGACTATGATTGGATCCAGCTGCACCTAGATTCCTCTCAGAAGGAGTTTAGAAAGCAAGGGGGTCCAGCCTGAACCTCGTGCCCCAACAGGAGGGCAACCTTAATAATTCCAAACCTCCATGCAGTAAATAATAAGTGTCCTTGCCATAGAATCTCGTGAAATCATTGTCCATATCAATAAAACCTATAGCTGTTTCTTTCACGCGAGTGAAGTGCATTTTGTTGCACACTCCCCCACCACTCGTTCCATGACACACAGTCACTGTCTTGCTTATGAAAGACACACATTTTAAACTGCTAGGGAACTCTACAGAGAAGTTAGAACAAAAGAAAAATACCAAAAGGGGAGAAAAACATTTCTGATTTATAATAGGTTCCTCTTCTCTTGCAGATCAAATGCTACTTGAATAGGATCTCTGGAGATCTCTATCGAGTGAGACTTTTTCTAATACTTGATCAGGCAGCTTTTCTAGACATGACTTTTTCATGACTTTTTCTAGACAAATTTTGAAAACCTCAGAGTCTGGAGTTTCCGCCAGCTATCTAAGTGACCTGTTCCATGCTGTTTACCTCTTGCTGAAAAATAGTCTACTCAAACTTGAGAAGCTCCTGTAATTAGAAGTCATTTCAGGTCACACAGAAAACAGTATTAGATGGTGGAGATTTTTTTTTCCAAAGGAATAAAACAAAGTTTCAAATGAAAACACATTATGACACAAAAAATATTAAACTATTTTGCCTATTTCACTTCCCAGTTCAATTCCAGTCTATTTGTCCAAAGCAACTTGATATATTTGTCATGACTTCATAGTTTTGATTAACTTACATTGGCAGATTAAAATATCAGACAAAAAAGATTCACTCAGCACTTTTGGTGGGAAAAGTATCTTTTTATTTTAACCTTACATCTATACAGTTGTTGAAAACTTTGATATTAGACAAATCAGAACAAACTTCTCAACTAATGTTGATATTTATAACAAAATTATTAGGACTGGTATGATTGCAGTATGAGTGGAAATGCATACGTGTGTTAGCACTGAGAGAAACAGCAGAGATTGAAAGAATGGTGTGTATTGACAACTATTCCCACCAGTAAAGCTGAGGAATGTGTTGTTTATGTCACAACCCGTACAGCTGGCAGTCTGATAAGACCGCAGCACACTGACGGGTCCCTCAATGAAAAATCTGCAAACTCACAGCCAGAGGGCAGCAGTAATATGTTGCAGGACACAGTCCTGTTCCCCCTATTATTACTGCACGAGAGAGGGCCAGGTTGGGCATCCTATCTCTATAAATGTGTAAATAGCGTAAATAGTTATATGGGGGGCTATAGGAATGTATGGGTGAGCTGGCCGCCTGATCTCCCGATGACCCTGGTGAGGTGGGGGCTGAGTGCTCCTGGGCCTGACCGGCGCCAACGGGCAGCCCGGGAGCCTCTGGCTGATGGGGGCCACAGGACCTCCCGCCGCGGGGATTACCCAATGGCGGGAAGGATCCTGAGGCACCCAACTGTAGCTGACCGGGGCGCCACCCGCCAATTGGTGGTGCCGGGATGGTTGCGGCACCACCGAGCGGGAGGCTCAGGATGGCTCAGCTCCCCCAATAAACGGACATGCTGCTGCTGACCCCTGTGCGTGTTTCTTCTGGGTGCGGCGTGTGCGTGTAACGCGGGGTCGTAAGCGGGCGTCCCCTGCTCCCACCTGAAGCCTCCTCGGAGCGGCGCCCTGCCAGGCTCGTGCTGCGTGGCGCCCCACGAGCCTCCTCCAGGGCCGGTGTTGTCGGAGCGGCCGCGAGCTGCAGCGGCAACCGGCGTCCAGCCGCTGCGGCGGAGCGAACCTCGTCAAGTGGCGCCCACAATCCGGCACAGGGTGGCACGCTCGACCGAGACCGTCTCGAGGAGCCTAGGCGAGGGCAGTGAGGGCATTCCGGGGGTGGATTAATTTTCACTCTTCTAAGAACGGGTTTTATTTTTTACGGGGGGGTGGGGCCCAGGGATTTCCCTTTCCCCATCTCACCAGGGCAAGGGCTGCAGTGGGGGTTAAGATCAGACCCCACTAAAGGATATTCTTTTCTTTTGGGAATCGCGGGGGTGAGGGAAAACGTCCCTCGCTCAGGGACAGGAGCGGGCTCCCGGTTGGGGGGGGGAGGGGGCACACCCGTCCGGCGCTGCGGGGACCGGGACGCCGGAGCTTATTAACACCAGCTCCAAGGGGAATATCTATCGGAAAGGGTTTTCGGCTAGGGAGCAAAACTGATCACGGCCGCGCGGCACACGGTTTTGGATTGACGATTTGGATAAGGTTATTTCGGTTTTATTAATCAAAAAATGCAGATCTGCGGCTCCAAGCAGAGCCAGTGTGGGGAGCTCGAACAGCCACTCTCATGAAGGAAAACTGTGTTAAACTTTCCCAACTGAAGGCGGTAATCGCCTATGGGCAGAAAAATGGATTTTTCGCCGGCAATGGGGCTATCCTTAACTTTGCCCAATGGCAGAGTTTGAGGGAATTTATGACCAGCTCCGGGAAT
The DNA here is from genome assembly GCA_003342815.1 of Eudromia elegans. Taxonomy (NCBI): domain Eukaryota; kingdom Metazoa; phylum Chordata; class Aves; order Tinamiformes; family Tinamidae; genus Eudromia; species Eudromia elegans. Next base: position 2,592,067 of record PTEX01000099.1, read on the forward strand.
AAGGATTTAAAGGTCCGGATCACCATCGCGGCATGGGCAGTTAAAAATGTCCAGTCACGGGAGGTGGTGGCGTACGTGGGAACGGGGTCACCCTCGGAAGGATTCCTAGCCTTCGGGGAAGAGAGAATTCTCGAACCCTCCACCGGGGGCTGGAAAACTGTAGAGGGGAGCGTACCTGCACCACCACCGCCGGCGGGCGCCATTTTCATCTCGCGCCCGGCAGCCGCCATTTTGAAGTCAGCGTCAACCGTCAGCGCAGGACCGGAACCGTGGGCGCCAGAGGAGACCACGCCCCCAGAGCCATCAACGCCATTGGGGGCGGAGGCTGGGGTGGTGCCCCGCCTCCAGGGGAGGCCTCCGGGGCGGGAACATCAGGCCCCGCCTCCGGGGCGGGAACATCAGGCCCCGCCTTAGGGGTCAAACGCTGCGGGCGTCCAGACTGGGCCGAGATAGGCTGGCAGGCCCTAGAGGAAGGTGGCACAGAAGCGGTAGAAACAATTTCCAAATACGCGCTGCCGGTATTTTTTGATACTGACCAGCAAGGGTATCAAAGGGGGACATCTCCTCCATTTGATTGGAAATTCCTTTCTCGGTTAAGGATGACTGTTAATGAATCTGGCATGAGGGGGGAACCATCCCAGCAGATGCTTGGCTACATATTCTCAAGCTCGCTGCTATGCCCTGAAGATATTAAAAATTTAATGAGGATAATCTTAACACCATCACAATTTATTCTGTGGCAGGCTTCGTGGCAGCGATTTTGCGAAATGAGCGAAGCGCAACCTAGGCCTCAAGGTGACCCGTTGTTTGGGGTCACCGCTCAGCAGCTCTTGGGCATTGGCCAGTTTGGAGCAGTTGATGTGCAGCTCCAACTGGGCCTCGAAGTTATGCATGAAGCAATGCGTGCAGCCCAAGCGGCATTGCGCACCACAGAGTTCCAAGCGGGGGATCCGTCCTACGCTTCCGTGAAACAGCGGCACGACGAATCCTTTGGGGAGTGTGTGGATCGCCTTACGGAGGCTATACGTCATTCTGATGTACCCCAAATGGCCAGAGACATATTATTGAGGCAGTTGGCGTTGGAGAATTGCACCAGGGAAACTAAGGCAGTTCTTGTAACCTTACCAGCTAACACAGATGTTGAGCAAATGCAAGAAAGAGTGGCCAGGGTGCCTGTAGGCCCACAGGCCATGCTAGTTGATGTTGCCTGTGATATGGGGGAAAATCTAAAGAATGTTCTTGCGGCATTAATTGATCAGGGTAATGATCATAAGAAAGTCTTTTCAGTAATAGCCTCGCACCTGGGCAGGATCCGAGAAAGTCAGGATCGAGCATTTGCTGTTCTATCCCCGCCCAGGGAGCATAGGGACAACAATAGGAAAAAATGCTTTGAATGTGGAAAGCGTGGTCACTTCACCCAGATATGCCATGTTCGGGATAAGCGCTGGCGGTGGAACAGAAAATCAGTTCCAAAAAACTCCCTTCCGAGTGCGAACTAGGGAAACCGCGCAAAGATATAAAAGGTTTTCCCAACTTAAAGCCGCGGGTTAACGCAGTAATGCGAGACGGGCATGAAACTGTTAACGACTTGTTTGATTCTCCTAGTGAGTTGGAATCTCCTAACGAGCCTTTGGAATCAGATGTGCTTTTCTCCGCAGTAGCATCGAGAGAAACAGCTGTTGGAACTTCCAGTGGTACACTTAAAGAGGGTAATCTGGTTCCAATGTCAAACAATCTGACTTTAGAGGCTGCAACTCAGATTGTACCAAATGATGAAGTGCCGAAAAAGGTTCCGATAACGATTGCCAGAGATTTAGATAACATTTTGTCAAAAGGAACAGATACTCAAATGATTCCTCTACGAGATCCGGAGGGAAAAGGAGCCCTCAAGAAATCTGGGGATAAGACCAAGGTTTTCTTTTCTATGCATTTAGATAGGAGACCAATTTTACCAGGGGAACTTAAAAGCAACGGGGAACCACTCCAGACGAGAGCATTGCTGGACACCGGGGCAGATGTGTCCATTGTCTCAGACAGGGTGTGGCCGAGAACCTGGCCGTGTGTGATCAAGCCACAAGGTGTTGTAGGGGTAGGGGGGCGAATTCAGCTAAAGCAGAGCGCTTCTACCATTCAAATTTCTGCAGAAGGTAAAACAGTATCAGCAATAGTTAATATTGCACCCCTCACTGCAAATGCTTTAATTGGAAGAGATCTATACTGGATTGTTGCGGAACATCGTCCCGCAGCTACCTCGTATCAAAAATGCACGGAATGGGGTTAGAGATCGGTGATCTATTCTTTGCACTTGTAAATACTGTAAATAGTTTTATTAGGGGGATTTGGCGGGAGTGGGCTAGAATCTTCTAGATGTTTCTAGGGGTGGGGGAGGTCAGAGAGCTAGCTGGGCAAAGGACAATCCTGGCCCACCAATCGTCACATCTTGAGATTGTTACCATCTTGAGGAAACCAATGAAGATCCACGGGGTGGCCAACCCGTGGCCAATCGTTTTCTTTTCCTCATAGCCCTTAATGTATATATCCCCGCTGCTCCCTCAAATAAACGGCTGTTGATGTTTGTGCTACTTCGTGTGCAGTTGACTTATTGAGTGTTTGTGATGCGATTGGAGAGTGTGTGGAGAGTGAGTGTGGAAGGAGCCAACCGGCAGCTCTGGCATCCACTGGGACCCCTCCGGGCCTCCTACTCCGCATCCCCACGTGTGGGCCTGTGGCCCCCACTGAGGTGACCTCTGTGACCGACATCATCGCAGAGGTACAGCTAACGGGAGCCAGTCACTGGCCAACGGGTAAGTGGCCTAGTGGCAAATCCGCCCGCACTGGATAAATTGGGAACGGTCCTAACAACAGAAGAGAACTCTTCTATTGCAGCATTTGACCCTGGAGGGAGTCAGGAGGGAATTTTAAAATTCTAAAAGACACGCAGAACCTATATTATACACCTTTCAGGTGCAAAGAAAGAGGGGGGAGAATGTGGAGTATTCGGTTATGAGATCCATCTGTGTTTCTGTGTCTGAAACAATTACAGTGGCTAAAGAAGCATGTAAATAAGATAACTCCGGATAAAGATCCCCTGGCCAATGGTTTCAATCACAATTTGCGAATGCTCTTGGATGGATCCCGAGTTTGCTAAAGGGAGCATTATGGTTTTTGGGAACACTACTGTTAATTATTTTTTGTTGCTGTGTAGTATGGCAATGTTTAATATCACAAATAAGGAAGGTTTCTAATGAGGCCTTTTTGGTATCGAAAACAAATGAGGATGCCATCGGGAATCAGTATCCAAAAGGTGTGGGGTTTCAGCCCAGCTGCACGTTCATGGTCTAAGGGTTTGTTACAAATTGACTCATATGAGATCGCTACATGGAAGTGTGGATCGCACTAGTTACTATGTGCCTGTTGCTGCCGGAACCGATTGTTGAGAAGAGTTGTGTTGACATTGCTGTGAAAGGTTTAATCGTACTGCTGTTCGGAATAAGTGTTTACTCTGTAAAAGATTAAAGTCTGAGCTAGCGGGATTGTTATGTAATTGTTAACTTGGAAGGGACTGAAAGGAACGATAAAAGATTCGAACCTGGAGGTACCAAGCGAGCCTGAACTATCTGTTTGAAGCGATACTCACCTGGAGTCTCAAGAAAAGATCTCTCCTACAGGATCCATGATCGTCATAGAGGCTGTCACCAACGCTGAACTTTATGTACTTGGACTTTCAATGGAGAGTCTCTCTTGGAAGACTCTGATCGTCGTGGGACGTTACTTACCAGACTGGGACCTTTCTTTGAAAAAAGGACTGAACCCTGAGATTTCGTCGAGGGACACTACTTCAAGAGGTTTCTACCTCACCTTCTTTTGTAAAGGACGTGCAATCTGGCCTCTCTCGTGCAAAGAAAGAGGTGGGAATTTGTTGCAGGACGCAGTCCTGCTCCCCCTATTATTATTGCACGAGAGAGGGCCAGGTTGGGCATCCTATCTCTATAAATGTGTAAATAGCGTAAATAGTTATATGGGGGGCTATAGGAATGTATGGGTGAGCTGGCCGCCTGATCTCCCGATGACCCTGGTGAGGTGGGGGCTGAGTGCTCCTGGGCCTGAGCGGCGCCACCGGGCAGCCCGGGAGCCTCTGGCTGATGGGGGCCACAGAACCCCCCGCCGTGGGGATTACGCAATGGCGGGAAGGATCCTGAGGCACCCAATCGTAGCTGGCCGGGGCGCCACCCGCCAATTGGTGGTGCCGGGATGGTTGTGGCACCACCGAGCTGGAGGCTCAGAATGGCTCCGCTCCCTCAATAAACGGACGTGCTGCTGCTGACCCCTGTGCGTGTTTCTTCTGTGTGCGGCGTGTGCGTGTAACGCGGGGTCGTAAGCAGGCGTCCCCTGCTCCCACCTGAAGCCTCCTCGGAGCGGCGCCCAGCCAGGCTCGTGCCGCGTGGCGCCCCACGAGCCTCCTCTGGGCTATTCGGAGCAGGGCCGGTGTTGACGGAGCGGCCGCGAGCTGCAGCGGCGACCGGCATCCGGCCGCTGCGGCGGAGCGAGCTCCGTCAGTAATACACATGCCAACTCTTTTCCTGTTATCCTCAAAGGAAAATAGACATATATTCCAAACATGCAAGAGAGAGGCCAAGAACAGTTACTTTGCTTAAGATTTATAGAGACTGAAGTGAGAAAGTTCTGAAGTGAAGGACCATACCCAAAGAGCTGGTGACTCTTTGGAGGTGTAAAAGATCTGTCCAAAGACATTAACACTAATGAAGAAGAACCACAAAGATGTGAGGTGGGATTGTCCTTTGTCTTAGCAGTGAGTATCTTGGCTTAGAGAAAACCAAGAGCGATTCTAAAAAAAAAAAAAAAAAAAAAACCCAAAAAAACCAAAAACTGACTCTTCAGAAGTAAGCTATTGACTTGATAAAAGCTTTGATTTTCCTTGTGGGAAGTGTTATGCCTCTGTGTGCTTTGTACATTTTTAAACATCACTGCCAGGTCTGCGTCAATAGCAAAAGCTACTGGTACTGCACGCCAAATCCTAACCTGCATGCTACCTCTTCAGTGGTGTACATGCTGATAATTGCCTTTCCCTGTACAAATCGATCTGCAGGAAGAGGGCAATCATGCTGGCTATCTAAGAGATTGCAAACTGATAGTAAAACTGGTCACTTTGAAGGTTTGCATAATTTACAGCAAGCAGGATAGATGATGTAAAATTAAAGGGAAAATTGTTGACTTGAATTTTGATGAATTGATACATTATGATTCTATTTATGACTAAGGTCTATAACGACTTCTGGCTTGTGTCTCTTCAGGATGAAAGTAAATAATGTATGTCCATTTGTGCTTGATTCCTTAGAGCTAAAATTAATCAGCTTACCAGCTTTAGGTAGCTTATAGAAGCTAGGAGTTGTGCAGGCTAAGGTAAAAATATTTTTGTACCAGCCTACCAACTAGATCTCACAAAAAGCAATGTGGTATTGCTGTTTCTGCAAACTTTAGTTTAAAACATGATTATCACCATTATGAACTTAAATGGGCCTGCAAATGTCACCACTAAAGGACAAACACAGGAATCAGTATAGGTGTATATAAGGGAAATTCAATACCTAGTCTGTTGTTGTTATTGTTGTTTTTCTAAAGTTTCAGGGTTACAGAATTTGGCACTTACTTTTCATGTACTGATATATTCTTGTATACTCTTCATATACTCTTATATACTCTTCAGATACTCTTACGTATTGACCTATACTCTTGATATACCCCTCCAGTTCTGAGATTTAATCACCTGACAATGTCTTTGTTCCAGTAGCAATGCCAGTAGTATTGGCAAAAACTATTTAGGGGTCTAATAGGTTCAGCAGTCTGCTTTACTGATTTTGTCTTTTTACAAGTCACAAAAGTGTGTTGAAAACTCTCCTATGGCTCAAGGTTCCTGATCAGGATCAGGCAGCAGATGTTCTTATAGGGGTTTGATCTTTCCTGTCTGCTTTTAACCTCAAGATGACTCCTATATACCTGAGTGTGGTTTGTAGTACTTCCTAGTGATGTATAACCACAATGTGCTAAGCATTTAAATTTTATATTCTCTGTCCCCATTATGATGATTATAATGACAGCTGTAAGATCTGAAGTCAAGTTCCAAATTCCTGTAGGGAGAGCACTTCAAGAGGGTCTTTCTGAAGAGCTGGTGTGCTGCATTTTGAACGGAAGTAGCAGTGTGGATGACAGATAGTCTCAGCTACCTGGAGGTATTGTCCTTGTCTTGTGTCCTTGTCTTGTGTCTTGTGAGAATGTTTGTTTAGAGAAAACCAAGAGAGACTCGTTTAGTTAACTGAAAAGCCTGATTTGTAGATCTCATTTTGTCTCTACATGATGTATTACATTTTATTTTTAATGCATTTGCCACGAAGTGAGGCTTAGGTGACCGCTTGCTGGTCTGTCAGCTCATTGGCATGCCTATCTTGATGTTGAGTAGAAGAGATCCTGTTAGTGTAACCAGTGGAGGAAAAGCAGTATTTGGCTATAGTCAGTTCTCTCTTTGCACAATCAAGCATTAGGAAACCCTGGCTGCACAGGCAGCACATGCATCTTTATGCACCATTTGAGTGCGTACTGGTTTCTTGCCCAGAGAGCAGACCAAGCAAAGGCAGGTAGGGGATGTGGGACATGGAAGGAGCTGGGAATACTGCAGAGTAAATAACTGAGTTGAGAGGCTGTATGGTTAGAATGAGTATCATGATATGTGACCATTAGGGGAGGTGGAGGGAAGATAACAATGCCAAGGTGAACAGAAGTTGTACTAGCCATCACGGATGCAACTGGTTATACAATCAAGGATGCAGAACTATAAGAAATCAAACAATGAGAACATAACCGCTTATTGAAGAAATGAAACTTCTGAAAAATGTCTATAAATGCTAATTATAATGCATGCTGCTAGGTCCTGAGTGTGAGGTGTTGCCGTTGCATTGGTTTCAGATAATTCACTAATTTTTAAATGTCATCTTCTGTTGGAACAGACTGATGTGGAAAGTTTGAGTTCATGGTTACTGGTAGCTCTTCCATCCCCTAACCAAGACTGATATGGACACCAAATCACCAAATACAACTCAGAACAATATGTGGCAATGGTGAGGTCTGTGCTTGCACCTAGAATACTGGAGCTTAATCAGGAAACAGAGTACTTCTCATTTTATAAAAACAACAGAAAAGCACTTTCCTTTACTTGAGGGTAGAATCGAGCCATGGGGGGTGCAGTGGTATCCATCTGCAGTAAACTTGAAAAAAAAAAAAAAAAGAAGAGAGCGAGATTAGTGATTGCTTTGCTGCATCAAGGTATCTAAAAACTCTTAGATCAAAGTACAAGAAAACTACAGCAGATTTTTTGCAGCTAGCCCCCTCCCTTTTTTTTTTTTCTTTCCTTTGAGCTCACAATGCACATATAATATTTTATGTACTTTGTAACACTGGCGTGAATAAAAAGGGAATCATCTATCTTGAAGCAATGGTGGTAACTAAGTATAAATCAATTGTAATGCTAACTTTAGCATACCAGGAAGTATGCATATGTATCAAACCTTTATTTCAGGTATTTCCTACATCTTCCACAGAATCATAGAATGTTTGGAAGATTGGAAGAGAGATCTCGAGTTCGTCTACTCCAACCACTCTGCTCAAGCAGGAACACCTAAAGCATGTTGCACAGGGCTGCATCCAGGGAGAGTTTTGAATATCTTCAAAGAAGATGACTTTCTACATGTATGCTAAGCTATTCTTATATATCAGAAGAAAAGTAAATGTTTGTTGGACTAAACTAATTAAAGTCAGCAGTATTTTTCAGTCTGCAAAGAGATTTCACAGAGAAGATGAGAGAGTGGTTATGTTGCTTTCCTTTTTTTCTTTTTTTTTATCAGATAGGTCAGAGTGAAGTGATTGCTAGGCCTAGTGGATTTTTGGTACAAAAAGACAACCATTTTAAACAGTGAAGTTCAGTTTTGTTCCTATCAAAACAGAAGTTTCAAAATTATGAGAAATAGGTTCTTTTAGTTGTCCTCACTCATGAACACTGAGAGAAGTAGCTGTTTCTAAGAAGCTGTTCATTTCCATCACTAATCTCCCACTTTGGGGAATCATAGATAGATGTGTTGCCCAGGCTGTTTATTGTCAATGCAGGCACGAATCAGCTGCTTAAACAGAAATTTCCATTTTAGATGTCCTAGTGTGCTGAAGACATTCACTAACAGAGTTAAGACAGTACTTGCAGGAGACTCATGCCTTCCCAGACTCTGTGCATGTTAACCTCAGACTAAACCCTACCCTCAAGGTCTCATTAGTTTTGGGAGTGTCTTTTCACCTGGGAGGAAGAGACAATAAGAACCAAATGAGAATTGTGTCAAAATGGGTGAATAGCTTTACTAAAAGAATGAGAAGAAACTTAAAAGATCTATGAAAACTACACTTTGGACTTAAGTGAACAGCAAAACAGATGTTTGATCTAAATCAGCCGAGGCTCCCTCTGGCATTGATTATGAAGGAAAACCAAATAAAGCTCTTACACTGGGTTCCCATATTTGATGACTAAAGTTGTCCAAGATGAACAATGACATTTCTTTATGCTTTTCCAAAACAAGACTGACTTTTTATTGCAAAGTGGAATATTTTATTTAATATTAACCTAGGAAACAAGCAAAGGTGTTAAATAACCTCAGCACAAACCTCACACAAAGCAATGAAAAACTGAGATTGCTTCAGCTTGTTATAACAAGAATCCCATGCTTCCTATTCTGCACTGAAGTAAGTAATTGTTCATCTGGGGAGAGTTGTGGTTTAGCTGGCTCTTCTTTTAGCCTCCTCTTTCTTTTCATACTTGGCTCCTATATGAGTATTTAGTTTTCTAAAATAAGGTTTTCTATTTTCTTTCTCTTATCTAGATTCTCATTTTATAACCTTCTTTGGTAGGATAATTGCCAGTTTTGGATATCTTCCTGTTTCTGGATATCTCCACCATACCTCTCAACCTGATACCTGTGGTATCATGCTGATACCACATCCTGCTCCATCAACAAAATCATACAGTCTAGTCTTTGTCACAGAGCTAAACCATGCCTAAACCATGTAATCACAGCGTGGCCACACCTTCCAGCAGCAGCTTGTTGCATCTCCTAATTACGTGGTCCCTTTCATGTAAGAAGTGTGGTTTTTTTTTTTTTTTTTTTCCCTGCTAGAAAGAATACAAAGCATGCAATAATAGATATTTCTCACTTCAGGTGTTCTGCAAAGCATACTAATGCAGTCATGTAGTCATTTACTTTCTCTCTCTTCCCTCATATTTAATTCTACCTTTATGTAACCCTCTAGAAGGTCCAAAACCAAACCAGCTTGATAGCTCCATGTTGTTCTAGCCCTGAAATATCACCTTAAATTACCACAGCCCTCAGTCCCTAGTATGCCCAGCAGAATATCTTAAGCCTCTCTTGGGCAGATAATATTTTAAATCTTGCTATTGTATTATGTAATTCACAAAAGGAACCAAAAATATACTTCCTGTCTACAGCAGGACTATGAAGACAGTAATCCAGGATTCAATGAGTCTGTATGCAGCCTCATCCCTTTAAATCCAGGCCCTGAAAATCACATGTCCCTCCTGCATTACTTATCCATCTTGGGAGCATATAGCTCATTAGATTAATACAAAAGATCTCTTCTAAGGTTTTCTGGCAAGTAAATAGTAGTAAACTACAACCTCCTTCAAAATTCACACACTTATGTGATATAGTAGATTATGCAACTGGGCAAACTGAGCATAAGCTGCACAAGCCATTTCCTGGCAGAACCAGTTAGATAGCTGCTAGGGCCCTTTGTTTTTCATATCATTTCTATGAAAGGTCTTAGTGAGGACGGCAGATGGTGTTCCTTCCCCCTTCCATACGTTCCCCCCATGGGTGTAGTAAAGCACAGCCTCAGTGTAGAACTGTGCAGGAAGAGTGCCTGCACACTGCAGCTCCTACCACTGACTGCTCTCTTTATGCGCCCCAGTAGCTTCTTAAAGCCACAGTACTGAGACGTGACAGCTCCTTCCAAATAGACTTACTAACAGTCATCAAAACAGGCAATGGAGTAGCACACTTAGGGTTGATTGCAGCAATTGAAGCACACGGGCAAGTTAGTCAGAATGCATTTTCCTTTGGGAGCAAAGCTAGCCAGTATTTACCATCTCACAATATTACTAGGTAGCAGGTAAAAGCTTTGCTATTTTTTTTTCTTTTTAGATGCAGCACAAGACATCTCATAAAAATCTTGTAGAATGAATACAAGGATGGTCTTGTACCTGTCTCAGTGGGGCAGGCCGCCAGGATATATTTTATAAAGTGCTGTTTTTTCCCACCTGTTGAATTGAATGCAGGAGAGCAGGCATTTTCCACTCCTTCTTCCTGGCAATGGGCCCAGTCTTATACACTTCCATATAAGCTGGTCCCCTCGCATCAGGACAGTTGCTCACAGGATCAGCAAGGCACAGAAAATGCAAGAGAGGATGTTAGCAGATCTATTCACAAGAATCAAGGGCATGCTCCTCTTCTTGTTCATTCCGTGCCTTTGTTCTGCTAAGGCTGCACCTCCATTGCTGCGTTTCTCCAGCTTCTTGGATCCGTCCAACATGGCCTACCTCTGCTGGGACCATGATGAACAGGAGATGATAATCTTTGAGCTGCAGGTCCGTACACCTGGCTGGGTGGCATTTGGTTTCAGCCCTCATGGAGAATTACCTGGATCTGACATTGTGATCGGAGGCGTCTTCCCTAATGGCAGCATATATTTCTCTGTAAGTTCAAAAGACTTCCTCTCCTTCCCCAGAAGGGTATTCCTTCCCCAGGTAGATTGGCTTGAAAACAGATAGTCTCAGCTAGCTGGAGGTATATGTCCAGGACATTTAGGATGCTTAGTCCGTGTGACCTCCAACTGAGCATGCAGAAGGGTTCAGCTGATGATATAAGTGTCATGTGTGCCACACCACTGAGACATCTTGAGTATCTTCAAGCATCCCAGATTGCGGGCGGTGCCCCCCGGGGATGCAGCCCACTTACCCCTGCTCCCAGCTAGCTCCCGATGGGCTGTCACCGAAGGACTGGCTCCCGTAAGCCGTGGGCCTTGCAGTAAGCCGTGCTCTCTGCAAGGTCTCTTCCACCATGGGGTGCCACATACAGATTCTCGGGGTGAGGGGTAAAGAAAGGAGAGGAAGGGAGAGGATACAATAGGGTAAGGGGGGTTCACTGTCCCACTCTTTCACCTTTCACTCACACACACACAGAGAGGACAAAAGACAGGGATCCAAGCCTGATGCAATCCAACAAACAAACCGTTTATTTGTAACAAACTTGGGGTTTTATCTGGGGACGATTTCAGGGTCAGAAAATGATTGGTCAGGGGCGGGCCCTCCCCTGACACCCCATTGGTTTCCTTCCCATCACGTGCAGTTTCCACGCTCGTAATTGGTTGTCAAGAAGCCTCGAGAACAAGACTATCTTGTGACCGGGTTCTAGAACCTTCTGGAACCTTTCCTTGTTTTCTTCCCCCCCCTCCCCCCCCAGCATCCATACATCGATAACACTAGCCTAACAATAAAACTAATTACAGTATAATAAGGGGACTATGTAGTGATGCTTTGCCTTGAGCACTATTTGTCAGGCATCACTGCCTGCAGTGACCCCCAACACCAGATGGCACTTGATATTGTTCAGGCAAATAAATTGAGACTGTCTGCAGGTCAAGGGCACAGCCAGAACCAAAGACAAGGACATATGAAGCAACAGTCTAACACAAGACAAGAGGAGGCTCCCAGGAGTACAACTTCTGCTTCATCCAAACCATTGGTCAGTTCATCCAGAAGTTTGATGTGACATGCCCACATTTTTCCTTATTAAATCTCTTGATAGGCTAGATGTATTTTGGGAAAATGGCAGCCAATACAGTTTGCCTCATACAGATTTTGTAGAGAAAAAAGGAGTTTTGATTTCTCCCTTCCACTTAGTCCTCCAACTCTTGTGATTTTGAGTAGGAACCCACAGCCCAAGTGTACCAGGTTTGTGGTTTATACTTCTAAAGCAAAACGAGACTCATTTTAGGTAGCTCTAACTTCAATGCAGTGAGTGGGAGCCCTCCTGCCTAAATATAGATGTCCAAAAATGAGATACTTGGCTTAAGGTGGTTATCCTCAGTAGTCAGTTGAGGCATGGATTCACCTCCAAAAGTTGCTTCCTCTAGATTATCCCAAGTGTCTGCCTTAGGAATAGGGTGGGATATACTCTATCTTTCCACTGTCTGAAGGCAACAACAAAGAATAGATGACTAATATTAAATAGCTGAAGTTTAGGAGAAGTGAATGCCACTAAATTAAAAATTATTTTGGTGTTTCAAAGTACAAGAGAAAAAGTCAGTTTAATATTTTCCAGCCACATGAAAAAATGATAAAATGCTTGCAAGTAGTTTTATACTGATAAAATTTTTGCAGCCTACAGGATTTTATGTTGTTTGATTGAGTTTAATTCCTTATTTAGCATAAAAGCAAAATGAATTCTTGCTTTAAAAAAATCTCCCTTGATGCATTTCTAATGTGAGCTAATTGTAGGGTGAATGAGGTAGCTAACTTATTTTTTCAGCAGTGATTTTAAAACCTCTGTTGTAATAAACAGAGTTTTGAAATCTTTTTGTGATTGTGACATAGCGAATTTTGTTTGGGTGAATAAAGCTACAGAAAAAAAATATATGTGATCAACTTAGAAGAAACAATTACTTGTTCTATATTTTTGACTAATTATTAAAAAAAAAGATTCAAGATAAAATGAAAATATATAATTTTGTCCTAAAAGAGAGAAACCTAAAATGAAACAAATTAAGCACTGGTTTCAAAATTATTAAAATTCCAACATTTTCAGATGAAGCATTTAACAGTTTTAATATTTTTCCTTATTGGCAGCAAAACTCTTTGGTTAAATTAAAAAACATATTTTCCCCACAAAATTTCCAATGTTATTCAACTTTATTATATATCAGTAAATATCTTCCAATTGTTTTGGTATGTAGGCACTCAAGTAAGCAAGCACAATAATGACTTCAGAAATCTACATTTGTCTACGCGGTTGTATATCACTGCCACTGAACCCATGGGTACAGGCAGTTTTAAGGAAAAATACATTAGTCATTGAAGATGGACATTGTGGGTAGTTTTTCGTTTGTGTATCTTCCTTCTACCTCCCCATTTGCCATCCTTGTTTGCCATCCTCCTCTGTACAGCAAACAAACAAACAAAAAACTGCCTAAAGATCAATGGGATCAAGAAAGCCTCTTCAAAAACGTTGTTTCTCAGAGGTTTTTCAGCTTAGCACTTACTGCTTTCCTCCTTCCTAAGGTGTATTTAATTTTAAATACTTTATTTATTCTGGAAGAACTAATTTTCAGAACATATTTGAATTTTGTTCTTTAAATGAAAGAGAGTAGAATCTAATTCAGAACAATAGGAAAACAAAAGATGTATTCTCTAACCATGATGGCTACCTTTGTAATTGGAGCATTTGGGTTAGAGAAGAGTTGATCAGGATATTTTGACAGTCAAAGCTGTGGGTGTATTCAAAGAGAAAAAAAAATGCCCAGGAAGACATTGAGATCTTCAGCAAAAACTGTGAACAAGTTTTGAAGTCATCACTCTTAAGGAGCAGAAATGGGAGCAGAAAATGCCAGAAAGACTTTCACATAAAAATATTCATTCTTCAGGATCACTCTAGGAAAACTTTTCTATTTTTATTATCTTTCCAAAGTCAAGTTTTGTCACAAATTTTTCAGTGCTGCACTTAGCAACATAATAGGGAAATATTTGCCATATTCTGTTACAGTTTTCTCTCAGATTTTCATTTCACTTGCTGCCACTGCTGTCTCATTTCCCTGATCATTTGAACCACTTTGCCACAAAAATGTATGTAATATCAGTCAGTCAACCTGGAACTTTACTAATTTTTATACTTTCCATTCTTTCCTGCAGCTGTATCCTGCCTTTTTGCCTTCTATTTTCATTATAGAAATTATTTCAGTCCATTGTCTTCCAGGTGATATTTCTACAGAAAGTAAATCTGTAGATGCTTTTTGAACACTGTGTCATAGTTCTGCACCTTTTTATTGAGCAACAATTGCACTTGGCGACCTCAGTCATGTCTTATTTGACTCATAAAAATGTGTTATTTATTCAGATAGTATGGAAGATCTAGCCAAAAAAAAAAAAAAAAAAAAAAAGTACTTTGGGATGCCCAGAACATCTTACTTGAGCTAGTTGTTTTTCAAGAGGGTTTAATTTACTTCTCACCCTGTGGAGCTCAGCAAGATATGTTAAAATGTCTCAGACTGTCCCAAGTCACTCTGAGTTAGGGAGCCAGGATGACCAGAGGCCATCATCTAGGTGTTGGGACTCAATGGCTACTGGTACCTTAAGGAGCTGGATATGGTAAGTGTTGGATGTGATTTCTCTTTGGTTGGTTTGTGGAAATCAGCAGTGAAAACAGAGTTGCTTTTGCATGAAGGGAACACTTTGTAATTATTCAGTTCCCATGAGCAGTATTTAGAAATCTGATTTCTCAGACTGAAAAAAAGTTTTATCTCTAATGCCTTTACCACTGTTCCATCTCCAGGACTGTCATGTTGTAGATGAAGCAACTCTTGAGGAAGATGAGAGCCAGGACTACCAACTGCTTTCCCTTGCTCAGGATGAGACTTTTACCACCATGATGTTCAAACGCCACCTCCGTACATGTGACCCGAATGACCTAGATATCACAGTAAGAAAACAAACTGATCAAACTCCAAAAAATAACCTGTTCTTATGCCCCACTCTATTCCCATATTCTCCAGATCACAGGTGATAACGACCAGTTTTTCTCAGATTTGTACAATACAAGGAGTTTATAGAAAAATGCAGGGACATACTGACAACATTTATAATCCCAAGAGTATTATATTGATATTTTCTTACAATGTCTTCCATGAAAGAATTGGGAAGATGTAAATCTCTTTTTTTGTTTGTTTGTTTGTTTTTTAAGTTTGAATACAGCTCTTCAAAACTGTGCTTGTTTCTCTCACTATCACTTGTTTGCCACATAAAGGAATATAATATTGGAGATGAAGCTTTTAGTTTGCCTAAAGTCAGTACTTTGATGAAAATTATGTTTGGGAAATTCAGAGTAGTTTGAGAATTCTGGTCCTGTCTTGGAAGAGCTTCATGATGATCCCAAATGGCATTAAAATCTTTGCTGACACAAAATGGTTTTTAAGACGGTGACTTTTCAAATATGAGGAGTAAAAAATTGCTTTGTCAGAGTGTTTAAGCACTCTGATACAGTTTCAGAGCTCTGCACACTTAGATGCTGTACTGTTCACCTTCACTTCAGGGATCTTTCTACATTAAGTATGACTTCACCTTTACAAAACCATGCTGATTATGCTCAATCCCCCTCTTCATCTTCACATGTCTGGAAATTGTTCGCATTATTAGTTGCTCCACCATCTTCCCAGGAACAGAGGTAAGGCTGACTTGCCTGTAAATCACAAGAACCTCCTTCTTGCCCTTCTTGGTGAGAGGCTTGTACCAGTCATCAGGAACATCTCTTTTAAAGATCATGGTCTTGCAAAAACATTTGAATGTTCCCTCAGAACTCTTGGGTGCATGCATCAGGACCTACAGCTTTGCGTATGTTCAGCTTAAGTGTGCTCTAACCCAGTATTCTTCCACTGAGGGTGTTTTTCTTTCTCCAGGCTTTCCGTCTGGTCTCCAGGGCCTGGAATTTCTGAAGGCCAGTTTTAAATTCATCCATACCTTTAAAGACAGTGCTGCTGGTTCTAAATTCTTTATCCAACCTCTTACAGTTTTTTTTTTTTTTCTTGTCTTTTTTTTCCATTTCATATGCCATTATTTAAATATCCTAAATGTGTACATAAGCATTCTATAAAAAAGTGTATGAAAAGAAAGTGACTTAAGCTTTGTGAGAGTCTTTTTTCTGTCAGTAGTCCATGCTTAAAAAAAAAGCTATTATGTCTGCATCTGGACAAGAATCTTATGTGTTGCAGTGTGTACTTTCTTGTCCGCTCTGGTGCAATGTCTGAGTATCTCAGTGTAACTACCTGTAACAAATATGCACAGCTGTAATATGTTTAGGCAAGTTTTAACTGTATATGATTAATATATGTTGTGTTTTAATAAGTATGCAGTGATATAAGGCATGTGTTGCAGAGTGAATGTCTGTACATATAATTGATGGTAAGCAATGAAGGGGATTTTCCAATGAAACATTTTTATTACAGATGGATACAGCACGCCTCATTACAGTATTTGGCATTAATGACACAGACCAATTCTCTAAAGGCCAAAGATTTTCCAAATCTCTTTTCTTGATGAAGCACAGAGGGTCATCTGACTCAACTGACCCCAAAATATTCTTCATGTATGACCTGAGACTGGACAATGTAAGTATTGGACAAGAGTTTTGTTTTGCCATCTAAAACGTTTCTCCTCCCTCTGCCCGTACTAAAGATTTAGTCTGCAAAGATTGAAAAATGGGCATGACTAATCTTGGAAATATGTAAATATAAGAGTAATGAAATGGGAAGGTATGTTCTTGTTGTGTAAAGGGCTTCTTTATTAAGAAAATACTGTAAGCTACAAGTCATTCCTTTGACAGAATTCAGGGAGCAAAACACAGGTTGTGGTACTGTTGAACTGAGGTACACTTATCAACTCAAGCATGAATGCATGCAGCTCTAGTGTCTCATCCATATAGACCCATATAAAAGTATGTCATATACTGAGGACATTCCCTGATGCATCTGCAGGTGAGCATCCTCACTTTCGCTGTACATTTCATCCCACCTTAGTATCATGGCAACAACATGATATCACAGAGAACAGAAATGCAGTTCTCAGGACAGGAGACAAAATCAGGAATAAAACTTATTCAGCTCCCAGACTTTACTGCTGAGCAGTGCCCAGTTGGAGACACGTATAGCTGAACAGGGGTCCTGGAGCTCCATCTCTGTAGCTTTGATGTAGTATTTTTTACTATGTGGAAGGCAGAACTTCTCAAGATTGAAGACGAAAGCATGGATGCTCCCTAGGTCCCAAGCTGTGCCACATACATGCCAGACACAAAGAGAATATTTAGGGTTGGGATGTCACTGGTAGCACTTGAACACAGACAGCTGAATGAGTAGCCAGGGCAATTTATGGCATGCCTAATTCTGGTGACTCAGTCACTTCCTCAGACCCTTCCTCAGCCACTTCTCTGGCCATGGTAAGCTCTAAGGAACAACATACCATTTGTGATGGTTAGAGAAAGACAGCATTTCAAAAACACAGGGGTACACATTTGTGCTCTGCTTGTCACTACAGAGAACTGGCAATCCAAAAGAAAAAAAAGACGGAATATGTTGGAGGTTTCTCACAATCAGCTCATGTTATAAAAGCCAAATTAGTCATACAATTCCCTTTTGGAAAAATATTTCAAAATTTAAATGAAAAAGAATCTAAGATCTGGTGCAGCTGCAACTGTAATTCCCTATCACGAGAATGCAGCCTCATCCTCTTGACTTTTTAAATATTTTTTTCTTAGATACCACAAAAACAATCAGTCCATGCCAATTGCACCTGGTAGGAGGACATTGGTCTCGTTCTATGCTCCAGTCTCCTTGGACCCCTTTTTGAGTTCGCGACAATATACATTGTTGGCTTGCCAGAGGAATCTTTAATTTAGGTGACTCATGTATTTATTTCTTCTTCTTTTTTTTCTTTTTTTCAGTTTGCTGTTCCGGCTGAAGAAACGAAGTATGCCTGTACCTTTATCCCACTGCCTGTGGTCAAGCAGAAACATCATATCTATAAGGTACACTGCGAGGTTTTCGTACTGAAGAAAAATAGGACTTTAAAGTCACTTTAGTTCTGTTTGCAAGTCCATCTTTTACAGCATTTTTGAACTGGTTTTCACTGATCTTGGGATTTGTCCACCTTGTGTGGGGACATACTCTCTGTCTCTTTTCTAACTTTGGAAATATCATTGTCTATATGCACATCATGCCTGAAGGAACCTTGCTACAAGTCTGATGACTCTCTGTGTAGTGAACACTTTACTTGTGGATATCAATAAAATCAAAAGCAGCATACAGAATTTTATTTATTTGAAAAGAATGCAATGACTTTTGCTATTATTCTTGAAAATTGCCAGCAAAAGGCAAAACAATTTCTGTGGTACCATTTTCAATATACAATACGCAAAATCAAGGAACAAATAAGAGAAATGATTTTTTTCTGTGGAAAATGCAGCTTTTTCCTTGAGAAAAATTTGCTCCAAGGTGAAGCTTCTTAGTTTTGCAGGCTTTGAAGGCTAAAAATAGATGTTCCACTGAAGCGACTTTTAACTATCTTGGTAATAGTTGTTTTGGCACAACTGAGGGGCAGTGAATTATAGTGTACCTGATATCTAGATTCCTTAAGCTGCTTTACAGAGAAGAAAATGATGTGTCAGGGAAATTAATTACATTCCTAGTCTGGATTTACACTGCCCATCGTAAAAGGTCAAATAGACATTCCTGCTATTCTAGTTGAGGGAAGGTGTTTTAGGGAACGATGCAAATCCATTCTGGGACAATAGATGCTGCTGGGTACATACTGAAATTAATAGATAAACAATAATCTTCAATTAACCATCCATCTTGTAAATCAAAATGTATCTGTTTGTCCAAAGTTCTGTCCTTGGAAATTGCTAGCAAAAAGCAAAACTAACAATTGCCCTGCTCTTCCTGGTTGTCCAGGAAAGAAATATTTTAGGGCTGAAATTAATAAATTTTTTTTTAATCTGGAGAAATATTTTAGGGTTGAAAAAAAACTTTTTTTTTTTTTTTTTTTTTTAATTTTGTGTCTCAATTTCAGTTTGAACCTGTACTAACACCCCACAACATAAGTTTGGTTCATCACATCCTGGTTTATGCCTGTGGTAGTGACAGTGTAATACCCAGTGGCATAGATGACTGCTATGGAGCTGATCCAGATTTTGCCCTTTGCTCTCAGGTGCTTGTGGGCTGGGCTGTTGGGGGACAGGTGAGTGTGAAAGGTTTACTGCATCTCCTGTTTCTTGTTATGTCACATAGTAAGGCTTTTGTTTTCATTTTTAATGTCATTACCACTAATTTCACAGAGTGATTCTTTGTGCTAGTATCATACTAAAGGAGGAAGCGTGCCTAGCTGCCTTGTATTTTTTCTGGCTCTGCGTGTTTTTCAGCATAGTTTAAAAGTTCTGTTAAAGTGGTGCTTCTGGTAAGTTGGCCTACTTAGTAGCTAGGCTGAACTAATGTTAGCATTGTCTTATGATGCTTATACTGTCTTTGAAGGCAAAATGATTTTGCTATTTCTATAGTATGTGTGTACATGGAGAGACAAAAAAAGTGACCGAGGAGAGACAAAAGAGATGAATTTTAGATGAAGCCTTTAGACTCATTCACATTATGCAGTGACAGTGATTTTTTTGTTTATTTGTTTGTTTTTTATAAATGTCCCTTGTGTCTCAATCAATAAGAAAATGGAGAAGACTTAAAAATAATTCCTCTTCTTCCCTTCCACAAGTCCTATCAATTTCCAGATGAAACTGCACTATCCATAGGGACACCTTTGGACCCTCAATATGTCCGACTGGAAATCCACTACAGCAATTTTGACTTGTTACCAGGTGGGTAATATTGGGCAGTTGTTTGACAAACAGCCTAAGGATTGAAATCCTTAAACTTCACCTGCATTCTAGAAACTATCTACTGCATAAAATCCTTACTTAGGATGTATTGTTTAGCACATGGTTCAAGAGGTAAGGCAGAACTGGCCGGGGATCCCATTCAACAAGGAAGTTTTAACTGTGAAAACACAGATGGTTCTTTCCATATAGGTATGTGATATAAAGCCTGAGCACACCTCTCCTCTGATACCAGAGGGTTTGTGAGAGTGGGGGGAAACATGTGCATGATCGAAAAGAACAGAAGTGCTGGGTAGGGGCAGTGTGGCTGATGGAAATTTATCAAGGGTCAGGATGGAACCTTGAGAACATAATACACTTCTGTGACCTTCAGCACTCACTTCCTATGATGGCTTGTGAAGACTACCACCATGGTATTTGTTATCACACACTTGAGGTGCATTAAGAAGAGCGTCTCCAGCAGGTTGAGGGAGGTGATCAACTCCATGTACATAGCCCTGGTGAGGCCACATCTAGAGTACCGTGTGCAGTTCTGGGCCCCCAAGTACAAGAGGGATGTGGAGCTGCTGGAGAGAGCCCAGTGCAGGGCTACAAAGACAATAAAGGGCCTGGAGCATCTGCCCTACGAGCAAAGACTTAGAGAGCTGGGCCTCTTCAGCCTGAAGAAGAGAAGGCTTAAAGGGGATCTGATCAGTGTCTCTAAGTACCTCAAGGGAGGGAGCGAGGAAGATAGGACCAGCCTTTTCTCAGCGGTGGCCAAGGACAGGACTAGAGGAAACGGCTACAAACTGAGGCACCAAAAGTTCCACAGGAACTTCAGATTAAGGATTTCTTAACAGTGAGGGTGACAGAGCACTGGAACAGGCTGCCCAGAGAGGTGGTGGAGTCTCCTTCTCTGGAGATCTTCCAAACCCACTTGGACACAATCCTGTGCCACATGCTCTAGGGGACCCTGCGTGTGCAGGGGGTTTGGACTAGATGACCTCTAGAGGTCCCTTCTAATCTTTAGCACTCTACGAATCTGTGATTCTATGATCATTTTACAGAAGGAGAAACAAACGTGTGGCATAATTTTATGGGAAGAGTCTAAGACTAGGAGCAGAACTAGATCCAGATAAGCTGTAAGCAAAGATTCATTCCTAGAAGATGTAAAATCTGCACGTTGTATGACTATGAGATGATGTTACGGTGCATCATGCCACTGAGGGTAGGATAGCTTAGGCCTCCTTGCAGGTCTATGCTGGATCACAACAGAGTTGGGAAAAGTAACTCTATGTGTTGTTACTTCAGGCCGCATTTCTATTAGAACTCCTCCTGAAGAAGTACAGGGAAGTATCCAGCATCAGAGCAACAAGATCTATATGTAGGTGCAGGTGTAGAAAGTGGACAGCAATAAGGGGGAGATATAGAACAGGAAATATAGGTGGCTCATAGTACAAATATGAACAGGACAAACTAATACCTATAGAATGATAACAGTCAAGCAGGAAATAGCGAGATGCTGAGGAAAGTAAGAGAGGGGAATCTGTCTGAGTGTTGAGATAGGGGAGGACAGACGCATAGGATGAAGAGAAAGCTGAGAAGCATGTAAGCCAGAAATGTTACTGGAAGAGCTATTGAAAGAGTGTTCACATTTGTTTTGAAGGTTTGATCGACAGCTCAGGGATACGAATCTACTACACACCAGAGCTGCGGAAATATGATGTGGGGATTCTGCAGACGGGCATCTTCACTTTTCCTGTACATTTCATCCCTCCTGGAGCAGAACGCTATAGATCTTATGGTCTTTGCAATACTAGCCAGTTTGATGAAGTGAGTGTGGGGAAATCCTTAACTTTTCCCACTTTGGACTTGTCTAGACCTGTTAAAACTCCTGCTACAGGGTACCTACCATCTTATCCTCCACTTCCACATATTGAAAAATGTATACCTAGTCTGCTATAACTGTACAGAAAAGAGATGGTTTGGCTGTCAGTCATGGACAGTTGGACATTGTCAGAGGTGCGTGGTCATGTCAGAACCATGACAAAAACACCAATTCAGTCCATTTAAGTGGAAGGGGGGGAAAAACAAAACAAAACAAACAACCAAAAAAAACAAGCAAAGAAACAAACAAAAAAGGAAGCAGAGACTTTCCAAGGAGAAGTAAGAGGCCTTTGTCCAGCCTAGGACATAGGTGTGTTAGGATGACGCGTGTTAGGCTGCAAAGATATGGTGTCAGCTCGTAGGTTAAGATGAGATGTCTAGAGTGGAGACATAGCATCCTTCTAAAAACTGTCAAGGAGTTGGTAAAGATATGTTGCTGGCATGGATGGCTTAGGGGTTCTTCCCTTCCAGGCCTGCTAAATGTGAGGTTGACACTTTTCTCCATTCCCAGACATAGCCCTGGGGAAAATTTCAAAGACACAGTGACCCTCTGTCCCACCACACATACCTAGAGCAGTCTCAGCCTGCCACAGCCAGACCAATGCCAATAGGAGAGCACTGATCACCCAACAGTACTTCATAAGTATGGATAACACACTCCAATTTTGTTCCTTCTCTCTGGCTGACCAGAATTAAATTTCACTAGTGAAGCAGACACTGAGCTTGCTTATTCATAACTGTAAGTCTTTCGACCTCTGGCCCAGACAGTAAATCCTTCCAGCGTATGCTTAGACCATGAATCTGATTTCCAGATTTTGGTGTCTTTCTACTTGTGAGCTAGTATGGCTTAGTGGATCACATAGGGGTGGTTCCTTTGATGGCCCTCTGCTCGGTCTTAAGAGTTCCACTTTTGCTTTTCCAATATCTTTTGTTTTTGTTAGGATCTGTGTATCTGTAAATTTGATTTATTAGGTCTCCTGTATCTTAACTGGAAAAGCTGCTAGTTTGATATCTGTGCAATATGCAGCATGAGGTATCACAAACTCAAGCACCTAGAGTAAGATAAGCAATTTTCAGAAAGGAATGCTATAGCAAATAACTTTTAACAAATAATGGGATACTAGAGGAAATAGGCTAATCTTTCTTTTCAAAAAAAATGTTAAACTTACATTTACAGACAGGTCCCTTAGACTTTGGACTCCATAGGCAGCCATGTAGTAATAAACCCTGACTGCTGTTCTCCATTTTGCACTGCAGGTGAACGGGACACCAGTTCCAGAGCTGCATGTGTTTGCCTACCTTCTTCACACTCACCTGTCTGGTAGCGGAGTGAAAGTAGCCCAATACCGGTAAGAGAAACAAATTCTGGGCATCAGTCCCCACTTTCTAGGCTAGAGTGAGTCGGCCTCACGTTCCTCAGCTACTCCCCATTTGTCTGTCAGTGTAGGAGACTTTGGTTTTGGGAATCAACACCATCTGAAATGCAGTACAAAGATCTGTCAGTTCCATGGAGAGTAAAACTGGGCCTAAATAGTTAGATAAAGCAAGTTCGGGCAACAAGCTGACGCACTGAACTGCTGCTTATCCACACTGGCCACTCCTCGAGGGTGCTCTTGGATGGACTTAGCTCTGCTGGCTGGACACAGCCTGATGGTGCGCAGACACAGTCCTTGATTTGCATGTGCTGCAGGATCAAACTACAGCAGGCTTGACTTTCTCCACTGTCTTCCCACAAAACCTATGCACTTCCTGATGACACCCCAGCCCATTAAACACATATTGTCAGTTTCAAGTTGCAGCATAACATTTGAGCAGTACTTCAGCCGCTTTGAACTGGAAAATAAACAAGACATAAAAAATTATTGCAATTTAGGCCAAAAAGTCTCTAGGTGCTCACTAGTATAAGAGGCATGTCTCCTCGTTAGATCTCTAGTTTCAGAATAACCCAGCATGAGACAAGAATCACACCATAGGCAGTAAGAGTGAGGCACAGTTAGTGCCTTAGCAGGAAAACAATCCATGGCACTATTTTATTTAGCAATATGGGTTTCTGTGAGGTTGCAGCTACACTCCACTAGACTGCTTATGGTGACATCTTCAAGATAAAATTCGCTGATGACCTGCAGTAAATTGTTGGTGCGCTCTTCAGGGTGTTATATGAATCCCATCTGCAATGGCAAGGAGAAACTCTGGAATTGAATGGTCCTTGTAGTGTCCTCTGAGACTCTCGCTTTGGCAGTCTGTTTGTTCTGCGCATAGGAACACTTTTGTTTGAACAACTCAGATACTGCGACATATTGCACAAGATGTGGCCCCACTTGGTTCTACTTTCACATCAAATTCCCACACTTCTTGTGCCATCTCCTATACTGCCACACACACTGACTCGCTGCAGAAACTCCACATGTATTGGATTGATCATGCAGCCATAGAAGGAATCTGAATTGCAATGCAGACAAGCTGCAAATGCCTGGCTCCCAACGCCAATACAGAGCTAGTCTATTCGAGCAAGGTGGATATTGTCTAGTTTGTCCTGTGAGCTCACATGTGAAATATCGCTCAGAATAATCTGGATTGTTCTAAAGTGGCATCTCAGCCCTTGTAGATGCACTTCAGTAAATATCCTAAAACACCCATGGGCACCCTATACTCCTATACTCAAACATGCTTTACACATGCTAGCCCCTGCCATTCCTCGTTGTCTGCCCAAGTTCCCTGGCCTGCTGTCTTGGTGGTCTTTGCCAAGACCACTTCTTAGAAATGAGTGTTAGGTAAAATCACGTCCTATTGCTCCTAGATGTGCTTCTTGAGAATGGCATTTGGCATGTGCAATTGGTTCCAGGCCCCTAAGCAATGCAGAGGGCTGCAGCCTTAGTACTGGCCTCACTGTGAAAATGACTCTCTACCCCCTCCACATGCTTGCGGAAGCTCCTTAGAAGCTCCTCAAAGTCAAGCTCCGAAAAATGTAAACAACAAAATTTTCTGATGAATATTTTATCATCTCTGGCTAGTGGCATCTTCAAAGTAGCAGCCTCTGCCACCTGTTACATGCCAGAGGAGGAGAAAATATTTCAAGGGCATCAGTAAACACATTTGGCCTGATATAACTGGACCAAAGATGAGATTGGTATCTCATCTCATCTTTGATACTGCCTGATAGAGCAGTATGGAAGAATGCCAGTGCAGACTTTTGTTAAGTCTGTCCTTCAAGCTATGTTTCTTCCTCTCCAAATTATTTTTGCTAAAGCTCATGGCTCAATAGCAGTGTGAACCCATCAGTTCACCTAGAGCTGCTAAAAATGACAAAGCCTAACACAAGCAAGCAGGGTCTGTGACAGCTCCTACAAGGGCTTTGCCATGGGTGCTACAAGTGATTGTGGGCTAGATGCTTTGCTCTGATCATGACCTAAGTGCTCTTTGCAATATGCAGTACAGCTCTACCTAGGAAGATCTAAGGACCTGTTTTAGGTATTGGAGAGGTGATGCTCAAGCCTGAGACTACCTCAGAAGCAATATCACAAAGAACTCCATAGAAATGGGAAGGATGAATAAAGATGAATTTACACATGATTCATGTGCACCTGCAAGGGACAGTCTCAAGGGCCTCCCAGTTCCACAGTACTGGAGTTTGAGAGTTTTCTAGTGAGGGAAGAGAGTAATGCAAGTGTTAGGGTTATTACTTAAGAGAGTAATGCAAGTAGTAGAGTTATTACTTCTGGAATCATACACTGTTATCTAAAAGGCCAAAGTTTCAAGGCACAATGATTAGTGTGATATAATAAAATTCAGATTTGAATTCCAAGGCAAAGAAGTTTGAGTGTGAATTTCAAAGTGTGTGACTTTGAACCGACTAGTCATTAGAAATACATTCTGTGTATTATAGCAGAAAAGAAATCAGGTATGATTTCTGGAGTAGATTTTTCTAGTTTCTGTTTATTACCTGCACGAACCACCCTTATAACATAAATTTCTCTCCATATTTACCAGGAATGGTGAGCAGCTGGGCATCGTCTGTGAGGACAATAAGTATGATTTCACACTGCAGGAGGTTCGGGATATGAAGAAAATTGTCACAATCAAACCAGTATGTTCTTCCTCTGGGATATAGCTGTGGGCTGGCAGGTTGGGGAAACTGTATCAGAGATATCAGAACACATTGACTCATTCTTTCCTTCATTCTGTTTTAGATTTTGACCTATTGTTTTCATGTAGTTTCCTGGTTCCACATTTTAGAAGCAGCTGTTTTGTGTACTTTGCTGTACAGCTCTAAGAGTATAACCTGTGTTCCCTAGGGGGATGAGATCCTGGTGGAGTGTACCTTTCAGACATTGGATCGGTCAGGGATTACTTTCGTAAGTTTGCATTTCTACCTACAAATTATCTGTTGCATATAAAATTAGTCTATCCACCATTAAAATCTTTTGGGAAGACAGGTTCCTCAGACAAACAGAGCACTACCGAAAACTTCTTGTGTGAGAAGCTCTCCAGGAAGATTCTCCTTCTACTACAGGCTTGTGAACAGACTCCAAGCCAATCTTGCCTCTAATGCCATATAAGCTAATTCTTGTCTAAAGATTCAAGTGCAAATAGTGAGATTTGGAATGTCTCAAAATGCAAAGACATTCTTTTTGGTTCTTCTTGTTCATATCCCAGATATCTGTTTAACTGGGCCTGTTTGCAGAATGTAGCACATAAACAGCTGTTTTTAAATTAAGCCTCATACTGACTTCTTTTAGAGAAAATGCCATACAGAGAAGTTAACAATGCAATTGCAGTTAAAAATATGCGCAAGATACTGTGATTCAGCCTTATGAAGAATTCAGAATTTATGTCAGCGAAGAGTAATACTGCTTGATTTGGCTGATCTTATTCCAAAAACAGGGATCAACTAAAAAATATTAGGTTTCAGATAATTCTCTGACTGTTTTAGCTGAATTTTGTTTCAGATTTGGGCATCCAGTAGTTTGAAATAAAAATATGGTAATCTCCCTGAAGTAAAGAATAGGTACGTTTGATTATGAAGACCCTACAGCAGCCTTTTTATCAGATCACTGGGAGAATCCCTTGATTTTCTCTAAATGCTAGACAAGGAAATAGATGTGTCTTTTTCATGATTCAGGAGAGGAGGGACACAACAAGAAGAATATTTCTCCTCACTGTGTCTCAGTAAAGCCCTGAGTCATCACGGTGTCTTTGCAGGGTGGACTAAGTACCATGAATGAGATGTGCCTCACATTCCTCTTCTACTATCCTCGTAACAACATCTCCAGTTGTACAGGCTACCCTGACATGTTGTATATTGCCCACATGCTCAAGCAGGAGGCCTCAGAGTGAGTCTTGAATCAAAAATATTTCTGAATGTGACAGAGTTAAATGTGGCTATAAAGAACGATAAATGGAAAATAATTGTTGCTGAGAGGGAAGATATGGTCACATACCTGTGTCTGTCAAATTAAACTATCTTACTGCAGGAATTTATCAACTGTGATATCTTACTGGCGTCTTTTCCTTTCTTTTTTTAAAATCTCTTTCTTTTTTTCTGCTTTCCACATCTGAATGTTTGTTTTCTCCACTTCCCCATTGTCCCTTACCTTCTCTCCAGCACAGTAGAAGGAATCATGGCCATGGACTTTATTGACTGGGACAATGAGACCATCAAAATTGCAGAGAAAGCAGCCAAGGAGGCAAATCAAGTAGTTGTGATTAAAACAATTAATGTAAGTATTCCCTTCTGAGCAGTTTGTGATTAGGAAAATAGCATTAGCCCTGAGTTTCTGAAAATAAAGCACACTTGAGAGGTGACACCTCAGATAACACCAATTGCTCAGATCTTATCCACATATATGGGAATTGAAAGAGATGACCTGAATTATGCAGTCTTTTCTCTTAGGCTGCAATTGCAACCAACTGTCCAATAGAAATTTAGTCAGCAATTAGCCTTGAAGTGACAGAAAAAAAGCTTTTGTGTCTTGGTAATGCAATAATGCTTAATGGGTGATACTGTCAGGAGGGCATTTTTGACACAAGGTTATCACAAGGTAAGAAAGGAGTGCTGAAGGCGCCTCAGGTGGTGCTTGCAGAAAAGGAGTTAAGATATGCTAGAAAATCACCAAACGTACCTTTATGGCTTTTATCTATCTAACTGCATTTCAGTGCATCAGACTAATAACTATTCACCTTCCAGATAAATCAGGAAGAAAAATAAAATCTTAACTTGAGAAAAGATCAAAATTGCATCTTCCACTCCTCTCTCAGAAAACTTTCCTGCTGTCAGATTAGACTTTACCCAAGATGACATGTTATGCATCCAGACAGAAAGAAGAGTGAAAAGATCTAAAACTTGCAGTCTATCCCAGGATCTAGTGACTCCCACCTTAATTTAAAAACAGAATATATGATTTTATTTTTCCCTCTTTTCTTTCATTCCCAGGAACTGCAGAAAACTGAGAGTGGCCTAATCAGAGACATGATTAATCCCGAGAGGTCTGCCTGTCACAATGTTTCAGAAAATATCTCACAGTCACTGAAGGCTGCCACACACCTTCCTTTTGCTGCAGTGCTCAGGTCTGAGTCATCCACCACCAAAGAGAGAGCATCACTTCCCCTTCTTTCTTTCACACAGCTAGTGTTTGCTTGCCTTGTTTTGTCCTCTTAGCATAGAAGGTAAAGAAGCACAGATCACCAACCATCCGAAAGAGTCTCTACTGGTAGCAGGGTAATTCATATCTGATGGCCCTAGGATATCTCCTAGGCCCATGGGCCTTCAGAGATATTTATGTAATATGAAATTCCCTCCCTGTGGCAGAAATAGATTCAAAACGCATTGGCATTTATTTTGATTTCATAAAAAATATCTCCCGAAATGGTTAATTCTGCAATCAGAAAGGCAATGTACTTTAGTGCAGTAAATATAGGAATACAAGTGCCTCTCTTTAATAGCTACTGATGTAAAAGAAAATAATAAAAAAATCCTCCGTAATCTGTGCATGTACAAGGTGAGTCTTGTGTGGCTGAACAAGAAGGGAGCCAGATAGAGTGAGGGATGAGTAAGACCCTGGGTGCTTCCATAGCAAAATGTCCAACTTTTCTAAGCCAGCTCAAAATGTATGTGAGTTTAAGGCATGAGAACCGCTCCTTAAAGTAGGGAGAAACTTCAGAGAAAACTGCAGGTGAGAGAAATGCGTGTCGCAACGTGAACTTTTAGGGGCATTCTGGGCTTGTTAAACTTTGTGCCAGGATGTAACATGATGCCTATAATAACCGGGGAAAAGGCCTGTTGTTTGAAGACAACCTTTTCCACATATTACTAAAACAAAACAGAAAAGCGATCAGAATAGCTTGCTTTGAGTTATATGCCCATACATTCTTTATTAAATGCATTTTTCAATTTTGTTTTAGCTAGATATTTTGTAAAACCATTTGCTAGTTTTATGAAAGATATTTGCACTTTCAAGATTGTTGTTTTCATTCTGTGCATGATGGTTGTAAGGATTTTGCATCTTTCTTTCTTTCTGCTCCTTTTTGAGGATCAGTGTAGACTTTTAAGCTTTAAAATGGAAGAGTGTTGCTAGCAGGTCGA
Source organism: Eudromia elegans (assembly GCA_003342815.1). Taxonomy (NCBI): domain Eukaryota; kingdom Metazoa; phylum Chordata; class Aves; order Tinamiformes; family Tinamidae; genus Eudromia; species Eudromia elegans. Next base: position 2,621,275 of record PTEX01000099.1, read on the forward strand.
AGGAGGTTATCTTTGCCTTCCACTCAGCCCTGGTGAGGCTGCACCTGGAGCACTGTGTCCAATTCTGGGCTCCCCAATATAAGGGGTTACAAGCTCTGCAGTGCGGAGCTGCTAAGATTAGGAGACTGGAGCATTTCTCCTTTGAGGGGAGGCTGAGAGAGCTGCACCTGATTGGCCTAAAAGAGAGAAGACTGAGAAGGGATATTGGCAATTTGTATAAGTACTTTAGGGGAGGGTGCGAACACGATGTGGCCAGCCTCTTTTCAGTGGAGGTCAGCAACAGGACCAGAAGCAAGCACAAGAAGTTCCACCCGAATTTGAGGAAAGATTTCTTGACTGTGAGGGGTGACAGAGCACTGGAATAGGTTGCCCAGAGAGGCTGTGGAGTTTCTTTCTCTAGAGATATTCAAAACCCACCTGGACACAATCCTGGACAATATGCACTAGGTGGCTCTGCTTGTGCAGGGAGGTTCGAGTGGATGATCTCCAAAGGTACCTCCCAAAATTAGTCATTCTGTGATTCTGTGAAAATGCGCTAGCCATATAAATGGTGACACTTTTTCAAGAACAGGTACTTTAGAAAATCCTTCACGCTCTGAACAGTATCGACGTTAACTGAGGCAATTTTTCTAGATCGATAGATCATTATAACAGACCCTTTACAACCAGCATGAGCTCTTCAGCTGCAGGGGCAGCTTTTACTTTTTCCAGGTAAAACATGTAAACTCCTTAAAAGGCAAAAAAGGCAAAGAAGATTACAGTGCAAAAGTAAAATGCAATACACAAGTAGGGCACATAGGAAAGAAAAGGCCAAGCAGCAAGAAGAGTGTTAATTCTTACTGATTCATGCTTGGTTCAGTAACATTTCTAAACTTCTGTTGTTCAGTTTTCCCTTTCTCAGTCTGATTTTGAATATTTATGTCATAAGGATCTCTTTCGGTTCTCCAGTATGCTCAAAACATCACCAGATCTCATTTCCTTATGGCACTAAATTATTGAATAATTATTGGGCTTAAAAGAAAGGAGCAGTGACACAGCAAAATTTTCAAGCTACCTTAAATTCCTTAGGTGATTAAGGACTTGAGTGAATGAGGCAGAAATAAAGAGGCTTAAACAAGACATCTGAATTGACCTTGCAAGGACAAGTCCCATTTTCTGTCAAAAAATGAGAGTTAATATACAATGGATGAAAAAAAAAAGACAAAATTTGAAAAAGGTTTTTAGTAGTGAATGTTTCAAATTAAGCAATCTGGTCTTGCAACCAGATGGACAGGTCAGTACAGATGTACTGCCAATGTGGAGCTGCTGTCAAAGCAGCAAATGGGTTTGTAAGATGTGTGAAGAACATAATGAAGAATCTTGCAATTCTTTTACGATTACGGTTCTTACGATTCGATTATGAAGACTCTTACGATCTTACAACAGACTGAACATCTGTAATTTTTCTCCATTTCCACATGATTCTTAACATGTTACTTGATTTATTTTGACCATGATGGAGCACTGGACTGGTATTTTCATGGATCCAAAGAACTTACCGTAAGGTCACCTCAGAGCTCATCACTTTATACACAAAGTTTGGACCGCTGATGCCAGCCTCTGTGCATGTACCTCAGTGTATATCTGTCTCCACTGAACTTCATCTGCTATTAAGTTGGCCAGCTGCTCAGCCCACCAAGGAATTATAGAATTCTGAGCAATCTGCTTTTGTATTTCTATTCACATGCTAGTTTATCCCTGCAGAGAATGCAAAGAAGGTGTAAGAAAGACTTTCTGTACAAAAGCCCTCCTGAATCTGCCAGCTTGGTCATATTTATTCAGTTGTTCACTAGCTCTACATTTTGTTATAGTTTCCACTAAGTTCCCTGGTAGAATCACCAGGATAACAGAATTAGTAATTTAATGTCCCAAAGTTCCATCTCCATGTGAGGAAGAACAACTTTCCTGTGAGGGTGACAGAGCCCTGGAGCAGGCTGCCCAGAGAGGTGGTGGAGTCTCCTTCTCTGGAGATCTTCCAAACCTGCCTGGATGACACCGTGCCATATGCTCTAGGGGTCCATGCTTGAGCAGCAGGGTTGCAGTAGATGATCTCTAGAGGTCCCTTCCAACCATAACCATTCTGCAATTCTGTGAAAACAGGAGATTTACCCAGTTTTCATTGTCAGAACTGCTTTGGCATCTCTACTATGGCCTTATCTTCTGAGTACTTACTGGGTACCCTGATCATCCACTGACTTGTAGATCTCCAGCATGGCATCTTGCTCTCAATATGCTGGAAGACAGGTTTGGAGTAAATATTGATGTCTTTCGCTTCTTAAGTTCTCTTTTGTCTAATTGTTCCTTTTAAAATATTGAATCTTTAATCCCCCAAGATTTCTGTTACTTTGCATCTTCATTTGATGACTACAGCTTTGGGAAGATATCTTCTTATTCCTAATGATCTGTTTCTGATAGCTATTCTTAACCCTCTTTTAGTAAGTGTTTTGTATTAGCCACGTGTGACATGTGCACTGATATTCTTTCATAAGATTACCTCAGCCTATAGGAATTCTCCCTCTCTTAGCAGTCCTGTTTCACTTCCTTTTAATAAGCTTCCTCTCCATTATGTAGTTCCCCCTCATTTACCTATTAGCACTCCATCTTTTCCTGTACCTTTTGTATTATGGTACTATGAAGACTCCCTCCCTCTTATCCACTTCCCAGAGTACCTAGCATGTTTGGATCTCTTCTGCTACCGAACCGCAGGTGGTCAGGGCCATTTGAGAAGCGTGAGACCATTCCGCCTGCCTTCAGGACGAAGATCTAGAAAGCCACAGATCAGTGGTAGCTTGTGTGTGACATATACCAGATTGATGCAGATATCAGATACCTGAGGACATCTCATATGGCACCAGACAGCAATTTTTAAACATGAGTCATGAGTGTCTTAGTCTAAGGTTGGACATTCTAGGTCTTCCCATCTTAACTGTCAGATTTCTGGTATAGCAGTGGAAGCAGGTGTTCCATAGCTTTGATTTCTGTCTTACCTCTCTATTAAAGATTACACACAAGTGTTTTCTATTTTTTACTTCACTGTTCTGATCCTCCGACCTTTCCTTTTCTGGAGGATACAACTGACATGCTAACATGATGCAATACCACTCCTTGCCCCCTGTCTGCTGCTGCTTCTTCATTTTATAAGTTACTAGAAGCCTTCCAGGTTTTAAGCCCCGGATCATGTCTCCCTTTTCATTAAGTCTGTTCCTGATTAAGATGAAGTGTCGTGTTTGGGTGCTCTGCATCAGAAGTGTCCCAAATTCCTGAAAAATCATAAACTGAATTCCTCACTCCATCTTAGCAGGCCAAAGGCCTTATCGCTTCTCCCTCCAGTTTTGAGTGGGGGTCTGGGACCATTTCAGGAATTGCTGCTGCCTTAGAATTCTTGGCCATTAACTTCCTTTCTAAAAGCTTCCTAAAAGCTTCCATTCTGCTACTGAAACTTCTCCCTACACTTCCCTGTCATTTTGGAAGCAACACTCTAGGAGTAAAGTCAACATCTTGCTTTGCCTGCATGTATGAAAATAGTTTTTTTGTTTAGTGGAATCGAATGTTTTCAGAGAGAAATCATTTGCCTCCTCAGGCAGAAAACCTCACAGGACAGTGTTCCTGTGCACTTTCTTCACTTTTTCTTGCAGACTGATTTAACACTAGAGAAAAGGCTTGTGTGTAATCATTTACGAGCGATGATCAGGTCACGCTCAAACATTTCTTCAGTAAATTAGGAACTTAATCTGTCCTAGCTTTCTATTACAAAATGGATTTCCAGATTCTCTTTACCCTTACAGATATTCTTGGAACTCTTTCCTGTCTTTTGACATCTGTTTTGAACATTTAGCTCAGTGCATTTAACTGAGATCTGAGATTCCACTGTCTGTGCAGCAAACTTGCTGTTGATTTTTGAGTTGCATCACTTCTCTGAGCACAGCCTCACAGACTTACAGCTGGCAGACATCTTTTATTTCCATTCCACTCCATTATGTTAAACATGCGGTTTGGTAAATCTGGTTTATCAAGTGAGCTTGAAAGACTTCAATAATTGAGCTTTCTTCGTTATTACTATGAGCTTTCCTCATTATTAGATGAGAAAATTCCAAGCGACTTTTCCCTTTGGATTTTCCCATACATGGGAAAAATGGAAAAATGGGAAAATCCAAAGGGAAAAGTCGCTTGGAATTTTTTGGATTTTCCCATACATCTTATGTATACATATATGTGTACTTTGCTTTCTTGACGGCTACTGTAACAGGACAAATTAGATGTGCACCCCAACGCATACTTTTTAGTCATCTCCTCTGCTAAATTTCCTCTAATCATCTAAAACTTGCACAAATTACAGCTGGGAGAAGGTGATGATATTTCAGTTTCACATATTTGCGGACACCCTTCAGGTCTGGGTATCAGCTGCTCTAAATGTTCCTGAATTTGGCATGGTGATTAATCCACTTCCCGCCATGGTGAGGGCTTTGCCCATGTCATGTTTCCCCTCAAGATGATCTTGAAGCTGCTTCTCTTTCTGTAAGATCCCTGGACAAGACTGAGACTGACAAAAAATATGTCAAAGGGACAGACCTAGGTACCAAGCCACTCCTGAGTGGACACTGATTTGTCACAGAGTCAGGATATTGTCAGAAAGGAGAACTTACGGTGCTCAACACTGACAGTCCCGGGACTTGTGGCCAGCGCATTCACTTTGGAACTGAGAGTCTTGCCTTGAGAGCTGGCTTTGAATTCCTGCTCTAAACTGGAGAATGTGTTGAAACGTCTTTCTGGGTCATCTTGTAAGACTGGATGTCTTTGATAGGAGGAAGCCATCCAGTTGAAGCTGCCCCAACCCTAGTTTGTGGCAGGTAACTCCATAACTCCATGAGGGAAAGCACACCTTCTAGCTTTCAGGGGAGGATCTATCTCTTAAAAAAAAAAAAAAAAAAGTGACTGTGTAGTATGTTGCATCTTTAGCCTTTCCTATTAGCTGCTTTGGGCAATTCCTAGGTCATCATGCTGGGTTTTATGGAATCTCAACTCTTGCAATAGCTGCAAAGTGATCGCCTGTATCTTACTGAGAGTCTACTACACAGTGGGCAACCTTAGGACTGGTCACTGCAATATTTTTAATAAGCTTAATTCTACTTAGTGAGCACTGCCTGATATCATTGCAATCACATTTTAGGACTTTAAAAACTCTCAGGATTTAAAAAAAAAAAAAAAAAAAGAATTTTGCCGAAATTCTTCCTATGCTAAAAGCGACTCCTTTTTGATGAATGTCTCAGAATAAAAGAACATGGCCTATCTCAATAATCATTGAGGTTTTAAAAATCTACCTTAAAATTCATGTATGTGTCAAGGAAGGAAAACAACCAAAATTGATTATTTTGAATTTTCTGATGCCTGATAATATGGCTCAAGTTTTTGTCCACATCAACAGCAAGAAAACCTATGTTAGTATAATAGCGTGCTAATGATGAAGTCAGAAGAGTAATTGTCCTGGGAGATATATCTAGTGATACTATTATTGACAGTATTTTGTGCCTTTTTTTCCCGTTGTGTCCAAGTAAATATAAAAATCATTGCTGATAAGATTTGAAGGCAGCAGAAAATTAACAAAACAATATATGATGACAGCTATAGAGCTGACCAGGATTGCTCGGTAAATTCAAGACCATTCAAATAAAATAGCTTTTAATATAAGAATGAGGGGAGTCCTGTGGTACTTCCCTCAGTGCTTCTGCACTTTCAGCTGCCTTTACTTTTCTGATTGAGTTAATTTACTACCACTTTTCCATGAAAACATTGTAAATGCATTGATGTGATTTTTTGGACGAGATGGTAACTTAGTGGAGCATATTCTAACAAGTTTTGATCATAGTATCCATATGAAAAAAATGTGCTCAATATTCAAAAATTGGCAATTATTGCTTTCATCCTGTTATTCAAAACACTGATCCAAAACTGGGACGCAGCTATGTAGCAATACCAACTTAAGACTAGCTTTGCTGATTTGTTTCTCGTGAGGATTTCTCTCACCATTTGCAACTTCTCACCCTACCCATGACTTCTGAGTGAAGAATTTTATAGCATTCTTTTAGTATTATCCAGTAGAATTTCAAAACAGAAAAAGAAAAGAGAGAGAGAGTGAAAGAAAGAAGACATGACTTATCTTATGAGCTTAAACTCATGGCTATGGCTTAAACTTCTGAGTTTTGGAAAGAGTTGGTTTAATAAAGTGTGTTGCACACTCTATCAGCTTTGCCTGCCCTCAGAAGTTTACATATATAGTGGCTACACATATATACACAGCTAGGTATATAGCTCTAAAGAAGACTGAAAAACAGATCAAAGGAAGCCACTTTTTCAGTACAGCTTCAAAGCCTATTTACAGCCAGCATTCCATCTCTTCCTGCTCTTCAGAATACAGGAAAAAATGAAGATGAAAAAAACCCACAAAATTCTGTTGATGATAGAATATATATTTCTGAGATCTACCCAAGAAGGAACTTTTATACTTACAAAAGCTCTGCTGATTTACAGACACATAGCTAAAGCAGAACATGCATTATAGTAGTATTATATAGATGTATTATAATAGTATGCATGGTCTCTACCCTCCTGACATTTGTCACTGCCTGCCTTGAAGTTCTTACCATCCTTTGCAGCAAGATATTCAGGCTCTGAAAACAAAACAAAACAAAACAACATGAAAACAACTTTTTTACTTTTCTGAAGAAAATGAAAAATTCCTATACAGCCTTTACAGTTATTCTCCAGTGTATACTCAAAAAAAAAAAAAATCATTTTAGGTGTAAGGTTTACTGCCTGCACACTTATTGTGACTGATGAAAAGGACGGGGGATATGCTTGGATATGCCATAAGGTATGTTCTGGTCTTCAGAAATCCCATGACTTGAAGAATGTGTGACTTGGAGAATGGCTGGTGGGGGAAAAAAAATGTATCTCTCTGCTGGCTATATGTATAGGCAACAGCACCCAGTGTTTTGTATAACAGAGATTTCTGCATCATGAGATGTAAGAGAGGTGTTAGTACAAAGCTGCAGATATCCCAGGCGTGACTGCAGCGCTGTGGTAGCGTGAACACACCCTAACTCCATGCGAGCATACCACAATGCAGAGTGCTGTGCACATCCTTTGGAACAGTCTCCTTCTTATCACTTACCGGGACAGAATCAGCTTACATTACATTTTCAAAGTTAGAAGAGATGAGTGCTCCCCCTTCTGAAAATCTCTCTCATATGCTGCAATCATTAGGAAAAAGATCTGAATTTGAGAGAAGATCTGAATGAGACCTCATTGTGACAGGAGAGCTCAGCACCAGCCAGTCAGGAAGCATAGGCTATTTACACTGAAAAGCCCTTAGAAATAATATAATAGTCTATATCTACATAGATATATATCTAGCTGTATATGGGCCACACAGGCAAGAATGTAGCCATCTGATGCAGGGATGCCACTTTGCTCAGCACAGTCACAAAGCCACATTTGGTGTACTATGTCTGGTTTTGGATCTTCTACCATAGAAAAGATGTTGACAAACCCAGTGGAGAGTCATTAAGGTGGACAAGGATTTGGAGTCCATGGCATGTGAGGATGAGAGATCAGGATCTGCTCAGCCTGGAGAAGATACAGTTGAGGGGGAGAGGGTCGACACTGCATCTTCCTGACATCCACTGGCGGCAGGAGTTACAGAGGAAGACAGAATCAGACTCTTCTCAGACATGCACTATAGTAGAACAGGAGAAAATAGTTGCAAGTTGCAGCAAAAGACATTCTGATTGAACAGAAGGAAATCTCTTCTTACCTTTCATAATAGGATACTTTAATCGGGATGAGTATGTATTTTTCCATCCATCCCTCTTGCAGGCTGCCCCCCAGCTTGGATAAGAAATAGGAAAAAAACACTACTTTCTTTGTCAGAGAAGAGACATAAAAGACTGGATACCTACCACCGACGCCGTAAGGGATTGGATACAGACCTTGTGATCATCAACAGAAAAAAAAAAAAAGAGTGATGAGATTAAAATTCATGAGGCTGCTTATAGCATCATTTGACTTCTCATTATCACGGAATCACAGAATGATTACGTCATCTGGAAGGGACATTTGGAGATCATCTAGCCCAACCGCTCTGCACAAGCAGGGTCACCTAGCACATCCTGCTCAGATGGGTTTGGGATATCTCCATGGAAGGAGACTCCACAACCTCTCTGGGCAATCTGTTTCAGTTCTCTGCCACCCTCACAGTCAACAAGTTTTCTTCAAATTCAGGCAGAACCTCCTGTGCTTCAGTGTGTGGCCCTTGCCTCTTGTCCTATTGTCTGGCTCCATCCTCTTCACACCCTCCCCTAAAGTTCTTATACCAATTATACAATATCCCTTCTCAGCCTTCTCTTCTTTAGGCTGACCAGGCCCAGCTTTCTTAGGCTCTCCTCATAGGAGAGATGCTCCAGGCCCCTGATCACCTTGGTCGCTCTACGCTGGACTCATCTCCAGTACCTCCATGTCCCTCTTGTACTGGGGAGCTCAGAATTGGACACAGAACTCCAGATGTGGCCTCACCAGGGCTGAGCACAGGGGAAGGATCACCTCCCTTGACCTGCTGGCAACACCCTTCCTAATGCAGCCCAGCTTACCATTGTTCTTTTGGTCACAAAGGCATATTGCTAGCTCATCTTCAACTTGTTGCCTGTGAGGATGCCCAGGTCCTTGTCCACACAACTGTTCTCCAGAAGGTCAACCCCCAGCCAGTGCATTATTCCTCCCTAGATGCAGGACCTTCTGCTTGCTTTTGTTGAACAAGTTCTCCGTAGTAGGATGTAAAGATTATTGAATAGGTAGCTTCTTCTTTCTTTCAAATTTCCTATGGGAGTCCTGTAAATGAGCTAAGGAGGACTGAAGTATATCCGTGTCTGTATTGTTTAAAATTGTTTAACAATTAAAAAAATACATTATTTGTGCAGACCTTTCAAGTATGCTGCGTAGAATGCTTCTGTGTTCTTTATTCTGAGGTAATAGTCACATACTGGATCTCATCTGCTTGTTCCTCTATTTACATTTCATCATGTAATATGGACGTGTCTGTCTTCTTTATGACGCTGTGCTGCCGCGGGTGGGATTTAGAAAGACTTGCCCAAAAAGTAACGTACAATGGATTTGATGAGATGTGTGAGATCTCCACTGTGGTCATGGTCATTAGACAGTCAGATTTGTTAGTATACAGCTACAGTAAATGTTACAAAGACTAATGGCTACTTCAAATATTCACCTGACAAATTGGATCAAAGAGGGCCCCATCTCCAAGGCTGGAGGGACAGCAAGACAGGAAGAAGAGGAGGGCCAAGGGGAATCTCCATCCTTTATTGGATGCAGCAAGGAACATTGCCACCAAGAATAAGGATTTAGCTGAGGTACTTAATGCCTTCTTTGTTTCAGTCTTTAACGCCCAGATCAGTTATTTTCAGGGTACCTGGCCCCCTGAGCTGGAACGCACCTACGGTGAGCAGAATAAACCCCTCATAGTTCAGGAGGGAAAAATCAGTGATTTGCTATTGCACTTGGACATTCACAAGTCTATGGGGCCAGATGGGATCCACCCGAGGGTTCTGAGAGAGCTGGCCACAAGCTGTTCTCCCTCATCTATCAGCGGTCTTGGTCAACAGGGGAGGTCCCGACGACTGCAGACTTGCCAACGTGATGCCCATCTACAAGAAGGGTCAGCTGGAGGATCCAGGGAATTACAGGCTTGTCAGCCTGACCTCAGTATCATGGGAAGTTATGGAGCAGATCATCTTGAAGACTGGTGTGATTCCACAACATGTGCGGGACAGCTAGGGGATAAGACCCAGCCAACATGGGTTCATTAAAGACAGGTCCTGCTTGATCAACCCAATCTCCTTCTATGACCAGGTGACCCACCTAGTGGATGATAGAAAGACTGTAGGTGTGGTCTACTTAGACTTCAGTCGGGCCTCTGACGCAGTCTCTGTCACTGCCTTCTCCTGGAGAAGCTGGCAGCTCATGGCATACACAGGTGTACTCTTTGCTGGGTGAGAACCTGGCTGGATGGCCAGGCCCAGGGAGTGGTGGTGAATGGAGTTAAATCCAGCTGGCGACCTGTCACGAGCCATGTTCCCCACGGGCCAGTGTTAGGGCCAGTCCTCTTTAATATCTTTATTGACGATCTGGACGAGGGGACTGAGCACACCCTCAGCAAATTTGCAGATGACACCAAGCTAGGAGGATGAGTTGGTCTACCTGAGGGTAGGAAGGCTCTACAGAGGGGTCTAGACAGGTTGAGGCCAGCTGTACGAGGTTCAACAAGGCCAGGTTCCGACTCTGGCACTTCGGCCACAACAACCCCACGCAGCACTACAGGCTTGGGGCAGCATGTCTGAAGAGCTGCACAGCAGAAAAGGATCTGGGGGTGTTGGTTGACAGGCAGCTGAACATGAGCCTGCAGTGTGCCCAGAGGGCCAAGAAGGCCGGTGACAACATGGCTTGTATCAGGAACAGTGTAGCCAGCAGGACTAAGAAAGCGACTGTCCCCCTTGTACTCGGTGCTGGTGACGCTGCACCTTGAGTACTGTGTTCAGTTTTGGGCCCTTCACTACATGGAAGACACTGAGGTGCTGCAACGTGTCCGAAGAAGGGCCGCAAAGCTGGTGAGCCCCTCAGTACAAGAAGGACATTGAGGTGCTGCAGCATGTCCAAAGAAGGGCAACAAAGCCAGTGAAGGGCCTGGAGCACAGACCTTACGAGGGGCAGCTGAGGGAGCCAGGATTATTTAGTCCGGAGAAGAGCAGGCTCAGGGGTGATCTTATCGCTCTCTACAACTACCTGGAAGGAGGTTGTGGTAAGACTGGGGTCAGTCTCTTCTCCAAAATAACTACCAATAGGACTGGAGGAAATGTCCTAAAGTTGCACCAAGAGAGGTTCAGCTTAGATAGCTTAGGAAACATTTCTACTTGGGAAGAGTAGTCAAGCATTGGAACAGGCTGCCCAAGGAAGCAGTGGAATTACCATCCCTGACAGCATTCAAGAAAAGCGCAGATGAGGCACTTACGGACATGGTGTTGAGCAGGCATGGTGCTGAAGGGCTTGCGGTTGCACTCGATGATCTCAAAGGTCCAATCCTAATGATTCTATGATAAACGCTTCTAAGGACCAGTTTTGCATAGAGGTCGTGTGCTGTACTCTGGACAGTGGGAAGAGGAGAAAACAATGTCACCTCACATTATTATTTCTGCCCAAGCCGCAGAAACACAACAAGTTTTTGCTGTTCTGGACCAGACTGATGAATGACCAATTCCACAAGAATTCCACATGCCCTTACCCACTGTCAGGCCACACTTTGGGAGATACAGATAGATGGGCATTGCCTGGCCAAACAATCCAGCAGCTTATACGAACATACCATCTGTGCGGAAAATCTCGCAATCAAGAACCAAATGTCCAAAAAGGAGGCAGAGGAATCCTAAAAGCTTTATTCGAATAAAGGGGGAGTCCACCGAGTATATCCCTGTGGGGTCTCTCAAATTGCTGGAGGATACAGCCCCCCTTTTATCCTACTTCCCCGGCCAAGATCAGCCCTCCTCTTTTCCCCATCGGCCAAGGTACTCAGGAGTCACAGGCTGCCCGGCCGCCTACACCAAACTCCTGCCTCTTGCCAGCTGTGCTCACCTGAGGTCCCCTGATTCCTTTGTCCCCCTCACTCCTGGCTCCGCTCAGTCTCCCCCCTGCATTTATTCCTTTGTCCCGCTCATCAGCCAGACTGTGGGGGAACTCCCCTATTTGCAAAGACACAAACTAGTGTGTTCCGCTCAACCTGCAACAGATTATTCTTCTCTGCTACCCTTGTACCCTTGCAGTCTGCCAATGCCAGGATAGCTGCAAATTAATCTCTCAGGTTCTGCACCCAGCAGAGGCTTCCTAGCAGGAAACATTTTCAAGGTTTCACTTATGCATAAAGTTTAGAGCATGCTTTCAAAAACCTCTGCTTACCATCCCCAGAGGGGCAGACAGCTGAGAAAAATTCAGCTGGGCTCTAAAAATAGTGACAGGGAGATCTGAGAGGCATAACACATTGCATTACAAATAGGTACTGCCCATCCCTCCCTGCCATTTGTAGCACCGCTTGTACTGCAGGCTTCCATAGGGCTTCTCACCTCTGTTGTCTGCTATAGGTTTCATCTCATAGGTGTATCAGAACTTACTAAAAGAAAACTGGAACAAAAAGTCTCAAAATCTTTTATGAGCTAAAATAAAGGTTAGAGGGCCTGGCGGCATGCATCTGCAAAGTGTTGAAAGTCGAAGGAATCAGTACAAGGGAAAGAGCCTGGTCAGGTAAAACTGAGATCAGAATGAGGCCTCTATGACAGCTATGCTTTCCAGAGCCAAAACTCTTAGGGGTCTGCCAGCAAACATATATGTTTAGAGAAAGGTTTTAGATAATTGTCCAGGTAGTTTACCTAACTCCATGCACTACAGATTCTATGTTATAGTCATAGTCCAGGCACTAAGGAAGCACCGCAACACTCTAAACCGCGCAGCAAGTAGGATCAAGGTAAAGTTGGTGAGGACTTAACAGTTCCTTCTAAAATTGCACTCTACTCTCTACTCCAAGACGCTGCACGAGAGGTTGTGCTTTGATATGAGCCGGTCAGGATTTTCCCATTTCTGTTCATGCTCATCAATCTAAGGTCACATTTAGCTGCCACGGCCCACATGGAGGGTATTCTGTAAAACTGTTTTGTAAACAGTAGTGATATGGTCTGACCGCTCAGTGGTCTGACTCCACTGCAGAGAAAACTATGGGGTTTTTTTGTTTGTTTTGCTTTGTCGCTGTTGTTGTTCGTTTTCCTTTGCAGAGCGCAGCGTTGTCTGTTTCAGACCAACCTCCGCATCCCGCGCTTGCCCCAGTGGTCTGGGCAAGGTCCCTTCAAGGAGGGAGTCGCTGCAATAGGGCGCTGCGGTCGTTCCCCTGCTGGAGCGGGTGCCGGTGAGGGTAAGGAGACAGAGGGGAGAGGGACTCAGCTGAGCTCATGTTTCCTGACTGAAAACTGCCTCCCTGCAATAGCAGCTATACTCAACCTGCTTCAAGGCGTGATCTCCAAAACTGCAGAACCAGGCCAAAGCCATGATAGGATGATATTTTCCCCGTTTTGATTACAGAATAGAGCCATTCATGGGTTCACAGAGTAGTGAAAATAAAAAAACCCTCCGGTCACTGCACAGAAAATCTGCCGGCCGCTTCATAGGGAGCCAGGCTGTGGGCCCGGGACGCTGCACAGATATGGAGTGGTGCAGGGTCAGTGCGGAGCGGAGCGCCAGGCGCCGCGACGCGCGTGCACTGGGTGCCATGTGCTGGCGGAGCCCGTGGCGGGCGGCTGGCTCGCCGTCGTCATTGTTACCACCACCACCTGCTCGCTGCTTCCATGCAGTGTGGGGGCCTCGTCCTGCCCAGCGCTGTTTGAGCGGGGGAGGCCGCCACTGGCCCTACTTGTCGGGATGAGTGGGCTTGTTTGGACAGGGGCTCCTGAGTGGGCATAGCACAGCCGAGGAGGCTTTGTGGGCCTCGGCTCATGGTAGCTGCCCAGTGGTTTAAGCACTTTACAGTGTTGCATCCTTGGGTTTCTTGTGCAGCTGGAGACGGTCGCTATTTGCAGTGTCCCTCTCTAATGCCATTTTGCATGCTCTTCAGATGTACTTCAGTTTTCCCAGCCTGTTACACAGCGGGACAAAGAGTTCTGTCCTACCTTCTCAATTGCCCTGTTCTGGCTGCTTGGATTCCCTGATGTGGGTTAAGCTGCAAAAGTATTGGTGTCGTGGCATAAGAGCAGGGCTGTGCAGCTGATGGTACAGGCCGACAACTGTTTAAACGTCCATAAGGAGCACTGTCTAGAACTTAGAGACAGCCATACTTTGTAGCTGTAGTTACAGAGCTGTGAGTCAAAACACCAGTTCGCTATGACAAAACCAGTCTCCCTTCCTTTGTATTTTTTGCTCCTCCATCTGTCACTCAGCTGATAGCACTATAAATTCTTGCAGCTCACCAACACACAAGAACAACCAAAAATAAAACCTTACTTTTTACAGATTAGTTTCCTGATCTATAAAAGGAACCAGAACAGCCTGTAGGCAAGTGGCAGCCAAAGAGGAGGAAATAGGATGAAGGCAAAGATCTTCTCCTTGAGCAGCAGGGAGCACGAGTTAAATTAGCTCATGTCCTATCATGAAACTGTATTATTAGCCACCTAAATTAGTTTTGTGCTTCAATTTCTGTAAAAGTAAGGACATGTGGAAGGAAAAAAGTATCTTGATTAAAGAGTCACTAGCATCTTCCAGCTACTGTATTAAATGTAGTCTGGGAATTGTTTCTTACAGTTCTTTTTATACATCTTATTCCAAAAGCAAGCCTGGCTTTGCCTTTTGAAACATAAATGAAGTAAATAAACACGATGATACTAGTGCGAGTTCCAGATTGTCTTTGCCTGGCCTCGAGGTATGTTAAAAAGGTGTGGTGTGTCTAGGTCATTGAGAGAGATCTGAGTCCACTGCGGAATTGTCTGCGTCCTGGTGTCTCAAAACAACGGTGAATCTCTTCACACGTCAATGCTTCTACTTGTGGAAGGGGCAGAGAGAGAATGTGCTGAAACTGCTTCACTTCACATGTCTTTTTCAAGTGTAATTTGTGCATCTTTAGTTTCTGTGCTTCTCCATGGTCTGCCAGTCTACTCACAGATCCTGGTTTTGTTTTTCCTCTCTCTCTTTTTTTTTTTTCTTTTTTCCTAGATTTGTTCCACCTGCTTCATTCACCTGCTCAGAAGTGAGAGGGTCATCAGGTGAGATTAGCAGAGAAGTTGCTGTGTGTGTAGCAATACTTATTAGCTGTCATCATTGTGGGTGGAAACTACTGTATTTGGAAGCCTGTTTACTTGACCTCCTGCAGCTCATGCATCTCTTCTGCCTCTATTTGTAGCTGAGACATATGTGCAAAACCCTGCAAGGAGAGGTGAAAGATGTAGCCGTAGTGGCCGGTGCCTCATTCTTCCTTTGCAGTACTGGTGTGGAGAACGGCAAATTTGGGATCAGGCAATGATTGTTAGAATAGAAGAAGGTGGAACAAACTATTTGGCTGAAAGAATGGTAAGGTTCTTTTTAACACAGTTACTGAATGTCTTTTATCATTTATCTATTAGATGGTGAGCTTTGATAGAACGTGTGCATCTCTTTCAGCCTGTAGTTCTTATGACTGAATGTCAAAACTTGCAGGCTTATGAAAAAACTTTGCCTTAGGGGAATTAGTTGGGGAACCTGGAGTGCAGAGACTGTGCAGAAACAGTAAGTTTACTGTAGGGTTTGTGGAGAGAAGGAGAGGGCAACCAACAGCTGGAATTAGGTACCAGAGTTTTATGTTCTAAAGCTGGATGGTGTGAGTATGTCATTTTCTTTCTCTGCAAGCTTGTGGAAGTGCAGTGCCGAAGCACTTCTTTACAATAACAGTAAAAGGGTTTGTTCTTTGATGTGGTAGGCATTCAGACTTTGTTGTGGTTATTTCTTTTTGACTTGCAGACCTCTGAAAGCAAGGGGACTAGCTCAGAAACTTCTTATCATGCCCGTGTAAAGCAGAAAAAAACAACAGAAGTAAAAGAACAAGCTGGGTGCCATAAATTAGGTAAAGAGAATATGATCAGTCCCTGCCTCTTTCACTTGAATAATCTGAATTCTTTTTACAGATTTTTCAGGGTTGAGACTTTGCAGTCTTACTGCTTGAAAAAGAGTAGCTCTGTGATTTGAGCATAGGCTTGAAATCAGAATCACCATATTCTGTTCTGGTCTGTCTTGTTATTTCTCTGACCTTTAGGGAAAAGGCTTATGATATTTACTTCATACGTCTGAGATGTTCCTCTGCTAGGCCAAGGAGTGCCATGGATTACTAATGCTGAATAGTGGTATATTTTAGCTGGTACATGGAGTAGCTGATTATGACCTCCTTTCATAGATTAAAACACAGGTGTATTAAAATCTCCTCGTCAAAAAGACTACAGAAATCTTAGAATTTGTCACAAAATCATAGGAATGGCTGAGATTGGAAGGGACCTCTGGAGATCATCTAATCCAGTCTCCCCTGCTCAACAGGGTCACCTATGACAGGTTGCCAAATAATTGTGTCCAAACAGCTTTTGAATATCTCCAAGGTAATTCCAGACCATGATAATTTATACTTCCTAAGCAGTGAGAGGAATCCTTGTTTTTCAAGGTTCTAGCACCCAAGCAGGCAGACAGCATGCAAGTGGCATTAGATTGTGGGGGCACACAAAGTTACCTTCTGTGTAAAAATGTGTGGAAGGGTACAAAAGTGTTTGGAATGCAGATAGCAAGCTTTCTTCCTTCCCTGAAATGACAGCAAGAAGGAAGATGAAGAAAGCAGTAAATGAATATGGATTAAAACAGGATTCTTACACAAAAGACCGTGTTTCCTCTGAGAAGTAATCAGAGTAGCGAGGGCAGAAACGCACAGGCGCTGTGAACGGAAAGTTGCTAAGAGTCCTTTATTTCATTTGTTGCATAGCTGTTTACAGAGCCTGCAGTTGGCTGGTTGTTCTCCACAATTATTCCCCTAAGCAAGGAGGAATTGTGCTCCTTTGAATTGGAGCGATTTCTTCATCACAGCTCAAGATGATGAAAAGTTGAAAGCCAAAGCATGTAGGCATACGGATAAATAGTGACTTGGGAATATGAAACACCTCCAGAACTTGTGATCAACCAGGGGAGCCATGTATGCATAAGTAGTTTGGTACAGTTCTGTTGTCACTTTTAGATTTTTTTAGTGCTGTAGAAACTCTTCTCATCTCAGGTTGCTGTCCTTGGAGACACTTGTCTTGACTTCAGTGTGTCTGTAATGTGTGCTACTTTGCTCAAGTATTGCTTCAGCATAAAAGGACTTGGCCTTCATTGCTTTCAGCACTCTACAGTCACTTCATTGCCTACATTGCCAGGCGCAGTGCGTGCTACTTTAGAGAGCTTGGTCTGCGAAGCAGCATGTGGATATTTCTGAGCACAATGCTAGTAAAACATGCTACCTTCAGTATATAGAAGCATAATGAATATAAAAATGTAGTAGCTGTTGGCATAGGCTGCCAAATCTCCCAAGTAATTTATTTTTTCTCTTGGAGCTCCAGGGAAGACCTCCCCTTCCCTTTTATTTTCAATTCAAGCTATTGGTACACAGCACTACAGCAGCATGCATCACTGGCATTCTGCTGTGACTTTCAGATTTTGGTATAGTTGTTTTGGAAAATCTGGCATTAATAAATGTGTTGCTACTGCTTGGAATAGCCCAAATATTAGTTTGCTGCATGGGTGATTTCAATTAGGCTGGTTCAGAGATCAACATGTTTGAGAGTTCCTTATTGGAAGAAACTTAGAACATCTTCTACTCTTGTAAGATGTTTTCTGACCTACAAAATTAAGTGTAACACTTTCCCAAAATGACTATATCTTAGTTTGATTACTTCTCTTAATAAGAGTATAATTATACCATATTCTAGAGTTGGGAGAGCCTCTGTTCTTTTTTGCATTAGTCTGTGGTGTTTCTTTCAGACATTTAAAATGGATGTTTTGTGAGTTAGAATTTTTTGTCATAGATCTCTCATGAATCATATAATAAAGCAGTTGTTTAAAACCTGTTTGAGTCTGTTACTCATTTCATAACAGAATGACAGATATCTGACTGCCTGATGAGAGTGAGGAACCTCACTGGACCAGCCTCCATGCAGTCTTCAGTCCACGGCCAGTTATCCTTCTCCTTGCTGTCTGCATGGCATGTAAGAGGAGTGGCAGGAGTTTGTTACTCATTTCATAACAGAATGACTGTTTTTCCACATGCCTACACTGAGTGCTTTACAGAAAGGCACAGTATATGATGGGTCTGTCAATCCTTTGTGGGGAAGGGTATAATTTAGGGAAGTAAAAAGACTGTCATGAATGATATTATCTTTAATGATCTGAACTGATCGTGTGCTTTGGATGCAGCATTTCTGTGTTTACATTCAAAAGGCTTATCAAATCTATTTGTGATCTTTCCTATCAGTGCCATTTTGCCCTGTCTAGTTCAGTAGCAAGCGTGTATATTCTGAGGTCTTATTTTCTCTGGCAATTAAAAATAGACAAATACTGTATGTTTCATTGAGGCTTTTCATAATAGTTTAGTTCATGTCAATATCAAAGTGTTTGACTATGAAAATACAATTTCATTTTGAAAGTGTTTTCCACAGAAGATGGAACTGTGTATGAATATATGTGTGTGTATATATAGTGGGTGTTATAGTGTTATAGTGGGTGTTTACTGTAATGCATTGCATAAATGCATGTTTACACACATACTTCTGCCAGTGAGTCTTCAGAGTTGCATTAATTGCATAACTCTCACAGAAATAAGACAAAGAACAACATCTATGTTCATTGGTCTGTATTGATGTTATTTTTAATAAGGAATAATAATACTCTTTCTTGAAAAAATACTCATACCAAAATGCATGTTTGCTTTTCTTTCAACATATGCAAAAAAAGATGTAAGTTGCTGTTGTTTTGGTAATAGTTCAAGTATATCATATACCTAAATGGCATACTGCTGAGGCATATGAGCTGAATACAAAGGCAGAGCAACAAGTTGGGCTTTTCCAGATCACTACCCCTAGGCCACGCTAGCCCAGGTGCTTACACCAGGATGTTCATGGCCTGCCCTCTGGTAGAGATATGCCCTCTGTCCTCTGCACCACCCCTTTTTTTCTACCTTACTGCAGTATGTGTCTTTCTGTATGGAGTGATTTCCTGCCTCCTCCAGCCTCCCCCTTTCCTCCTCCCCACCTCACCCCCCAGCTTTCTACTCATCTAACAAAGTTATCCTTCGTTGGGTAGAAGCTCTCAAATTCCCTGTAATTTTCTTGGGCATTGCTGCCCCAAGAGCTTCTTGTATCAGCTCATACCTCACACCTGAGCTGGCTGCCTAACCTGCAGCATTACAAGAACTAAGTAAGGACTTAGACTCCACTGTTTCTGGAAGGCTGCAGAATGAAGACTGCATGGAGGCTGGTCCAGTGACCAGAGGTTCCTAACCCTTATCAGGCAGTCAGATGTCCTGCTTCTTGGTGTCTGCATGGTATAAAACAGGAGGAAAATGAGGCACTGGGGAAGGAGAGGTAATCCACAGTGCGGACTGGAAGCAACTTGACTGCAAGTTTCATATTCCCAAGTGCACTCCCAAGTGTTTCATATTCCCAAGTCACTATCTATCTGTATGCCTACCTGCTTAGACTGTCAACTTTAATTTTGTCAACAGCAATGCTACCCTAGAAAGAAAATAAGAACACAAGAAGTAGCACTCTATTTTTTCAGAGTTCAAGAAAACACACAATTAATCCTGGCTGTAAAACGCTAATGCACAGTGCTGCACTCTCTGACAGACCTGTGGGGATTTGTTGTGGGGATTTGTTATGTGTATGTTATGGGGTTTGTTATGCATTCTAGAAACTTAGCATGAGCAGATGATGTAGCATGATGTAGGGCATGGCGCTTGGAAGATGTCACGATGTCACGGAAAGACAGGAAGGAGGCGTGTAGCCTAGGAATGATTGAAGAGGACATATAAGGCAATAAGTAAAAGAACTGTAGTAATGGTTTTAGAAGAATATGGATTTGTGGCCTATCAAAACTCACTCTTCTCTTAGCATAAGTGCAGGCTGTCTTGACATGACTGCAGGCCGTGATGATTCTGCTGCGCTGTAAGGACTCTGAGAATAAAGAGATAAAGACCCTGGGAATGGAGCAGCCAGGAACTGGGAGTGCTGAGGCTGCAAGGACACTCAGAGCAGAGAAGTAAAGAAATAGAACTGTGGAGCGAGCAGAGGAGTGGGAACCAACTTCAAACGTGGGACTGAGTGAGCTCAACAAGATAAGAGCCGGACCACCTGTAGCCTAATTATAAGGATGCGTGCCTTTAGCCAATCATTATGTTAGTGTGCGCGTGAACAGTAGTATGTAACCAATCTCCAGTTAGAAGCGAGCTTCTGCTTTCAGTCTGATTATACATGCAAGCTAAGTTAAGCAATAAACGCCATTTGCTGCATCCTCATATTGGTGTCTGTGCGCAATGGCCCTGAGGCGGGGGTAACCTCAGTGCAGTCCAGCGACCGAGCGAGGCTTGCCGGTGAAAGTCGGCAACAATATAGGAATGAAATTCCTATCTCATTGGATTGACTCTGAAGTATTCTTATGCACAGAAATTCTGAAATGGTCATGAAGCATGTACGTCTATGAGATGTTTCCTGAAGCTCACAGGAATTGGATGGACTAGACTGTAACGTTTAAATAGCTGAGAAGCCTAATCTAGAGTGTATAAAGGCAGAGCAGCTGACAGAATGGGTGAGTGGGTTGACATATGATGGACATATGATGGAAGTCATTCATTTTCTTCTGAGTGCATCTCTTAACATATTGCAGACCTCAGATTGTTTCATTTCACCTCTTACTTCACCTTGCCTGATACAGAAAAATCTAACAGCTTGAGAGAAAAAAAAATATTGCATTGCCCAATTCCTAGCATATACATGTTAATGAAACAGAAGGTTAGTAGAAGTATGGCTCAGCATAAAGAGGTTGCACCTGCTAGACAGTGTATGAAATGGGATTTAGTAAACAGCACAGATAGGAAGTGGAAGAATCCCTGTTGCTGGTTGCCTAGGCTCTTTTAAGACCACTGAAGAAGATGGCCTATCATGCAGAAGATGAAGAGTAAACTAGACAATTATTTTTTATTTGAAATTTCTGTGCCTGGAGGATTATTGCAGGAAGACTGTGTTTCTGCAGACAAGGGAAATAAGCTGAACAATAATGATAGCAGGTACTTAAATTCTTTTCACTCTAGTTTCTTTCTAGCAGTGGAACTGATTCTGTAATAGTGCGCTTAGTGATAGAAAAGAGGCTGTCATCTGAGGTAACCAAGCATAAAATTAACAAGCAAAATGATACCTCAGGGAATATGATTCCATTCAACTAACAGTTAACTAACAATTATCTAATAGTTAACTAACAGTTCTGATGCTTAGGAATACCAGGCTGTGCAATTGTATAGATTGTACAGATTGAAACAGGAAGTACACCACTAGTGGCATTTTAAATGAGAATGAATGAGATCCTGTAGAGATTGAGCTGATGGATCTGTTAAAGGAAGGATTATTCAGGTATGATTACTCTGACTGTGATATAATTTTGCCACATCACTTTCAGGCTCTGAGATAATTTCTACTTCTCAGCCCAATTGCTGCTCCTAGCATTAAGGTATAGCCAGGGGAGACTTTCAAGAAATACAAGATTGAAGTTACTGATGCGAGCTATTGTTGCTGAGCTCTGATTTAGGGTCCATAGGGGCTGTGCGGCAAAATCTGTCTGTTTCAAATAATGATATCACTCCCATCGACTGATTTCAAGAACATTGATAAGGTTGTAATTATCTAAGGAGTCAGTGGATCATGTCACTATGCTGTGGTGACAGCATAGAATCATAGAATACTTAAGGTTGGAAGGGACCTCCAGAGGTCATCTAGTCCAACCCCCCTGCACACGCAGGGTCTCCTAGAGCGTGTGGCAGTGGATTGTGTCCAAGCGGGTTTTGAATATCTCCAGAGAAGGAGACTCCACCACCTCTCTGGGCAGCCTGTTCCAGTGCTCTGTCACCCTCACTGTTAAGAAATTCTTTCTCAAGTTCCTGTGGAACTTTTGGTGCCTCAATTTCTGGCTGTTTCCTCTAGTCCTATTGCTGGCCACCACTGAGAAGAGACCGGCCTCATCCTCATCACTCCCTCCCTTGAGGTACTTAGAGACATTGATCAGGTCCCCTCTCAGCCTTCTCTTCTCCAGGCTGAACAGGCCCAGCTCTCTCAGCCTTTCCTCATAGGGCAGATGTTCCAGGCTCTTAATCATCTTTGTAGCCCTGCTTTGAACTCTCTCTAGCAGCTCCACATCCTGGGGAGCCCAGAACTGCACACAGTACTCCAGGTGTGGCCTCACCAGGGCTGAGTAGAGGGGCAGAATCACCTCCCTCGACCTGCTGGAGACGCTCTGCTTAATGCACCCCAAGATCCCATTGGCCTTCTTGGCCATGAGGGCACACTGCTGCCTCATGGTCAACTTGTCGTCCACCATGACGCCCAGGTCCCTCTCTGCGGGGCTGCTCTGCAGAAAGTCAGTCCCCAGCCTGTAGGCATGTCTGGGGTTATTCCTGCCCAGGTGCAGGACCCAGCACTTTCCCTTGTTGAACTTCATGAGGTTACTCGTCGCCCAGTTGTCCAGTCTGTCCAGGTCCCTCTGGATGGCAGCGCAGCCCTCAGGGCTGTCAGCTATTCCTCCCAGTTTCGTATCATCAGCAAACTTGCTGAGGGAGCACTCCATCCCTTCATCTAGGTCGTTAATGAATAAATTGAACAGGACCAAACCAAGGACTGACCCCTGGGGGACACCACTAACCACAGGCCTTCAACTAGACTGATTACCACCCTCTGAGCTCTGCATCGAGATTCCTAATCTACCTCACTGTCCACCCATCTAACCCACGCTTCTGGAGCTCGCCCAGGAGGATGCTGTGAGGGATGGTGTCAAAAGCTTTACTGAAATCTAGGTAGATGATATCCACTGCTCTTCCCTCATCTATCTAGCCAGTCACCCCATCGTAGAAGGCTATCAGGTTAGTCAAGCATGATCTCCCCTTGGTGAATTCACGCTGACTACTCCTGAGCAGCTTCTTCTCCTCCATGTGCCTGGAAACAGCGCAGGCTGAGCTGCTCCATCACTTTTCCAGGGATGGAAGTTAGGCTCGCCTGTCTGTAATTGCCTGGGTCCTCCTTCTTGCCTTTTTTGAAGGTCACTTTCTGCTTGAGCATTGCCAAAAGCTCCTTGCTCATCCACACAGGTCTCCTGCCCCTTCTGTCTGACTTCTTACACATGGAGACACACTGTTGCTGGGCATGGAGGAAGCGCTGCTTGAAAACCAACCAGCTCTCCTGGGCCCCTCTTCCTTCTAGAGCCGTCACCCATGGGATCTTTCCAAGGAGGTCTCTGAGGAGGCAGAAGTCAGCCCTCCTGAAATCCATGGTTTCAAGGCTACTTACAGCCCTGCCTCCT
Organism: Eudromia elegans; assembly: GCA_003342815.1. NCBI lineage: Eukaryota > Metazoa > Chordata > Aves > Tinamiformes > Tinamidae > Eudromia > Eudromia elegans. Next base: position 2,644,498 of record PTEX01000099.1, read on the forward strand.
CCTCGTTGGGTCCTGAACTCCACCAATTCATGATCACTGCAGCCGAGGCTGCCCCCCATCTTCGCATCTCCAACAAGTCTGTCACCGTTTGTTAGTATGAGGTCCAGCAGCTCACCTCTCCTCATCGGTTCCTCCACAATCTGCATCAAAAAGTTGACTTCAACACACTGCAGAAACCTCCAGGACCATTTGAGCCTTGCAGTGTTGTCTTTCCAGCAGATATCAGGGTAGTTAAAGTCCCTCATGAGAACCAGGGCCTGTGACCTTGAGGCAACTTCCACCTGTCTGTAGAAGGCCTCATCAACTTCCTCATCCTGGTCAGGTGGCCTGTAGCAGACACCCACCACAGTGTCTCCCACGTTAGCCTGCCCTTTAACCCTCACCCACCGGTTCTCAACTCACTCATCTTCCATCCTTAGGTTGAGCTCCATGCATTCCAGTTGCTCTCTCACATATGGAGCAACTCCACCACCTCGCCTTCCCAGCCTGTCCTTCCTAAAGAGCACACAGCCTTCCATGACAGCACTCCAGTTGTGTGAGCTTTCCCACCACATTTCTGTGACCTGGATGAGATTGTGATGCTGGGACTGCACACAGATCTCCAGTTCGTCCTGCTTATTCCTCATGCTTCGTGCATTGGTGTACAGGCGTTTTAGAGAGGTAGTTGAGGCTGCAGATTTCCCAGGAGGGGTGAAAGAGGACCCTCTGTAATCATGTCTTATCTGTACTTCCCCACTACCGTACTCCCACTGGACACCAGTTGACTTCGTCTGCCTGGTATTGATTGCCCGGTCCCAGTGACACTCGCCTTCCCCCTTCTTGCTTAGTTTAAAGCCCTCCTAACCAGGCTGGCTGGCCTTTCGGCAAAGACACGCCTGCCCCTCTTGCTGAGGTGGTTCCCATCGTTCCCACCAGCTGGTGGTCGTCAAACAGAGTTCCATGGTCATAGAACCCAAAACCCTGTGGCCACAAGGAGTGGCGCAGACAGTTGTTAATCTGTAATACCTGCCTTCTCCTCCTTGAATCCATTCCACTCATTGGCAGGATGGAGGAGAACACGACCTGGGCTTCCATACCTTTGACAGCCATCCCTAGGGCTCTGTAATCTTGCTTGATATCAGCCAGTTTTCTCGTGGCATCATTAGTGCCTACGTGGAAAAGTAGCAAGGGATAATAGTCACCCTTGAGGACAAGCCTTGGGAGCCTCCCCCTAATATCTGTTACTTGAGCCCCCGGCAAGCAGCAGACCTCTCTAGATAAGGGGTCAGATCTGCAGATCGGGGCCTCTGTGCCCTGCAGCAGAGAGTCACTCACAACGATCACCCACTGCTTCTTCCGGAGATTCTCTTTTCTGCTTAGGGGGAGCAGCCTTAATGCTTGACCTGGTGACCTTGCTGGACCTGATGCTTGACCTTGCTGGACCTGATGGCCTCCCTGCAGATGGCCCCCTAGATGGGCCCTGGTCTGTGTCCTCATCCGTCTGCTCCCCAAGGTCCAGGGCCTTGTACCTGTTGGTCACTGGTGGGGGAGAGGTGGGCCGGGAAAGAGTTCTCTTGCCACCTCCAACACGGACCCGTTTCCATTGTTGTTTGTCCCTTGATTCTGTTAATTCTGCCTCCTCAGCCCTATGGCGAGAGGGAATTCAGGGAATATAGGAATACAGGATTTCCAGATGGAGACGGGTGCTCCTCTGGGTGTCTTGCCTGGGAGGACTGCAGAACGCAGTCTCCCCCAATCTATTTCTCTCTCACATTCCCTGATGGCCCTGAGCCTTTCTACCTCCTCCTTCAGCTCCACCACCAGGCTCAGCAGGTCATCCACCTGCTCACACCTAAGGCTTACGGTGTTTCTGCCACTACCCAGTAACCTGTACAGTCTCAGACACTCTCCACAGCTGCAGACCTGGACTGCTGCGTGCTTCTGTGGCGGTTCAGTCTGTGTGACCACAGTCTTGCTGGTGCAAGCTCTCTGCCAAGGAGACCATGGCCTCGCCTGATCTCCCGCTGGTGGAAGAGACTGCTACAGAATTCTTTTGCACGCCTGGGAGGGGACTCCCTGCACACTCTGCCTGCAGGAACCAAGATGTCACACTCCTGGTTGCTCACACTCCCTGGGGCAGCTTTTGAGTTCCGTCTGTGTTGCTGGCTCCGGCCCCACTGAGTCAGAGCCGCCTCCGGCTGGGGGCTCCACGTTGCCCGTACGGGGTCGGTGCTGGGGCTGCCTCGCGCTTCTCGCTGCCTGCGCTCTCTCGCTCAGCAGCTTTTGCCGCAGTAGTTCGCAGTAGTTCGCCTCTAGACAGGGAGCTGCGGCATGAGCATCCGCTCCAGAGCCTTTCCCTTCGAGAGCATATATAGCACTGCCTGAGAACACTGGTGCTGAAGTTAGAGCATAAGCAAGGGTGGGTTCATAGGAGTGTGTCAGAGGGATGAGTCAACATAGAAGTGTCACCAGATAAAAATTCGCTCTAGGACTTAGCTGAGTTTGGCAGCTACCAAACAGATCGTTTTATGGCACTCTAATGAGTGTCACAAAAATTGAGCCCACTGCCAATTTTGGGCAAATATAATTTTATTTGTATAAGGCAAGCAAACAGCGCTGGGTTCGCGGGGAGTCTGCGCTCCACCAACACGCACACCCTTAGGTTTGAGTGGTAGCTATTTATCAGGGTCCTTAATTACACATTCAAAGGGAAGTGGTTTCGCCTAATACATATTCAGATCCTTTTTCTGCTTTGTATTTAAATTAGTCCCTGCCTCTTGGCACATGTGTGTTGTTTCTTGATGGTGGTCCTGGAGGTCGTTTTGATGAAGTAGGGACATCTTCCTCGGTCTGAAGTTGCGACCTCCTCTGCCTCGCATGCGCAGTTGGGATGGGATCTTGTCTTGGGACCGCAGGACCAGTTTAAACTTGTTCCAGACAGCAAAGGTTCTACCTTCGTTATCCACAAGCTAGGTTCTGCCTTGATTACCTGCAAGCATATCCTGTTTCATTGTGCACACATATCCCTAAGCAGAAGTTCTGGTCTAAATTGCAAACCCTTTATTTGTACCTTATTCAGAAACAATATAGCCCCCAGTCTGCTTCCTACATTTCATTTACACAAATCATAATAGAACACCTCACACTTGCAGAGAAGTTCTGAAATTCCTATTCTCCCCATTACGTATTTGCAGCCATTTTCTTTCATTTCTTGTTCCTCACCCATCTGTGCGACTTGAGAAGCTGCCTGTTTCAACTCTGATACAAGTGTCTAGGTCATGGTTGCAGCGAAGGGTTTGAGCAGCCCAGGTCAATGAAGTGTGTTCCTCCTGGAATATGAAGCATTAACAACAGGCTGACAGGTCAGCCCTCAGTCTTATAGAAGGCCATATTAACTTGACTAGACATTGGTAGACAGAAAGACTACAACACTGATCACGTGGCTAACTGTAGCGTATTGCCAGCTTGAAGCCAGTTGGGGCTGAAAGCAGCAATAAGGTTCAGCATTAAGATTTCTGAATTACTTGAATGGCCACAGAACTGTCCTGATTTCTGAAATAAGTAAACCTTCACCGGAAGCCATGGGAAAAAAAACATTTTTCATAGTGCATTTAAGGGCGGGATACCCAAGTATGAACTATCTTCTATATCCTAGATGAATGCCCTTTCTAACCTCCAGCTTCCTATATGTAAGGGAAAAGGTCGCCTATAGGTCCTGTGTCATGTCTGCTAATCCCTTGAGTTATTTCATAAATCCTAGGGCATGAAATCTATGTCTCTATTTTAGCAATTGAACCCATTCTTATTTGTTTGTTTGTTTGTTTATTTTTGTTTTCTCAGAGGTGACAAATACAATTCTTAATGTAGCCTCTGGATTGTCTTTTCCAAGATAACATCTAGAAAACACTTAGAAAATATTGTTGAAAATGTGACATGAGAAATCCTTATAGATGCCTGGACTCCTCAGGAATGAACAGTCTTCCAGAGGTCCTTAGAATTTGTGCTCTCTGAGACTCAAGGAGCATATGGCTAGTGCTGGTCATTGGATACTCTCAATATCCAGTTTATCAAGCTCTCACTCTAGCTGCTGGAGCTCAGTGGGAGAGCAGACTTACTACTCATGAATATTGTTGGAGGAGGTTAGATGTTAGGGAACTGGTCCTCTGTCCTTGTGTAAAGGCTCCCTCACTAGCAGGAACTCTGAAATCCTTTACAGCAAGCAAATGCTAAATTGAAAATAAGGAAATAAAGCATTTACTACATTACAACACATTTACTGTGTGCATAGGAACAGCTCTAGGTGTAGACAAAGTATCTACATGCTTAGGGAAGCATGTTGCCAGAAACAGCAATAGCCATAGCCCTTCCTAGAGCACTGGAAGATCTAGCTTGCTGTTGCTACCAGAGGGAGGGCAGGGGTGCTGCTGCTTGAAGAATTGTGCCTGCAGGAAGCAGAAGATACCATTCTCCCCATGTCGGAGTGAGAGGCGCCGGGATAAATGACGGAATGTCAATGTGAGTATGGTCATTCTCCGCTTTATTACAAGGCGCAGCGGTTTATATACGTTTTACAAGCCACACGCGCACTAACATAATGATTGGCTAAAAGCACACATCCTTCTAATCAAACTACAGGTGCTCTGGCTCTTATCTTGTTGAGCTCTCTCTGTCCCACATTTGAAGTTGGTTCCCACTCCTCCGCTTGCTCCACAGTTCTTATTTTTCCTTCTCTGCTCTGAGTGTCC